>JAPTHN010000006.1:12773049-13373049 GCA_026936325.1 Platynereis dumerilii | reverse complement strand
GTAGCCAGGGGTGCTTAAGCACCATCTTGATCACAAGGGCACATCTGTTGGGGTTGTCATTTTGTCTGTGAAATGTTTTAGTGAGTACACCAACTTTGCCTGTTCACAGGAAATGAAGCTGATGACAATGGTCTTGGAATGAATTCCAAGGACCCAAAAAGTCTTCCACTTCAGCAGAGATGTTGCGGTAATGGCGAACGTGGAAGAACTGAACACGAAGCGCCCCCTACCGCACAAACTGATTTCCCGGGCGGGAAATCCTCATATACAGTAACTCCAACCGAAATATGAGCTAACAAGATACTAGGACAACCAATAAAAACTAAATTTCTCTACTACAGAATTAGAATTTTGGAAATTTTGATTAAAGGCATCAACAAACAAATTATCAACGAGAAATACTATCTTACAAAAGTATTCATTTTTAAAAAGTTGTTTTTAGGCCTTGTTTCAAATAACCCCGTGCTTTAAATAGACCCGTTCTCCCCTACACTTTACTTAACTGTGTAATTTAATTATAACTGGCTTGAAAAACATAGATCTAACACATTTGCCATGTTGGACATTATAGTCTCTTGTGCAAGTATGGTAATTAAGATGGAGAGTGCTTGATACTTGTTTTCTTTGAAGTTCAAACTTTCATTAAGATTTGAAGTAGTCTTAAGGGAAACATTGGTAAGTAAGGGAATTGTCTTATCTCACTACCCTGTCAGCATGCCTCGGCGGTCCAACGTCGGCCCAGCGTCAGTCCAATGTCAGTAGCATCGGACCAGCTACGGGCCGACGTTGGACCGCCGAGGCACGCTGATAGGGATATATTAATTGATAAGAAGAAGAAGAAGAAGAAGAGATGCACAAGAGTCACCCTCAAGTTGATGGATGGATGATTGGGGTTTTACGTCCTGTATTTTTGTACTTAGTAGGCTAATATAATATATAATATAGTATGATTTTATATAGCGCCCATTCCAGATAAATCTGCTCACCTGCGCTCACCATTCTGAACGGCAATCATACCAATCATTATAGTGATAACCTCTGCTAATTAGGACAGGGGGAAGATACGGCAATGAGGTGAAGGATGATTGAAACATCTGTCCAACATAGGCCCTGTTGACCGGCAGGAGCTGGATTCGAACCCTGGACCCAGCGATGGGCAGTCCAGCATGCTACCACTGGACCAACGTCAAGTGATGAAGAGGAGAATTACGGTACAACCACATATATGCACTCTAAAAAATTTAACAAAGTTGGTTTTTTAGATTCAAAATGGTTTTTTGAAAAACCCAATTTCAATGCAAAAAACCATCATGGATTTTTTCAAAAATCCATGTCGGTTTTGCATTGAAATTTGGTTTTTCAAAAAACCATTTTGAATCTAAAAAACTAATTTTGTCCCGACATTTTTTAGAGTGTGTTTACAAAATTCAGCATCACTTCTTCTATTTGCAAAATGTCATTGTCTTTATTACATTTCATGAGCTGGTTGACTCAATACAATGTTTGTTTTTTATGTCACCTTAGAAATAAAGGAATCCATCAAAAGAATTCACAGGTCAAAGACCTTTGTAATTGAGCAATGACGCTTTTTGTGTTTTATTGTTTCAATAAAAAGTATCATCCCACTCATACATGGAATGATGGAAAACTTCGTGCTCAGTACTTGTGTTTGATCATTAAGAGTGGCACACCCATTCTTGTATAAGCAGAACTTTAGGCCTATATAAAGAACAGCGGTTGTTTATCGATCCACAAGGGAAGACGTCTTGTAAAGTCAGTGACAGATCAGCATAAGGTAAGTTATTCAGGAAGAACATTTTATTTTCCAAAATTTGGCAGATTTCAAACTTTTGTTGAAATGAAATATTCAGCAAATTAGCAAAACAATTGAGGTTGTTGAGAACTATATGACATCATATATGAGCTGAATGTATGAGCTCGCTCCACAAGAGTATATCTTATCTTATCTTATCCTTTCTTATCTTATCAGTCGGCTGCAAGGCTGTTGATATCAATAATATTAATGTTTAAAAAACAGCATCTGGGTGGCATCCTTGCGAAGTCGAACGTTAGTCTTTTATTCCATTAGTGATGTAAAATATTCACTGTCCCAACTTCAGTAGCAGGTGATTATATGCGATCTGGCGTGATACTTGTCAGTACCTTAAAGGGTTCGCTTGATTGTACATGCTACCTACTCTTCATTGTGTCATTAGGACTCATGATATAAATGGCAACTGATCAGCAAGATATATGATCAAATTGAATTTGAATTTAATTGTTACAGCTCAAGTTGTTCACATACTCGTTCAACAGATGAATAATTGGGAATAAATGGTGGTAGAGATGCTGCTGCGCTTCATTTTGTTGATCAGTGTGGCATTTTGCCTTCAAAGCAATTTGCCGACACAACAACTGGATCTCGGAAAAGTCTGTAAGTATGATTTTTACTCTCACCTTCTTATTTTTCCAAAATGTACCAATGTGATAATTGAAAATGTTTAGTACAGAGTGTCCTATGGATGGATGAATGTGCACTTTCCTGGTAAAGTGTTCCCTTTGGACATGTATTACTAGTAAAGAGTGTCCATCAATACCAGAAAAATATTGTAACCTTGAAAGCCAGAACTCATGATATATTGCTCACAAAAATTGAATTTAGCACCTATGAGGGGTGTTCAGAAAGTTCACGGCTTTTTTTTTATATGGACACTTATTTTCAATCCAGAACTATGAATTTTTTACAGGATAAAATGCAGCAGTTTTGGAATGGATTTCCAAAATTTTGGACAATTTGGACACTTTCAAGTCATTCTGTGGTTGCCATGGAAACAGAAAGTTTGGCTAGGTGTAGCGTCCAAAGGGAAAACCTGGTAAGTCACATTTAGGACATTCTGAGAAAATTGACTTTTAAATTTCAGTCCGTGCAGTAAGAGATAGACTTACTGGGATTTGCCAGTGTCATTCTGGGATAATGGGCCACTTCTCAAAATTCTAAACTTAGTAAATATATAGAAACATGTCTCAGAAGTCCTGTGTTTTGCCTTTGGACGCTAGAGTCTGATGGAGCAGGTAGTATGGAGATAAAGAAAATCAATGAAATGCGGCTGAGAGAGACCTCACCCTGCCATTTGTATTAGTAAGATTGACAATAATTAACACAAGAAATATAATATTACCTTTTAAAAATACTCGCAAGTACTACAAAAGCATTAATTCATACACCTGACGCGTTGAAATAAATGTTCCTTGAAGCATTCCAGGAAAAGTTTATGTGAAAGCATTTCAGTCATCCAAAGTGTTTTCTCCTCCTGTGCCTGAAACTATTGCCCCCAGTGATTAAGGTAATGGAAAACCAGGTCTTATGTAAAGCGATATGTCAAAGGAAAAGCTGAGATGGATAATGCTGTCCCTTTGGGTCTCTTGCTCATACCAGTGAATCCATGCTTTGTCATTTGTTTGTTTGTTTGTTTGTGTTTTACGCCTCTGCAGCACCTTAGTGGGCTATATCAAGGCAGGCGATCGCCGTATGATGATGAGATGAGAAGACTGTGAGTCTGGTACATACCCTATTAATTCAGGGATGCCCAGGGTCTTTCAGTTGCCCCAGCATAGAACACTGGATACAACCCGCCTCCATTTAATGTCCCATGGGCTCGGACTAAATTGAGTTCCGGGGTGGGATTCGAACCCACACCCTCTGAGCCAGTGGTTGTGCAAACAAGCGCTCTTAACCATTAGGCCACGTAGGAACTCCCCATGCTTTGTCATAATCCTGATGTAGTTAAAGACTCAAATTCTGGCGCCTGAATCGCTCTTGCCAAATCGGGCATGCAGCAGTGCTTTCCCACATTGGTTCGCTGTAAGAATACAAACATTTGGTATGCTTGAAAGTATATTTAGAAGCTAATATCACATTTCTTGTGTCAAATATTGTCAATCTTACTAATACAAATGGCAGAGTGACGTCTCTCTCAGCCGCAATTCATTGATTTTCTTGACCTCTGTACAACCTGCTCCACCTAGCCAAACTTTCTGTTTCCATGACAACCACAGAATGACTTAAAAGTGTCCAAATTGTCCAAAATTTTGGAAACCCATTCCAAAACTGCTGAATTTTATCCTGTAAAATATGCATTGTTCTAGATTGAAAATAAGTGTCCATATAAAAAAAAAGTTGTGAACTTTCTGAACACCCCTCGTATACACGATGGGTGCCTTGGCTTTTTGAAATAACGAATATTAAAGATCTTTTTGTAATACACAATAGGCTGATAGCGACATCTTGAATAACAATGAAAACATTGGCATTATTTCCATTTCTAACTTACTATACCACCATTCATACAGTAACACCTGTTTTTCATTAGGTAAGAATATTTTTGGATAGGAATAGCAAAAACAATCATGGATGTGGCATTGTTTCCTTTAAATTAATTGGGAGAAGGACATGGCATAGAAAGGAAGAACCTTCTTAAAAATACACACAATGAACAAAGTATGGGTGATAAAACCATCTGCGGATTGCATAAGGTTTTCTGTGACAAGATAAGACTATTAAACAACCAAAGATAAGAAGACTGCACCACTCCAAAACCAACCTCATTATGAAGATGACGAGGCATCATTATTTAAATGGATAGAAAATACAGTAAGAGGAAATGTGTTCACAGTCAAGGACTCAAGGTCATTAGTTTATGAAATTGTGAAACGTGAGGATCGCTTTTTATAGCTTGCCTGTCCTGTAAGTAAGTAAGTGTGGTATAAGCCACCTAGTGATGACATCCTGATAGCGTCATGGTAACGTCATGACATTGAGGCTCAATAAAAAGACAGTTACATACTTCACCTAAAATAAGCAAGACGTCTCTTTTAATATTACTACATGGTGGCAGCGGTTTATTGTCTCACGCCAACAGCGGTATACTGACCCAAGCAAACAATGATCGATGAACCACGCTAACTGCAGTCCCTGATCCAGAATAAAGGTGGACTCACACTAGCAACTCTATCAGCACTCACTGAGCAGTGCCTGATCCAGGTTAACAGCGGATTACTCGACTCAAGCAGTAGTTCCAGACTCAAGCGGTCAGCAGTTCCCAACTCACGCTAACAGTGGTACCTGTCTAGCGCTGACGTCCAGGTTTCTACACCTGATATCTCTAAGGTTTCTACACCTGGAAGGTTTCTACACCCGACATCCCTGAGGTTTCTACACCTTCTGTCCTGCAGTTCCCATGCAAGTCCCTTTTCCTGAGCAACTGATTCAAGAAAGTGGTCCCAAGCAGGCGGATGCTTGGCCACGATGGATACACCAGTTTGAAAGTTTTGCTGTAAGTTCTGGCCTAACTCTATGGCCACAAAATTTTCAAGTCAACATGCTGCTCTACGCCATGGGAGAAACTGCAGAAAGTATACTGGAGATGCTGTCTATTGAAGAGACCACGGCATCCTTCAATGACATGAAAGAGGCATTCGATGCTTATTTTGGAATTCAGAAAAATGGCAGAAGCTCTTCCATTCCTATTGAAGACTCTGTCACAGATACAACGACTACTCAAAACTCTCACACAGATACTAAAGCTCCACTCGATAAAGCTGAAGTTCCGGTTCTTGGTTCTGTTCACGATAACTCATCACCTTGGCTGTATGGTGTTCCAATCAACAGTCATGTTTGCAGCCAAAACTTGGGAGCTACTGGACATCATGGTGAAGCTGAGACAGCAGTTATAACATATAAAGATCAACAGAAAAATTATGAAAATGATTTGGCTCCTGGCCTTCCAAAAATAAAATTCGGAGAAGTACAGAAGTATGAACACGTTGCTGAGAAAAAATTACAAAAATTGTTAAAAAGAAGACATCAAGCAAAACAAATAGGCCGAATCAGAATTAGACAACGACCCGCAAGAGTCCATAAAAAGAGAAAGAAAAAAAGGAAAGAGAAAGGGGAACAACGATGGTTTATCTAGATTTGATGACAAGGAGACCAATCACTAACACTATAGCCTCGGCAGGAAGATCTTGTCATCTGACTGACAGTCTTGTTAATCTAATCTAAATTTATACATTTGCTAAATCTGAATTTATACATTCGCTTTGTATCCTTGGAAAGGGATATGTGGTATAAGCCACCTAGTGGTGACATCCTGATAGCGTCATGGTAACGTCATGACATTGAGGCTCAATAAAAAGACAGTTACATACTTCACCTAAAATAAGCAAGACGTCTCTTTTAATATTACTACAGTAAGTAAGTAATTTATTTAGCCATATATATATCAATATACATGGAATGCAACTTGCTGCTCAGAATTCAATTAAAAGCACAATATATAGGTACAAAATAATATATAAATGTAAAAGGTGAAAACAATAAAGTTAGGTTGACTAGCAATACACAATAAATTACTTATGGATGAGAATTTAAAAACATGTACAGCAGAAGGATAAAAACTGTTTGTAAAACGCTTATTGCCAATAAAAGTTCTTAATCTTTTCCCAGATCTTAAAAATTCAAAGTTTTCGTTCGCAGGGTGATGAGTGTCCTTAATAATAGCATGAGTTCTCTATCCGTAATAGCTACATTTCTTTTTAGAGGATTTATTGAGCCTGTGCCTTAAAGGTTTCCTTTGCAGCATCTCACGACTTTTGGTTTCCATGGCAACAAATTAACCATAGGCCTATATTTTCTATTTTCATTATCTGATTTTTTCTGGATTATATGCAAATTACTTCAATTTCAATTTTATCTGACAACAATATCACGTTTCTATATTAAATCTAGCAAAATTTATGGCAATTTGGACAGCATTGTTTGGAAAACCCCTCATACAATGTCTTGACATAATAATTATTACTAATTATTATAATTATTAATACAATCAAACAATGTTCTTGACAATCAGTGGATATGTTAAATCAGATATGACATAATATTCTCTCATTTCCTTCAGACTGTACCTGTCCCTCAGTATCAAAAGCCTCCACCATTGGTGGAGGGACAGTCTGAAGTGGGAAATGGCACACAATCAAATTGATATGACTTTTCCTGCATCTACCGAATTCAAATAATCTCAAAACTGAAGTTCCAAATTGGAGTCTTGTCAGAACTTATCAGAATCACAAGTCAATAATTTTGGTCAAAATTGTGCTCTTTTACCATCTCTTTAAGTTGGCCTCAGTATGTCATAAAATTCAAGGAACAACACTCTAAAAACAAGTGTTGTTATTTTAACACCAAAATAAACACTTTTTGGTTACACTTTTTAAACATGTTGAAGTGTTTATATTCATAAAGATAAACATGTTGAGGTGTTTATAAATTATAAACACGACAACACCTTAATGAGCTTGTTACACTTTTTAAACACTTCAACATGTCTTTGACTCTAGAAGTGTTTTAAAATAAACACTAGGTGTTTATCTTTATGAAGGGAGAAGAAGCGTTGATCTGAAACAGTCATTGAGATCAGTCGGATTAGAAACACCAAACAGTTGTATACAAATACACAGTAATCACCACAAGCAATCTCTGCTAATCAGGTCTAATTATACTGCATCTAGTTTGTGAAAAATAGCATATATACATAGTATGATTGTATCTGTTTTGCCCCAAAGTAAATGCACTCAAAAATTAAAATAGATAGTAAAGAAATTTAAAATGGCATCTTTGTTCAATTTATATAGTATTATTTTGCTAACTTCCAAGCAGAGTGAGGGTATTGTTTGCGTGTGACTGTCTGTCTGTCTGTCTAGCTGAAGGATTGTCTGTCAGTCTATCGAGGGCATTTCCTTAGGGCAAAAATACTCCTGGAAAAATATTGCCCCACAAAGGTGAAGTACAGTAAGAGCAGATTTTACTTGCCTTTGTATGCTTTAACAGCAAAGAGGGGGGCCTCTGAAGTAATAAAACGCCAAAAATACAGTTATGTTCAAAAGTCTCGAGCCACATCCAAATTTTTATGCTTGATTTCCAAACTACGTTTTGAGTCAAAATGATGTTGTATTCTTATTAGTATAGTGTTCAGGAATGTTTCTCCAAGATCCATTTTAAAAAACATTTATGAGTACTTGTATGGAGATACTTAAGAAGGGAAACATGGAGAGGAGGGTCATGTGTGCTCAAAGGGAATGTAAAACAAAGAAAAATTGTGGGTTGCCTCAACACTTTTGCACAGCACTGTAAAAAAACCTCCTTCAATCAAATTTTGGTATTTTGTGTTCCCACTTTTGCTTAAGCAGGTTAAAAGGTAAAGTACATAATCTGACTTACTTTACTGGGAAGGGGATCTCAGCTCAGTTGGTAGTGCTCTGGACTTCAATGCAATTGCTGGTTCCTGGGTCTTATTCCAGCTCTGGCCATGTCACCATCGGGTATACTATGTTGGACAGCAGTTTCAATCAACCTTCTCATCATTGCTGTGCCCTGCTCCTGTCCTAATTACAATAGCCTGTCAAAATGCATGAATACATGATGTAAAGCCTTAATCATTTATCCAGGTTGATAGAATTTCAACAAGGTTCAACAATTGACGAAAAGCAAAACTAAATTATTGTTTATAGCTTGAAAATGAAAATTAGTACATTGATCCCAGAGTCAATGACGTTGTGTTTCATACAGTAAAACACATGCCATAAAGCAAGTATGATAATTTCTTGTTGATGTCTGACTTTTTTATCACCTGTTGGGGTTTTTGCCAAATATGGTCGTATTAAAACCACACACCCAAACTCAGGTTTTCATTCTAAAGCTTGCCCTATTGGTAATGAAAACCAGGAAATAAGCACTGCAGCTTTGTTAATACCTGACATTAATATTATTTTTGTAGAACTATGTGCTCTTTATAGAAAATATGAATGCTTCATATGACACTGTCTTCTAAGAGTTCTATATTGAACACTCATTTTAAGCACTGCAGAAAAAAACTTTAAAAGTGAAAGTGACCAGCCTCGCATGCATAATCAAGTTAAGCAGAACTGCCACTAGTTTTGCTTTCAGAGAATTATTGGAAGCTTCAGATCTGCATCCCAGGAAAGTCTATGCAATGCATCATTGAAGCATTGAGAAACAGGACAAGCTGTGCAACTACTTGTTTGAAGCTCATCTTCATAGAAAATCAACAAAAGGTGTCAGTAATTTCACAATTTAATAATTCCAATTTTTCATTAGTGAAATATTACAAGGATGCGTCAGACTCTGTAGCAACAAAGAGAATCTTTTTAAGTAGGCATGCAAAATATATGTTTTTACTGGTTCAACTAATCATAAAATAAATGTAATTTGCAAAACTGTAGGAGAATATGTAGGACATTTGTCGGTCCTACTTTTAGATGACACTTCGCCACAAAACTACCGCTTGCAAATAATACAATTTTATATTTCAAAATTAATAATTATAATTTTTACAACAACAATTGAATGTTAGTTCCTCCGATGAAAACCTGGCATAAAAGTAATTAGATCGTATTTTTTACTTCATATATTGAAATGCGCTCAAATGTTTATAAGAATAATATTCATAACACAGGACAAATCAGAGCATTGAAAATCAGGTGAATGCTCATCTGTCCTTTTGTGGATAAGGTTCAAGGTGTCTTTGTCAAAATGTCACAGAAGTAAAAATAAAGAAATGTTCCATTAAGTCAGTATCGCTTATTGGCATCGAAGAAGGCAGATCTGCGCACCGATGAGTATTTTATCTCAAGTAATAAAAATACCATAATCACGACCAGAAACGTCAAGATGACGACATAGATGATGCAGATGACCCGTAAGATACCAATGATGCATAGAACCTGTAATGATAGAAAAGAAATTATTTAAACAAATGGTTGGTAATTATTTTTTTTAGAAAGAAATAAAAGTTAAAAGTTCTGTCCATTTTTACGGCAAAATTGAAAATTGCCGTTTTTATTAAAGTTTACCTGAGCAATAAAAGAGAGATACACTTCAACCTCACCTTACGACCACCTCTCTATTACGGGCACCTCGTTATTGCGACCACAAAAGCATGGAACGGAATATTTTCCCTGTCATTTATGCTTAATAAAACCTCTCTAAAGCGGGCACCTCGCTAATGCGGACAACTCGCAAATGCAGGCAGTTTCTGTGGTACAAAATGGTCATTCTGACCTCACCAAATAAGACCATGCACTGCAGTGTTGTAGCAAGTAATTGATAGGCCTATTGTTTAATCAAGGATTAATGCGTATTGGTGACACTCTGTCTGCCCGTATGTTTGTTTAACTTGCAATCTGTTGAAGGACATTGTCCAATTAATTGAAGATGGTCAGTACAGCAGTGTTCAATAGCTATTGGTAAATGTTCAATAGCAATGGGGTAAATGTAAAGTGCCCAATTACATGTTACTAGCAATTATGGTTCATGATTGCACTTCCGTGGCTGTCAGCAGTGTTTAATACACAATTCCTCCCTCCTGCTTTTGTGGATAAGTGTGGATACACTGGACAGGCAAAAAAAAAAAATCGGCTTTTTCATGAACCTAAATTTAAAACTTATAAAACTCTAAATGGTTAGGCCTATATGTATCTTCTCTATTCACTCAAAATGCATAATCTGGTTAAAATGCACAATCTGGTTATAAATAAGGTTTCCAATAATTGAATGCCATTAATGAACACAAAGAGATGACAGGCTGTTTAAAGTGCAATCAACACCAGTCTGACCAGTAACAAAGTGAAGTGCCACCCATTTGCCATGCACTGCCCTCTAGGGCTGCACTGCCCTCTAGTGGCTGGTCACACTGCCACACTGCCCTCTAGTGGCCGGCCACACTGCCACACTGCCCTCTAGTGGCCATGCTGATGAACCTCTCTAATACGGCCACCTCGCCAATGCGGCCACTTGGCCTTAGAACCATTGGTGGTCGTAATAGAGAGGTTGAAGTGTACATGGGAGCCTTTGATATGCTATGCATTTATCCAATGATTGGCAAATTGTGCTTAAGGGTTGAATTTTATGAGAAAACATCCAGTTAGTGTGGTATTCCTAATGTGCACTAAGTAATTATGCAACGAAAGGACTTACTAGGAACCAGTCAATCCCTGATTATGAAGTGTTCATTATAATTATGACAAAGGGAACTAAAAATAACTTTAAAAATTAAATAAATGTTTACCTTCTATATTGGAGAAGTGGCGAGTGATGTTTCTTGTTTTTCCCTTTTTATTTCATATGTCATCCATAATCCATAATCTGTAACAATTAGCAGTCATGTCACATTGTGCAATTTTGAATTTGTAAATGTGGGGGAGACCGGGGTATGTTGTGCCACAGAGTAAGTTGTGCCCCCACCCCCACTATTGGGGTAAAAATTAAGAACTGGGTAAAAAAGCAATAGGTCAACATCATTATGCACCTAGAAAAAAACTGTCAACTGTAAAGCTATGGAAAGCTACACTCATAAATTAAATTTTTCTTGAAAACCTGATGTAACGAGGACCGACATTCTTGTTTCTCAGTCATTTGGTATTTGTAATAAGATGAAGTGTTTCGGGTAGGATGGAGTTAGAAGGTATATATCTAGACATTGTTTTGAAAGATTTAATCTTGCATGGTTGATTTATTTTTGACAACCGGTTTTCTCCAGAAATCAATACTGGCTAATTTGTGCCGTTTGGATTGGAGTGAAATTATGTCTATGAGGCTATGATATAACATAGGATTTAATTGTCATTAATCGATTTCTGTTTACAAGTAAGTTAGAAAGTGTTATACCCCCTTCTAAACTAAAAAATTCGAGTTTTTCCATAATTTTGAATTTTTGCGTAAGATGGCTATTTTAAGTGTTTGATTAGTTTCATGTAGCATATCAGCCATATGCTAAAGCCAGATACAAATGATCTATCTGAAGAAACAGGTGAAATACAGGGATACTGGAAGGAAATGCGGGCAGCAGGGGCGGTCGGATGAAAAAGGGTATATTCATGTCAATTTTGCATAACAACATTTAAAAAGACTGTCAATAATAATTTTGATAATAAAATTATTATAATGTTTTTTAATAAGATCAAAAGGACGCACCATGCCCCCCTGCCCCCCTTGGACAACGGAAGGAGGGGCAATTGCCCCCTCCACCCCCTTGTTCTGGCACCCATGGTGAAATACAAGGTTTTTCTAGAATAAACCTCAGGGGCAACTCGCCCATCATGCAGCACAACTTACCCGAGCATCGGGCCAAGCTGTGCCACTTGACCTAATTTTTTAAATGCTTACTATGATCTTCCCAATGGTGATGACATGATAAAAGTAATTCCAACCAGACTTTAGAAATAATTACCTTTTTGTGACAATTCTCGATGATTTCCAATCACAATTTCTTCATCCAGTGAAAATACCTCCATAGTTTAAAATGGAACATTTTCTTCCTGAAAAACATGAGATACATAATGAATCTGCATCATATATTGTTTGTTTGTGTTTTACGCCTATGCAGTACCTTAGTGGGCTATATCGAGGCAGGCGATCACCGTATGATGATGAGATGAGAAGGCTGTGAGTCTGCCAATACCCTATTAATTCAGGGATGCCCAGGGTCTTTCAGTTGCCCCAGTAAAGAATACTGGATACAACCCGCCTCAATTTAATGTCCAATGGGCTCAGACTAAAGTGAGTTCCCGGGGTGAGATTTGAACCCTACCCTCAAAGCCAGTAGACAAGTGCACTTACCAATCAGGCCACGGGGGAACTCTATCTTCATCATATAGCATTTGACCTTACTTCAATGTTTTAAAAATATTGTATCATCAGAAACAACCTACATTAGTAAACCCGCGGGTTCTTGTTCAGGTTAAATTTTGATTACACAGTAGACATCTCTCAACTGGATTTAACAGAAGAAGCCGCCAATATTATAGTAGGCAAGCCAGGGATTCCCCAATTTAATTTTGGTGACATATTAGACACCTTTCTAACCAGATTTTAGATATAATCACCTTTTTGTGGCAGTTTTCCATGGGCTGCAATTACAATTCATCCAGTGAAAAAACCTCCACAGTTTGAAAACAGACATTTTCTTCCAGAAAAAACATAATATTATACATTTAATGAATCCGCATCATTTAGCATTAGACCATACTTAAAAGTTAAATCATCTGCATCAGGCAAGCCGTGGGTTCCTGTTCAGGTTCAATTTTGACAACGCTTTACATTGATTGATGGTTGATTGGGCTTTACGTACTGTATTAATGCAATTGGTAAGCTAATTAGGGTAGGAGGAGGACAAGGCAATGAGGTGAAGGATGATTGAAACAGCCTTCCAACTTAGGCCAAGATGACCCAACAAGAGCTGGATTCAAACCCTGGACCTAGCGATTGGCGGCCCAGCATGGTACCACTAGACCAACCCCCCCCCCCCCCCGTTGACATATAAGACGTCTCTCCAACTATATTTATTAGAAGAAACCACCTGTCTTAGGCAACCCGGAGGTTCTTGTTTAGGTTAAATTTTGACAACATATCAAAAACCTTTCCACCCAGACTTATAATTACCTTTTGTGACAGTTTTCCAAGTATTACAATACTTCATCTAGTGAAAAATACCTCCAGAGTTGAAAAACGAACATTTTCTTCCTGAAAAACATGAGATATGTAATGAATCTGCATCATATAGCTATTGACCTTGCTTAAAACGTAAATATTATATCAGCAGCAACAACCTACATTAGGCAACCCACTGGTTCTTGTTCAGGTTAAATTTCCATGACACAGTAGACATCTCTCTTACTGGATTTATCAGAAGAAGCCGCCTACATTAGGCAACTCTGAGATTCTTGCCTGGATTAAATTTTTAGAGACATTAGACACCTTTCTGACCAGATTTTACATATAATGTTAACGATAATGATATACTTTATTTTAGCCTCAAAAAGAGAAACTCTTTTTGGTTTTTACAGTGCGAGTTAACAAGTGTAAAACATAAAACATACAAAACAATCATGAAATAATCACCATTGTATGGCACAAGATACATAAAGAATCTGCATCATTTAGCATTTGACCATACTTAAAAGTTAATCATTTTAATAGAAAACACCTAGATCAGGCAAGCCGAGGGTTTAGACCTGTTCAAAAAAGACTTTTTATTTTATTTTGATGAGGATTGCAGTGATTCCCATTCTCCAAGCTCTAGAATGACCAAATATGACTTTTTTTTCAATTTTGGACTTTGGGAATGCCTGCCTCATGAGCCATGAAGTTTTGATGTTTAATTTAGTCAAAAACGCCTAAAATATCAGAGGGGGTGTCATATTTTGCCTCATATCTTCACCAGTCTTAATTGTAGAGCAACATGGGTAGTATCATATGAAAGCTGGTGAAATTGTCTTTCATTGGACACCAATATCTTGGTATTTTAGATGACTTTAGTTGTCTCCAAAGCAGAAAGGTGTAAATTTTAGTGTAAATTCTGATGTTGGGCACTACATTTTGTCTCATATCCTCATTAAAAATAACCATCAGACAGCATGAGTGGTACCATATGAAAGCCTGTAAAATTGTCTTCAAAATGGCACCTTTTTAGAATTATTTAGACAATTCTTATTGCCTTTAAAAGTCTTATTTCTTAATTTAAATGAGTTATCTGTCTGTTCAAATTTATTGACATGGTGTATTGATAAGAAAACTATCTAAATTTGGTGCCTTATTGAATTATTTTATAGATTTTGTTTTCATTTTGAGTATTTAACAAATTTTATTTGCCATACATATTTAACAAATTTAATTTACCATGTCTTTCTATCGAGAAAATCTATTTCTGAATGCGGGGAGAACATAAATCAAAATTAGTGGCAAAGTTGATAATGCGATTCACAACAGTCAGTGTCTCCTTGTCACATTTTTGTAGCCAAGTATACAGCTTATGTCAGAATACACATTAAAAACCTTACATTTTGAATCACAATATGCTAGAGTTGTCAGTATCATTTGCAATCATAATCTAAAACCACATTCAAGTGAACTTCTGCTGTCGATGAATGAATAATGACATGAACATCCACAGATCACTGTTATGGTTCTTTTACCCTTAGTTTAAAAAGTAATCATGGACATCTGAGGATAGACCGGAAAAGGATTATCGAAGTAAAATTATAAGCTGTTTTTGGAATTTGTAGAAAACAACTGTTGGCCACTGGTAAAAATTAGAAACATTAAAACATTAGGTTTGACATAGTCACGATAGTGTGACAAAATGAAGCTGCAGCACAGGCAACCTATGGGAGGCAGCAAATTTACTTAATGAAGGTTTGAACTGTTGACAGAAAACTGGTTTGTCTGTTTCACACCAGCCATACTGGTTGTTAACAATGATAAAAATTATGAGCGCAGTACGCACTGTTGACTCGATTTGACGCGATTCAACTTGGCCTAATGAAGTGAAAAAAAAACCAGAATAATAAATATGGATAACAATTATTATCATAGCAAGAACTTGTCAAGACTAAAACTGTGAAAAGCAATTCCAGAAAATGTTTTGTTTCTAATCAATGTTAAGTCTTTGACAGCTGAAATTTCTTTGCTTTGGAATGTTCCTTCTTGTCTGAGAGTCTGAAGTTTATATCATATATATACCTCAGCCGAAAGCAACTTGGAAAGAACATGACAAGTACAATGTCAAAGGCAGAGTTGCTTAATGTCTGTAACATTGACAAAACATTCAGTTGAACATTTTGCTGAATTTACTCTCAGCTGCCTTGAACAAGTTGTTGCAGTGACATATATCCATGAGACTTTGTCACCCTGCCATGACTTTCTTAATTAATATTTCCGGTGCTTGTATTAGGCCCTCATGTACAATATAAGTATAGGTTATTCACCATGGGAGAGGGAATATGTGATTTATCAACCAAGGGCTCTAGCCCGGTGTGTGATAAACACATATTCTCGATCTCATGGTGAATAACTGGGCTATACCATGAGACAAACACTGAAACGGTCAAAAACGAGATGATAAGTGAACTACAAAGAGTATGGGAATTATTGCAGTGAAATACGGGCTTGTGTTTGGCTGACAGAGGTGTCAGATGATGTAATTAAGTATGTCAGAGTATTAGCACTTGCACATAATGCCTAGCCGTAGGTGATTTTACATTATACTGTGTACTGTTGTCAATATTAATTAGGCCTATGTTAAATCTTTTGAGTTATAAACCCCAAAGTGATTCGGGTGACATAGTCATTATTTATTTTGCAACACAAGAATGATACTTCTTTGACATGGTAAATTTATTGTGTTAAATGTTCCAATTCTATGGAGGCAACACAATATGACAAAAATGTTCTGATAATGCACTATGATGATAAATTGAAACAGACAGACGGCTGCTTGAAATTGAGATACTAGTGCTACATCACTTCAGTGACAACCATATTGATGTAAATAAACATAAAATATAATGTCAATTTAAAGACAATTTTACAGGCTTTCATATGGTACCACTCATGCTGTCTGATAGTTATTTTTAATGAGCATATGAGGCAAAATGTAGTTCCCAACGTCAGAATTTACACTAAAATTTACACCTTTCTGCTTTGGAGACAACTAAAGTCATCTAAAATACCAAGATATTGGTGTCCAACAAAAGACAATTTCACCAGCTTTCATATGATACTACCCATGTTGCTCTACAATTAAGACTGGTGAAGATATGAGGCAAACTATGACACCCCCCTCTGATATTTTAGGTGTTTTTGACTAAATTAAACATCAAAACTTCATGGCTCATGAGGCAGGCATTCCCAAAGTCCAAAATTGAAACAAAAGTCATATTTGGTCATTCTATAGCTTGGAGAATGGGAATCACTGCAATCCTCATCAAAATAAAATAAAAAGTCTTTTTTGAACAGGTCTACCGAGGGTTCCAGTTCAGGTTAAATTTTGACAACATGTTAGATTGGCGGATGGATGATTGGGGCTTTATGTCCTGTATTAACGCACTCGGTAGGCTAATTATGGCAGGAGGAGGACATGGCAATGAGATGAAGGATGAATGAAACAGCCATCAAACATAGGCCGCCAAGGTGACCCAACTAGAGCTGGATTCCAACCCTGGACTGAGCGATTGGAAGCCCAGCACGCTACCACTAGACCAACCCTCACTCTCCCCGGACATGTAAGACGTCTCTCCAACTATATTTATCACAAGAAGCCACCTGCATTAGACAACCCGGAGCTTCTTGTTTAGGTTAACATTTTTTTACATATTAGACACATTTCTAACCAGACTTTAAAAATAATCACCTTTTTGTGGCAGTACTCCATGATTCACAATTATGATTTCTTCATCCAGTGAAAATATACCTCCAGACTTTGAAAACTGGAATTTTCTTCCTGAAAAACATTAGGTACAAAATGAATCTGAATTCATTTTGCATCATAAACCACCTGAATTAGGCAACCCATGGGTTCTTGTTCAAGAAAAATGTTGCCGACATATTAAACACCCTTTCAACCAGATTTTAGAAATAATCACCTTTTAGTGGAAGTTCACTTTGACTTGCAATTCCAATTTCTTCATACAATGAAAAAAATTCCTGAATTTGGAAACTGGCATTTTCTTTCTGAAAAACATATTTTAGAGTACATAAAGAATCTGCACCATTTAGCATTTGGCCTTACTTAAATCCCACATCAGTAGAAACCACAGGTAACCTGGGGGTTCTTGTTCAGGCTGAATCTAGGTGACATATATTAGACAACTTTTCAACCACATTTAAAAATAATCACCTTTTATTTCTGTAGCTGTTCCCCATTATTTCGAATTACTATTTGTTCATTCAGTGAAAATAAAACTTCACAGTTTGAAGACAAACATTTCCTTTCTGAAACATGTAAGAGACACAATTAGTTCAGGGCCAGACCCCTGGACTCGCCCCCCCCCCCCCTTCCCCCTCGCAGCTTGACCTCCCCCTTTCAAATTTCCTGGATCCACCCTTGTGACAGAATCCTTCACAAAACAATATTTGACATAGGCACCTGACATTAGACCTGTTCAAAAAAGACTTTTTATTTTATTTTGATGAGGATTGCAGTGATTCCCATTCTCCAAGCTATAGAATGACCAAATATGACTTTTGTTTCAATTTTGGACTTTGGGAATGCCTGCCTCATGAGCCATGAAGTTTTGATGTTTAATTTAGTCAAAAACACCTAAAATATCAGAGGGGGGTGTCATAGTTTGCCTCATATCTTCACCAGTCTTAATTGTAGAGCAACATGGGTAGTATCATATGAAAGCTGGTGAAATTGTCTTTTGTTGGACACCAATATCTTGGTATTTTAGATGACTTTAGTTGTCTCCAAAGCAGAAAGGTGTAAATTTTAGTGTAAATTCTGACGTTGGGAACTACATTTTGCCTCATATGCTCATTAAAAATAACTATCAGACAGCATGAGTGGTACCATATGAAAGCCTGTAAAATTGTCTTTAAATTGACATGATATTTTATGTTCATTTACATCAATATGGTTGTCACTGAAGTGATGTAGCACTAGTATCTCAATTTCAAGCAGCCGTCTGTCTGTTTCAATTTATCATCATAGTGCATTATCAGAACATTTTTGTCATATTGTGTTGCCTCCATAGAATTGGAACATTTAACACAATAAATTTAC
Source organism: Platynereis dumerilii (assembly GCA_026936325.1). Taxonomy (NCBI): domain Eukaryota; kingdom Metazoa; phylum Annelida; class Polychaeta; order Phyllodocida; family Nereididae; genus Platynereis; species Platynereis dumerilii. The sequence goes on along the minus strand of JAPTHN010000006.1, from coordinate 13,354,414 downwards.
CATGTCAAAGAAGTATCATTCTTGTGTTGCAAAATAAATAATGACTATGTCACCCGAATCACTTTGGGGTTTATAACTCAAAAGATTTAACATAGGCCTAATTAATATTGACAACAGTACACAGTATAATGTAAAATCACCTACGGCTAGGCATTATGTGCAAGTGCTAATACTCTGACATACTTAATTACATCATCTGACACCTCTGTCAGCCAAACACAAGCCCGTATTTCACTGCAATAATTCCCATACTCTTTGTAGTTCACTTATCATCTCGTTTTTGACCGTTTCAGTGTTTGTCTCATGGTATAGCCCAGTTATTCACCATGAGATCGAGAATATGTGTTTATCACACACCGGGCTAGAGCCCTTGGTTGATAAATCACATATTCCCTCTCCCATGGTGAATAACCTATACTTATATTGTACATGAGGGCCTAATACAAGCACCGGAAATATTAATTAAGAAAGTCATGGCAGGGTGACAAAGTCTCATGGATATATGTCACTGCAACAACTTGTTCAAGGCAGCTGAGAGTAAATTCAGCAAAATGTTCAACTGAATGTTTTGTCAATGTTACAGACATTAAGCAACTCTGCCTTTGACATTGTACTTGTCATGTTCTTTCCAAGTTGCTTTTGGCTGAGGTATATATATGATATAAACTTCAGACTCTCAGACAAGAAGGAACATTCCAAAGCAAAGAAATTTCAGCTGTCAAAGACTTAACATTGATTAGAAACAAAACATTTTCTGGAATTGCTTTTCACAGTTTTAGTCTTGACAAGTTCTTGCTATGATAATAATTGTTATCCATATTTATTATTCTGGTTTTTTTTTCACTTCATTAGGCCAAGTTGAATCGCGTCAAATCGAGTCAACAGTGCGTACTGCGCTCATAATTTTTATCATTGTTAACAACCAGTATGGCTGGTGTGAAACAGACAAACCAGTTTTCTGTCAACAGTTCAAACCTTCATTAAGTAAATTTGCTGCCTCCCATAGGTTGCCTGTGCTGCAGCTTCATTTTGTCACACTATCGTGACTATGTCAAACCTAATGTTTTAATGTTTCTAATTTTTACCAGTGGCCAACAGTTGTTTTCTACAAATTCCAAAAACAGCTTATAATTTTACTTCGATAATCCTTTTCCGGTCTATCCTCAGATGTCCATGATTACTTTTTAAACTAAGGGTAAAAGAACCATAACAGTGATCTGTGGATGTTCATGTCATTATTCATTCATCGACAGCAGAAGTTCACTTGAATGTGGTTTTAGATTATGATTGCAAATGATACTGACAACTCTAGCATATTGTGATTCAAAATGTAAGGTTTTTAATGTGTATTCTGACATAAGCTGTATACTTGGCTACAAAAATGTGACAAGGAGACACTGACTGTTGTGAATCGCATTATCAACTTTGCCACTAATTTTGATTTATGTTCTCCCCGCATTCAGTAATAGATTTTCTCGATAGAAAGACATGGTAAATTAAATTTGTTAAATATGTATGGCAAATAAAATTTGTTAAATACTCAAAATGAAAACAAAATCTATAAAATAATTCAATAAGGCACCAAATTTAGATAGTTTTCTTATCAATACACCATGTCAATAAATTTGAACAGACAGATAACTCATTTAAATTAAGAAATAAGACTTTTAAAGGCAATAAGAATTGTCTAAATAATTCTAAAAAGGTGCCATTTTGAAGACAATTTTACAGGCTTTCATATGGTACCACTCATGCTGTCTGATGGTTATTTTTAATGAGGATATGAGACAAAATGTAGTGCCCAACATCAGAATTTACACTAAAATTTACACCTTTCTGCTTTGGAGACAACTAAAGTCATCTAAAATACCAAGATATTGGTGTCCAATGAAAGACAATTTCACCAGCTTTCATATGATACTACCCATGTTGCTCTACAATTAAGACTGGTGAAGATATGAGGCAAAATATGACACCCCCCTCTGATATTTTAGGCGTTTTTGACTAAATTAAACATCAAAACTTCATGGCTCATGAGGCAGGCATTCCCAAAGTCCAAAATTGAAAAAAAAGTCATATTTGGTCATTCTAGAGCTTGGAGAATGGGAATCACTGCAATCCTCATCAAAATAAAATAAAAAGTCTTTTTTGAACAGGTCTAACCTGACATTCACAAAGTATATATAGATAGTTTTTTACAAAGATTTACATTGCATATTTAAAAGATTCTGTAATTATTGTCAATGAAAACTGTTTTAAGAGTATTTATATTTGAAAATAAATATTATCTTTCTAACATTTCAATATGACAGCTTTACAACACTGAGCACAGTTGTCTTGATTAATAAAATAAGGATATTTGCTTTTTTTAAGAACTTACCTTGTCAAAACTTTGGTTATAAGACTTCTTATGGATCCAACATAGCTCAAACAATCAAACATTGAACAGAATCAACAGCTTTTTGAAAGTGGCTAACATTCACCTTCATGGCTGAGCGAACGTTTCTGTTGATAAATGCATTAAGTTTGAAGCTAAAGTGCTTGATTATGTGTTTATGATTAGACACATCATAAACACTAGTGTTTATGAAACTTAGAATTTTTTTTCAACTTGGACTTTTTACATTATAAAAGCACACAAAATTCGTGCTGGTTGGCAAAAATGCCTGATTCTATATTCTGACAATATATGTGTATGAAAAAATTGATTTTGTCTTAATTTCCTTTACATAGTAATATACCTTCCCAACTAGCTTAAAATGTTCTTAGTCCCATTAACACTTCAGCTTGTCCTGCGTAAACACCATAGTGTTTTTGTTTTAACACTATGGTGTCTATTTTCAATCACCTAAGTGAATATAAACACTATAACATGTTTATGACCCAACACTATTTTTTAGAGTGAATGTTATGATTTGATGTTGTGTTTATTGGCAGTATAGCCATCCATGTAGTCAGGGCTTTAATGAGTACTAGACTACTAGAGTATTGTAAAACGAGGTGACTTTGAACGGCCAGGATGACTTTGCACACTTTTCCGACAGTAATATTGATCATCTGCGAATACAGAGATAAATGAGATACTAGAAGTATTTGACTTCCGATTTTATTATCCTAAGGTTCAGTTTCTTTCAGCATAAAGTCATTAATTGCAATGTACCATAGCCTGTAAACTTCTTTGCATACAACAGTACTGAATGACCCTGGCCTCATAAATACCTGCCTTATCATGTGTCACAAAATGCTTCCGATATCCACCAAAACCTTGATGGAACAAATCGTATTAGGTCAATTCCACAGAAGTGTGCCTCTTCAAGAATTTTGTGATATCTTACTGATCATTTCTATAATATAGTCTGTTTCCCCTGAGTTGAGAGCAGTGAATTCCCAACAACCATATATCCAATTCCACATTTGGTGACATTTTTGACACCACGAATTGCTCCATCTTGTGCGGATACACCTGTCTCTCACAAAGCATCCACCCTGGTCCTGCTCTATCATAGTCCAGGGGAATAGCTGTTACATTTTTAGGGGGGTTCACTATAGGCATGGATAGTTCTATGGTAGAGGTAAAGGACTTGCCCCTTTCTTGCATAGCTATGCCTCAGACAGAACTGACAGATTCACCAGGACCTCTGTGGTTTCCAGATAGACCGAAAAATGCTGGCGTGTCTCAAGCAAAACTTCGTTTTGAGTCAGCCTTTGTCTGACTAGTTTCCAGAGTGATAAACAGTTCATGGTTTATCAATGCTGTTGGCATCTACAGTTTAGGAATTGTTTGAAGTGCCGCTCTCTACTCAGCGGAAGCAGACTATAGTTGAATTTTGTCCTGTGAAGATTTCGTAATTCTACAGTACTTCTAAAATACTTTTTAGAATGCACATACCATTTAAAATACGTCATAACTGAAGGCTTTGCTGGTGTCAGTATTTAAATGACATATAATATGAAACATGAACATTGAACTTGATACATTTAAGGAATTTCAAAAAAAATATAAGAAAACTTGTGCCAAGTTATGAAAATGACAAAAGTGTATAGTCTATCTTTTTGAATGCAAATGTTGATATTTATAGAAAAAAAATTATGTATATGGAGGTCGGTGAAAATCATTGATTCAATTTATTTACCAAAAGATGTATTCACTTTGATACTCATCCTATCAGTGTGCCTTGGCGGTCCAACGTCGGCCCGCAGCTGGTCCGATGCTACTGACATCGGACTGACGCTGGGCCGACGTTGGACCGCCGAGGCATGCTGACAGGGTTAATTAAGTACTCATTAAAAGCCCTGAGAGTGCCTTGAGAAGATCCGAGAAGCTTTTGATCAATTATGTCTTGCCTTAGCCTACTTTTGTAATATATAAAACTAGAATATACCCATTGAAATGGGGATTGTGGGTGGAAGTCATGAACAAAGGTAATATTGAAAACATTTATACACCCATTAAGAGCGGGGAGCATGAAAAAGTGCAACAGTTAGAGGGAGATAAGAGTTGTAAGACATGAGGTGAACTGAAATCATTTAATTGAAAATGGGCAGTTGAGTAGCTTGAAAATATGAGGCATTTGGATTTAAGAGGCACAAAGATGGCTGGGAATGAGAGAATGCCTTATCAGGTGTTAAGGGAGAAAACTTGAGTTGCTATTAACAAAGTCCTCCTGTGTAGAATCAATGGGCAACAGGTTGTAATGTTATATCTTCATTAGCACTTTGTGGCAGTGGGTCCTGTGCACAGATCAGAACTGCCGTACTTGTGAGACAGTGGCACCATGGCGGAAATAGGAACTACAATAGATCGAGCAGAGTAGCGCTTGTAACAGTGTAAAAACATCTGTAAAACAGCAGTAAACAACAGTTTTAGGTATTTTGTGAAGGAGAACAGTAGAAAAGTACATTTCAGGGGAAACACAGGTCCGTGGAGTGAGTATTAGCCATAGAGAGGATTGTGCCCTGGGATGACGTCACCAGTCGTCACCTGGTTGTGATCACGTGCGTAAGTGTAATATGATATAGGATAAAGTATGGATAATACTATTGAACAGGTTAACTGTAACTATGAACTCTTTATTTCAGATGGATTTTTAAATTCTAGCATACTTTATGCTGCGGGACTGGCGTTGGATGCGATGCAAAAGTGTGGAACAATGCGATGCTCTGATTTGGGGTGCAACTATGTCATACCTTTTTGTGAGGCGAACAACTTTAGAGCTTGCGTGAATCTCTGCAGATGCGATGACGCATGTGCTGATTTTGGAGATTGCTGCTATGACTATTGGCATGTTTGTACAGATTCTCATAGTCTCAAAATCAACAGAAACTCACCAGCATTAAGCACCTGGTCTGAAGATGCTATTGAAAGTCTCCATGTCACGAACAACACCATATCCAGTCTTTTGAAATACCACATTCATAGTAATGTCAAACACAACAACAAACAATCAGCGAGAAAGTATGCGAGTTGTAAGCGTTTAGCTGTATATTACAAATGGTACTTCTATGTTGTAGATAAATGTCCTCCTGCATTCAACGATTCTGATATTAGAGAAAAATGTGAGGGACCTGACTTTCTAACTTTAGCACCTGTGTATGACTATGCTGTTGCAATATTTCAGAACCGTTACTGCGTATTGTGTCATGGATTAAGTATTTCAAAATTCAAACCAATATTAGTAAGCTTCAGTTGTAGAACATTAACAACATTACCTATAATTGATGATGGGATGAAAACTGGGAATGTAACTGAATTTAGGAGATTGCTGTTTGAACATTGTTTATTTGCTGTGGAGATATTAAAAAATGCCAGGATGCAGGGTACACCAGGACTGAGGCAGGACTGGATTTTGCGGCAGAATTGTCTCTTGAGGGAAAACTCATGCAATGAATGTGAAACCTTATGCACGTCTTTTGTTATGAATGTTTTTAAAAATTACAAGATCAATCCCTTTTATAATGAGTGCGGCTTGGATGCTTTACGTACATACTGCGTTAATGTGCCTGTTTTAGGCAGAGACCCCATCGAATTTCCAAACTATTCATTACTCTTTTCAATGAAGGAAAAAGATCTAACCATTAGAAAATATTCTACTATAGTTAGAAATCAGCATAAATATGACACTTATTGTGGAGGAAGGGCCAAACTTGACCTATTTAAAGATGTTTGTGTTAATTTAGATGATTCGATAATGTTACATAGCAACAAACAATACCGTTCACCTAACCTAGGTGACGTATCTATAAGTTTTAAGATTATGGTCATTGTAACAGAATTAAACACTGGACAGGAACAGGATCCCCCAAAAGAAAAGTTGAATGATTATGAAAACCTAATATGTCATGAACTCATCGGGAATATTCAAATTGTAAAGAAACTTAAGAATGCTGTCTCAAATTTAGAAAGAAAGTTTTGTAACATTTCTTCAACAGCCATATATGAAGACTTCAATGACATTTATGAATACACAAATGGTTTGTTCGCAGCAGGTGGTATCTCTACAGAATTTCTAATATATAACACTGATTTGGGATTTGATCGAAGCCATTGTGGAAAATCAGAACTGCTTATTGTAGATGCGAACATCTTCAATTTTTCAGGCGACTTCATGTTAGCAGCTGATATTGGTAGATACCAGTACATAACAAGACTAAACGAATCTGCTATTATTGTCCATATTAAGTTAGATCCTGAACAGCAGAAGACAAGAGGGTCAGTGTTTGTACTTCTCTGCAAAACATCTTCCAGATCTCGGTCAAGGTACCTGGGAATTCTTACATTAACTTGCAATTCCATATCTATGACATTTCTTTTCGCAATTGTATGCCTGTACATAATGAGGGCATCTCTTCGTTCAAAACTGCTGGCCTCCATCCCCCACCTGGCTGCATCCCTCTTCTTGGCTCAACTTCTCCTACAGGTAGGTTGCGTAAGGCCAGACAGAATTAATTTAAGGCTTCTCAGACCGACTGATACCACCGATTTTCTGCTGACGAAAAAAAATAAATTGAGCATACAAACCAAGTTAAATTTTTCATTTTAATTGACATGACCAAAAATTGATATTACAGATTTTTTTCTTCCATTGACGGACATTGAAAGAGTACATCGGAAAGGACCTCGAAGCTAAAGATCAATTATGTCTGGCACCTATTTGATTTTCCTAAAATACATAGTCCTTGCAAAGTTTTGGTAAAATAAAAACATCCTTTTTCCTGATTTTAATAGGTATTGCATTTCTAGACACTAACTGTATACACTCTTAATGCAAAAGGTTCTTGATGGTATATATAAAGAACCCACAGCCCAAAAAAGTTCTTATTCTTTTAAGGGTTTAAATGAATTGAAAGGGTTCAATACTTGGTGGAAAGGCCCCGTAATAGGACCATATGCTCCCAACTTGAGAGAAAGGGTTCCATTGTGAGAGTTCAGTGCAGCTGGATTATCTAAATATTGTTTTGTTTACTGTTGAAACCTTTTTAAAAGTTGAGTAATGAACCTTTTTGGGTTCCTTATCCTTAACAGCTGATAGAAACCTTAAAGGTTCCATATAAAACCTTTTTGTTAAGAGTGTATTTTAATTTACTACACCTTGTCATGTAATCGTGGCCTATCTAAAAATGCCTGTTTGCTTTTCTTGCCCTATTCATCCAGAAGAAACAAGAGAATTATAAATAAAACAACTTTGATTGGATTTGATTCGATTTTACTCAACACCGTTAACCAAGTACAATTGGAAACAAAGAGGTACAACAATCAAATAAATAAAAATGAGATGAAATTGTATAATGATAATGAAGTTTGGATAACTTAGTTCACGTTCAGGGAAGACTGTATGTATAATTGTTGGTAGATCCTAAGAAATTCCAAAGCAAATTAACTAAATACATTACTTTTAAGCCTAAGGGAAACCGTGCATTTTTTCTCATATGATTTTTTTTAAATCTTAGTTTTAATGAAATAGATATTTCACATATGTGTAGGCGACGATCCTTTGAGGCTGAAGTTTTAGAATGTTTAGTTTACATTTCCTGGCAGTGTTATAACTGCAAAAATGAGTAATTTTAAGCTTGAAAAATAAACTCTCTTTTTGAAGGAAAGATAGTTTCTTGTTGCTTTTAATGGTTACTGTCATAAAAGTGTAACAGCTGGTTTTACAATATATAGCATGCCATTGACAAGCTGAAAAATTCTCGTTTTTCAGATAAGCAACATTTCTGCCTTCACTTCAAGTCCAGGGTTGTGCCGTACCATCGGAGTGCTCCAACATTACTTTTGGCTGACATGTTTTCTGATTATGGCAGCAGTTTCTGTTGACTTCTTCTATCGGTTTTCAAACATCTATGAGCCTTGGTCCGTGAAGAAGAGGAAGATTACTCTGCGCAATTTGAGTTTTTGCTGGATTTTTGGTCTTGTGTGGATGTCGATCCCTATCTGTCTTGATAATTTCTCAAGTCTTCCCCTCAATTATGGGTCTAGCAGTGGCATATGTTTCATAGAGCCAAGGCTGTATCTGATTGGCTTCTTCATTGGTCCTTCACTGTTTCTGTTCTTCATCAATGCATCATGTTTTCTTGGAACTTTTGTCAACTTCTATTTTGTGCTTCCGAATGACACAGAAATCGCCGCAGCCACAGATCGTAACATGGCGATGGTATTTGCTAAAATTGGAGCACTGATGGGAGTAGCTTGGCTGTTTGCTCTTGTACCCTACATCACAGGTATTGAGGAATTCTGGTATGTATTTGTTATAATAAATGGACTACATGGTCTACACATTTTCCTGTCATCTGGCATTATAGATCACTTCAGGAAAGAGGTCTGCCGAAACCAACAAGGCACAAATGAGAATTCCAGAGAAACAAGATTTTAGGCAAAAATGACCACAGACTGTTTTTAAGCCTGTCCAAGACTATCTCAATTAAATCTCGGCATATCCTCCTAAAATGGCTCAACAATGAAATAGGCCTGGTGATTTTTAATGATATGGAGCAATGCAATGCAATGTCGAGCAATCTGGAGCAATCCGGAGCAATCTGGAGCATTCTGGAGCATTCTGGAGCATTCTGGTGCAATCTGGAGTAATGCAAAACAATCTGGAGTAATGCAAAACAATCTGGAGCAATACGGAGCAATCTGGAGCAATCCGGAGCAACCTGGAGCAATCCGGAGCAACCTGGAGCAATCCGGAGCAATTTGGAACAATCTGGAGCAATCTGGAGTAATGCAAAACAATCTGGAGCAATACGGAGCAATCCGCAGCAATCTGGAGCAATATGGAGCTATCCGGAGCAAGGCAGAATGATATTGGGTGATACAAATCCATCTGTCCTTTATAAATAATCGAGGACTGTAAGTCAAAGAACGCTTTCATAAATATATATAAAAACATCATACTGTAGTATATACATATGAAAGAAACATATCACATTGTTACTGAGAGAGAATTATTAAATTTATCAACCTTTTCCTTTATTGACTGAAACAGATTACAACAGATCAATCCCAATCAATCACCCTGTGATACTATCATCCAGGGTGGCCAAAAAGTAAATCACCAAACTGATGAGCCACTTTTTATTTACTGTATTATGTATATGTTAACTACTTTATATATTTTCACACTTGCATTGACATAAACAAAGTGCTACTGGAACGCAAAAGAGCCACATACCCAGGTGAATTGTTGCCATTTCAGTCTGGAGAGGGTTCACTCACTCATTGTATTCTGTATCATTTTTACTTATTTTTAGTTAGCATAGACATCAGGAGTCCCTCTTGTATTTTCACCGAAGACACACAGTGTCAAAGGGACACCTAAAATTGGATTGTTTGGATTGTCCAAAAATGCTAACTGAATAATACTGCTCATTTCAATAAAAATTATTGTATGAATACTGTTTACTCATGTTATTCAGCTGTTGTGACAATAAAGTAAATCTGAGACTAAGTCTGAGTCTGAGTCAGTTTGAAATAAAAAAAACCGCACATTTGACTTTGGAGATAGGATTCTTGGTCCAGCCTGCATTTTCAATCAATTATCAAACATTTGTAATATTAGTGTCATTCCATGTGAAATCAACCAAAATTTGAAAAGTGCCCCACCTCACCATCTCAGATTTTCGCGAAACTGCCCACATTTGAAGAACTATATGTGGAATGAATGAATGCAGAATTTCAGTTCTGTAACTGCAAATTTGAGAAAGTACTGACCGATTGAAGTTTGAAAACTCGAACCAAAAATTGAAAATTGTCATTTCTAGAAATTGCTGTCATTTATTGACTGCTCAAGATAACGCCCTAAAATATTTTATATGAATGCTTGATATCTCAATAAACAAAATGACTGAAAGCACGTTTCTGAAAAAAAATTTGATGACCTTCCACAAATTTTCAAAGTTGGAAGGTTTATCACACTAAAACTCAAATTTCAATAATTTCCCACTCTGTCAGAAAAACTTCCAAAATTAAAAATATTTTACTAATTTGTTCTTTGGGGTGAGAAGAAAGGGTAATATTAATTTTATGTCCCTGGCTGATGTTTGCTGTGATACAGACTAAGCTCAAATTTAAAAAAAATCAAATTTACCAATGTTCGGAGTGAAAAATCACAATGTGGGATAGGTCATTGCAACAACACATGCATATCACGTGAAAGTATATGCAAAGGGCTTTTGATTCATGTATGATACGTCTTGTATATATGAATTTTTCTTGGTCATCTTTATCTTAGATAAAATTTAATTTTCACAAATAATTAACAAGGATAACCTCAAAAACTTTTTCAAAATATTTTTCAATGCAACCCTTTACAAAATTTTGTGTTTTTTTGTGAGGACCTAATATTTTTCCAAATGATAAAATCATATCACCTGTCCCGCATGAGCTTTTGAAATTTCATAATTTTTCCTTCTAGATAATTATTCACCCAAAGAATGCTTTTAGTAGACAGTTACAAAAGGCAATACACTGGTAAGATTTGATATCAAATTGAAGACCGTGGTCTAAATATAAGTTTCATCCAATTCTTAAACCCAAATTTCTCAAATTCTCATCCCACATGATGTTGCTGTCATTTGAAATCCGAACATAATGTTGGAAAGGCGTAAACGACAAAAATACGAAGTAAAATTTCAAATGAAGAATTCATATACACAAAACGTGGCTCATATCAATCAAAAGCCCTTCTCGTATGCTTTCTTATGAAATGTGCCAACAGTTCGTGCTTCCTATCCCACATGGTGATATTTAGTCCCAAAAATGGTAAATTTCAATTTTTTCAAAATTGTGCGGGGTTGAATCACTGCCATCAATACCTAGGGATGCAATTTTACTTTTATTAATTCTAATCACCCCAAAGAACAAATGTGCGGAATATCTGACATTTTGAAAGTCACTGGAAGGAGATAGAAATTACTGAAATCTGGAATTCGGTGTGATAAATCATACACATTTTAAACATTCTGGAATCTGGAAGAGATGCAAATTCATCTGGGTTAAAAATTCTTGAACTACAATATACAATAGGGTCATGTGTAAGTACATGGGCTTTGTCAGATTGTTGTATAAACAAACAAAAGAGATATTAAATTTTTAGAAATGGACAATTTCCGATTTTCGGACCACATTTTTAATCTTCAATTGGCCACAACTTCCTCAATTTTTGAGATACAGCTTTGAAATTTCACACAAATTCCTTCCATATTGTGTTCTTAATATGTGGCTTGTTTGATTTGAGATGGAATGACCCATTATCCTTTTTTTTTTAGCATAATACACTCTTGATCAAAATGCTGGAATAATAATAATCCAACAACCTTAGATAGATGTCCGCCTGGATGTTTTCATTCTGCACAACCAGACACAAATTTCCATCAAAATGGATGAAACCCCAAACAGGCACTGAACCGCCACCCTGAGTCCTTGTGGCCATGAGGCAGTCTTCCGATGGTATCTGGCCTCCCTCCCATAATAACACAAAAATCTCTCCATCAGCTCTGTGAAACATGTAGCGGGATATATTGACTGAAAATGAATCTACTTGATAAATTCTAAAATATTCCAGCATTTTTGTCAAGAGTGTTTGTTTTTTTGGACGAGGAAATGGTACCTCAGTGTAGAGAACACTTCAATTGAAACATTTTATTCATTTGTGACTATGCTCATGCTTGTGGGGCACCACAAATCATTCAACACCTAGAAAATTGAGAATTTGCAGTAATCTGCAACTTCACTCGCCTTGAACCCAAATAACACTATAGGGACATGTTGGACCATATTGCACACAAGATGGAGGTTCAGTCGACTGATCTGGGCCTGGTGCAAGTGACTTCCACAAAGGAATGGCCATATTGGTAAAAAAGAAACAAAAAACAGGTTGGCAGAATCCATGTCAAGTCAAGTGAAGGCCGAGGTCAATGCATGATATTGTGATGTTATATGGCTGTACACATCAAGATTAAGTTGACATTTCTTGCATATGTTGAAATTTTGTGTCTATGTTGTTGAGCCACGATGCATTTTTTGATGATTTTTTACTAAAAATGGTCAATTTTTCTGGTTCACTCAGAGAAAGTTTTCAAATAATTCTCAGCCGCTAAAATGGTTTATGATATCATTTATACATTTATTTAATGTCTGAGAAAGAAATCTTTGCAATTCCTTCCATTGAATCAGCAATTTTAGAACTTTAAAGTTCTGACCCCTTGAAAATCCAAATTATTCCAACATTTTGATCAAGAGTGCAATCATTTGTAAATAAAAAAATGTTTAAAAGTCCTCCTTACTGCACACCACTAAGTGGCGCATGTTTACACTTCTATGGCACTATTCGAAGATCAAATTATTTATTCATATCTTTCAATTATTTTCTGTTTACAAAATATGCTATGTATATTTGCACCCCTCTTGATACTTTCATCAGACATATACTAATTAATGAATGTAGAACATTGTAGGCCTATACGACAAAGGTGAGACAGACACGAGATATTAAAAGTCAAACACATTGTCTCTCTTTTTGAAGACCACCATGAACAAGTGTGTGATATTTGTTTTCTTCGGGGCTTCGGTTTTATTGATTTCATCTGAGCTAGGAGGTGAGTGGAGAAATATTATTATTTAGAAATTAGCCGAAAATTTTGAACCAAATGTTTCATCGACTAAGTTCTCATTTATAAATATGTTTTTAAAAAATCAATCAAATGGTCATCATACCTTTCCTGATGAACTGTTTTGCTGTCCAAGATGAAAATTGATGGGATTTGGGTTTTCAATTCACCATTTCAAGATGAAGGTTCAAAATTCAAATTCCACGGTCTGACACGAGCTGGAGATCTGTCTAAATTGGAGCTACATTTATCTACACAATAACTATTTTTAAAATTGGTAAAAATATGAGCTTATGGTCAGGTTTGTTAGTTTAGGCGGAATACTTTCAGTGCTATCTTCTATCTTTGACCCATCCATAATTATCTTCACAGGTCAGCAAGGGACTTTCAAACAGCAACTTCAAGGTACAGATGTTCCTCCAACCTTCAAGGCCGAGTGTGCTGTGGAATGCATGGGAACATATCGATGCAGGGCATTCAAGATTGACCAAGATCAAAATGGAAACTTCATTTGTTCAGTCAAGAACAAAACTGAAGACCTGACAACCCAGCCAGTGTGGCAGAGAGAATATCCAGTAAAAACACCAACGAGTAAGTAATTGAAAATGATTTGTGATTGTAATTGTTTTTATTTTTCATTATTATAGTTCAACTGTTTTCTATTTATTACTTACTATGCCACCACGTACAGCAAAATATGTTATTGTCTCCTATTGTCATGGCATAGAGACTAAAAAAATTATGGACAAAAAAGGCAACGAGCGATTGCGTTTCTGAGATAACTTTGGTGATTCAACAGCCTCAAGTCATACAGAATATAGAACATTCTGATCACTGAAACATTTTACAAACCCATCGATCGATTCATGTAAAAAATTAGGATGATAAAGTCAACATAAAAAAACAGTGGAATGGTATAGTAGAATGATTTACAAGCATAGGCCTATCCTCAAATTTGCTTTTTTTTTAAACCACCATTGAAATAATTGCGGATAATTATAAAAAGCTATCTCCAAGATTGATGTGTCATTTTTGCAGCCTGTTGGGAGTTGCACGCCAAACACAGCAGTGTCCATTTCTTGCACCCTGGTCTAACGCCAAGAAGGGAGGATCGACCGAGGGTTTTCTTCTTTGGAAATACAACCGACCGTGAATGGTGCAAGGAGCAGTGTGCAAAGGAACCTCGTTGCTATGCTTATGCATTTTATCGGCGATATTTCCAAATTTACCCTGCCTGGAAAAGTCAGTGCTATGGGAGGGGGTTCGGTGCTCCTGAGCTGATGGTTAGAATGGGCAGAGTTGATTCAGGAACAAAATTATGTTGAATATCCTTCTTACTAGGCCACCATTTTACAGCCCATTTCATCTATTCCAATCCCTTGAATGTACCATAAAACATTTGAGTTACTCCAGGCCCACGATATGAAAAACTTCCCAAAAGTCATGAAAGGGTAGAAACACAAAAGTTTGGTTGACATGTCAATTTGTCGATATCTTCTAGGAAATTATGTGGGATAGAGTAAAATTAAGATGCTTTTCTGCAGTTTGAACACTTAAAAGGCAATAAAAATTTATTAAAAACAGAGCAGTATTTTGTGACATTTTTTAATGATATCATTGTGCATAAACTTCATTGATAAGGATTCCAAGTGGCCTAATGGTTCACTTTGCTTGTTTGGGCAATCACTGACTCAGAGGTCCCACCCCTATAGCTTAATTCAGTCCAATATCATGAGACATTAAAAGGGGGCAGGTCGTTTCAAATTTTCTTCTTGGCATCCCTCAAGTAAACAGGGTCAGTCAAGACCACTTGCTGAATATATAGAGGTAGCTGTTTTCATTGACTCTCTATGTATTCATAGAGGAAACCTCGATGACTCCATCTACCTTGCCGTACGTCCTCCATTGCACAACGTAAATCAAGATGACTAAATCTACCTTGCAATAATCCTCCATTGCACGAATTAAATCAAATTTGCACTAAATATTTTTGCTTGAACTAAAAGAGTACATGTTTTGGAAAATTTCTATCATTGCAAATCAAAATTTCTATATGTATGGCATTTTCCTGCTAGAGTCTGTAAGGTTGGCCGAAGAGGTGCATGCTGGTTGGTTTACATATGTGATGAAAAGTAAAATTCGTCAATATTTATATTGAATTTCTTGAGGTCCCAAAAATTTGTAAAATAGTTAAGGTAGATGAATTCATATAGGTAACCTGGAGCTATGAAAACATCGAGCTCAATGAAAACAGTGACCACAAGGTGCAAAATATCAAGTAAATCAAACACAATGGGGGTGATTGAGTTTCAATTGGTGTTGTTTAAATGTGATTTTAATGTAATTTTAAAAGGTAGTTTTAAGTAGGTAAAAGTAGGAAGTGATTCAGGGGTAGTCAAAAGGTGTGAAAGGGTAAAGTAGTGGCTGATCTTTCCTTCCTACTCGGGTAAACTAGAGAATAAGACAATATTTCTCTTGTCTCTGCATACGGGAACTTCTCTACACTGCTCACGCAAATTAAGGGAGTATAATGTTCATGCTACAATTTGAGATAGAGATAGTGTAACGCACAGTATGATGAGGTAAATAAATTTTGGAGGGTTGCCCAAATAATATTTATAAATAACCTGATCGCTCCAAAAAAAATCATAAATTAACTTGTTTTTTTTCTGCTAAAACTCTCCAAAATTCTTTTGGGGCTGCCCTACTGCCCCCTGTACCTGTGGTGAGTCTGGTGACTATAAGTGACGTGGAATGACTCAACAGCTTTTGATCAATGAAAAACATTGCAAAATTCTTTTACCATTTACTTGAACTCAAATATTATAATGGATTATAATGAATAGGTTATTTGTAGAACTCTTCTTCCAGTACACCACTAAGTAACCCTTGTTTACATTTCCTATTTAGGCTGTATATTTACAAATATTGATTAATCAATTAATGTAAAATTGTAAAATGTTTCATACGATCTATATTAGCTGGACCTATACAAACTAGAGTCAGTTAAAATTTTGTCTGTCTGCGCTACAAACGCCATGAAAACGTGCATGATACTCTTTTTCTTTGGAGCTCCAATTTTCTTGGCAATGATATCATGTGACCTGAGCAGTGAGTAAACTTCTTTTTTTTTATCTAAAGATCAGAGAAGCACTTTGAACAATGGTTCAAATCCAAAAAAGTTTGAATTTTTTGGCCTTTTTTTAAAGTCTTCTTATAATTTCATTTTAATTTTTTGTACTCATTGGAGGATTGTTAGTTTGGCAGAACAATGCACTCACCTATAAGGCCAGACATAATTGATATTTAGCGTCTCGGATTTTCTCCAAGAACTTTTTCTGTAGAGTCGTCGGTAGGACAAAAAAGCAGTTGTAATCTCATTTTTTTACTTTGTCAAATAATAAAAAAATTATGGGTAAGCTAAAATAATTTCCCAGAGGCAGTAAATCTGTTTAGTCGGTTGATGCAAGAAGCTAAATATCAAATATGTCTGGCCTTTTCTTTATTCACAGTTCAGCAGGCAACTTTCAGCCTACGTCTTCACGGATCAGATGCCCCGCTGCCTGTCAAAGTCGATTGTGCATGGCAGTGCTTTGAAACATATCGCTGCAGGGCATTCAAGGTTGACCAAGGTCAAAATGGAAACTTCATTTGTTCGGTCAAGAACAATACTGAAGACTTGACAACTCAGCCAGTCTGGGAGAGAAGGTATCCAGTGCCATCACCTGCAAGTGAGTGACAGATGCCTGTGATAGGCCCCATGTAAGCATGTAACTCCCAAACGGAGCCTCCATTTGGGACTTCAGGGAGTTATGGGAGTTACGGGAGTTAGCAGGAAGTAGCAGGAGTTACGGGAGATAGTGGGAGTTAGTGGCAGTTGCGGGAGTTAGTGGGAGTTACGGGAGTTGCGGGAGTTAGCAGGAAGTAGCAGGAGTTACGGGAGTTAGCAGGAGTTAGTGGCAGTTGCGGGAGTTAGTGGGAGTTACGGGAGTTGCGGGAGTTAGTGGGAGTTAGCGGGAGTTAGCAGGAGTTATGGGAGTTAGTGGGAGTTGCGGGAGTTAGTGGGAGTTAGCGGGAGTTAGCAGGAGTTAGTGGGAGTTATGGGAGTTAGCAGGAGTTAGCGAGAGTTAGTGGGAGCTACGGGAGTTAGCGGGAGTTAGCAGGAGTTAGCGGGAGTTAGTGGGACATAGCGGGAGTTGCAGGACCTCAAGGAGTTCCGGGAGTTACATGCTTAAATGGGGCCTTGTGATTTGCTTCTTATGAAGTTTTGAAATTATCATATTGCATGCAGCTCAACCATTTTGAGATTATTCTTGAAAAAATATCCTTAACAGAAGAGAAGACATAACATTATATATTGTATGGTATCAGCAATGCATACATATACGATATCTATAAATATATATGTATAACAAACACTCATTCTAATAACTTGACCCATACTGTAATTAATTTAAATGTTGTATAACCGATGACAAGAAGGTGTACATGTCATAAAATGTGTCATTTTTGCAGCATGCTGGGAATTACATGTCAATCTCAACAGTGTCTTAGACTTGCAAAGTGGTCCAGGACTAGAAGATCAACCCAAGACATTCTTCTTCGGAAACACGAGTGACCATGAATGGTGCAAGGAGCAGTGTGCAAGGGAACCACGTTGCTATGCTTATGCTTATTATGGGCCATCTATGGGTCATGCTGATTGGAGACGTCAATGCTACGGGAGAGGCTTTGGTGCACCCGAGGTTATGGCTCAAGAAAACGGAGTTATTTCAGGATTGAAGATATGCTGAAGGTGAAGGAAGGCATCATTCCTACACTCTAAAAAATTTCAGACAAAATTGGTTTTTTAGATTCAAAACGGTTTTTTGAAAAAAAAATCCATGTTGGTTTTGCATTGAAATTTGGTTTTTCAAAAAACCATTTTGAATCTAAAAAACCAATTTTGTTCCGTCATTCTTTAGAGTGTACCAGAAAAAAATCCATGTTGGTTTTGCATTGAAATTTGGTTTTTCAAAAAAACATTTTGAATCTAAAAAACAAATTTTCTTCCGACATTTTTTAGAGTGTACCAGACAACAATTTTACAGGCTGTAAAATAGTTGTCAGGTAGGAATGATGCCTTGCTTCAGAATATCTTCAATACTGAATCAACTCCATACCACCTGTTTCATGTACTCTGAGCCCTTTTAATGCGCCATATAACGTCTGGATCACTCCAGGCCAATACAAAACATTGTGTGAAACTCTTGTTCGAGCAGAAAGTTACTGTCAATAAACAAACTCATTAACTTACTTGCACCTAATAAGAAAATTAGGAAACTAACAGATAACTGTATCAATAACATGGCAGAGCCCGTTTGAAAATTAAAATGAAGAAAATATCTTTCCCGATGGAACGACAATCTCCAAAGAGCTCTACAAGCTCACAGATTCTACTCTGTTTCTTATTTTTGTTTTGTGGTCAATAAAAATTGAAATTGTAGATTACCAGCTTCATTCACTGAAGCAGAACTTAAAATGCTGTATACACCTGGTGACACTCAATAACCATTAAAACCAAACAGGCACAGTCATGGAGCTAATTACAGCTTAAAAGCAGTGGTAGAACACTTGTATTATTCCTGGGCACCAAAATCAATAGGCCTTTGGCAAACTAGTTCCCATTAATGCCCAGGAATTCAGAGTAAAGTGCACGAAAATTTAGGGGGGGCGAGCAACATTTGCCAGAATTTTAATATAAATTAACCAGGAATTTCCTTAGTATTACTGCTATCCTTAGGATGACTACCAGCTCCAGTACAATATTAATTTGAAAAGAAATTGAGTGCTGTAATTAAAATAATTTTTTGTCCATTTTGGGTCTAAACGCTGTGTTAATTTCAATAACTCCAACTTGCGATAACTTGCTAGGCAATTTGAATTGGAAAAAACAATGTTTTGGTCAACTCTGGGTGTGAATTAGGAATGAGTTTGCTCCTATGGAATCATGGTTATATTAGTTCACCTGGATTCAAAGTTTTTTTATATGCAATAACTCCAATCGAAATCTGAGCTAACAAGTTGCCTGGACACCCAAAAAAACAACATTTCTCCCCTAAAGAATTACCATTATGGAAATTTTGAAGATTACAGACGATTTCATATTTGTAGACTTTGATCAAATAACAATCATTTTGCAAAATATTTGGTCTGACATCAGAAAATCCTGCCAGATGATTGGTCAAGTTGGCCACTGCATGTCACTCTTTTTCAGCTTGCTTCAGGCAAGTTTTGACATTCAAGATAATTTATTTGACTCGCCAATTTCGTTATGTCCACTGACATGTCCTCCATGTTACTTTTACTGTCCTTCAACTCTATTCTTATGCATTTTATCGACCATCTTTTGATAATCCTGATATCTGGAAAAGTCAGTGTTATGGGAGAGGCTTTGGTGCACCTGTTCTGATGGTTCAAGACAATTGAATCGATTCAGGATTGAAAATATGTTGAAATGTTTAAGCCGGGCCTGTAGCCGGGCCTGTAGCCGGGCCTGTAGCCGGGCCTCTAGCCGGGCCTCTAGCCGGGCCTCTAGCCGGGCCTCTAGCCGGGCCTCTAGCCGGGCCTCTAGCCGGGCCTCTAGCCGGGCCTCTAGCCGGGCCTCTAGCCGGGCCTCTAGCCGGTATGAAGCAATGCCACCAAGTTGTCCTGAACTAATCCAGGAGTGGCGCCACAGTTCATTTTTTTAAGATTCAGCCAATTATTCTGTTTGCGTCACCAATGTAAACAAGTATAATGGACTGCCATCGCACGAAATTTCTAAAAAATCGGCAAAAAAAACAGTGATAAAACACGGCAAACATCTGATATTTACATTGCAAAACAGCTTATCGGCCCGTGTATTTCTACATTGTGACCTGTAGATGCTGAGCAGTGAGGCCAAACACCAGTTTGCATGTTGGATGAGACAAACTGTAGTGTCTCCTCCACAATTGTTGTACTACAGGCTAATAGGTATTAAAGAAGACTCCTGTTGTTGAAGGAGACAGCTAACTCATTAGTCCATGGGTTCTGTGGTCATTTCTCTTCACTGTCTATTTTCACCGCTACTTTACATCATCCCCTTCCAAGCACACACCAAACTGTGAATAAGTTATAGTAATAGAAAATACGGTCATCATAAAATGCATATTATAAACTAATTGAAAGTCAAAATTAAGGTTAAGGTACCTCTGGTTGCCTTGCATTTGAGGCTGCCAAATCATGTTTAGCTTTGGTTGATGGTTTGTCTGATACCCCTATAACCTGGCATCATCCCTGTTTAACAATTAAATAGCTGAGGTGCAATGGTAAGGCTACACAAGCCTTGTGACTGGATACTATGATGAGATGCCTACCTGAATGATCTTCCAAAACTTAATTACATGTTTCCCCAGAGTTTGTCTATGATGGGGTTTGTTTTGTGATTTGCAGGTCAACAGCAAATTTATAGCTAGTAATAAGCTTTGAATAAAAGTCCAGAAATTTTATTTTGGCAGTAAGTTTTTAGCCAATAAAACAATCCATGATTAAGTCTGAGGTTTAATTTTTGGATTATTTGGGTGAGTACACCATGACCAAGCATGATTTGGACTAAATTTATGTCCTCTAATCCCCCAGCTATATCATACTGGCACTAAAAATGTTAAATTGCTGCTGCTCTTCTTGATTTCAATGTGTCACTTTTTTGTCCAAGGCACCTTCTTGTTGCTCAAGGCACTATTGCATTTTTCAGAGCATCCTCCCCCCCCCTTTGGGACACTCTTGTTTTGCTTAGGGCACTTTGTTTTTTTCCTCAGGACACTTTGTTTTATCCTCAGGGCATTTTGTTTTATCCTCAGGACACTTTATTTTATCCTCAGGGCACTTTGTTTCTTCCTCAGGGCACTTGTTTCTTCCTCAGGGCACTTTGTTTTTCCTCAGGGCAAATAAATGATTGAAATTGAAATTGAAAATTGTTTTTTCCTCAGGGCATTATTTTGGTTCCTCGGGGCACTTTTGTTGTTCCTCAGGGCACTTTTGTTGTTCCTTGGGGCGCTTTTTGATTCCTCTGGACACTTTTTGTTCCTAGGGGCACTTTTTGGTTTCTCTGGGCACTTTTTGGTTCCTCAGGGCATTCTTGATTTCCATGTGTCACTTTTTTATCCAGGGCACCTTCTTGTTGCTAAAAGCACTATTGCATTTTTCAGAGCATCCCCCCCCCCTTTGGGACGCTCTTGTGTTGCTTAGGGTGCTTTTTTTTTATCCCTCTTTGCACTTTTGTGATTTAAGGTCCCTATTGGTTCCTCGGGACACTTTTGTGTTCCTTAGAGCACTTTTCTGCTCCTTTGGACTCTCTTGTGCTCCTTAGGGCACTTTTTGGTTCCTCAGGTCACTCTTGTGTTCCTCGGGGCACTTTTTTCTGACTTGGGGCACACTTGTGTTCTTTGGAGCACTCTCATGTCACTAATGGAGCCTTTGAGGGTTCTATAAGCTTGTATACATAGCGAACCTTAAAAAGTTTGATATTGAACTTTTTAAAAGGTTCCATTTTTTCCCCTAGAAAGGGTTCAATAGTTGACCAAAGGAGTTAAATAATGGAACCGAGGCATTCAGCAATTATAAAACCTTACATGGGAACCTAATGTTTACAAAGATAGGAACCCCTTGTTTGATATTGGAACCTTTTGGTTCAATAAAGGAACTTAAGTGAAACAATTGAACCTTTTTGTTCACTAATTGAACCTTTTGCTTCATTTATATTATCTTTCGGCTCAGTTATAGAACCTTTTTAAACCAGCATTTAATAGGAGCTAATAGTTACCCTCGTCTCAAAATTACCCTTTTAAAAATATTATGTAACATTGAATTTGAGCCTATGGAGTCTGTTACTGATTACCCAAGTAGTGTATGACCATTATACTTGATCGAAAATCACATTTCAAGAAAGAGCCACATTAAATTCATGCTCTGAGAGTCCAGAAATGGCTTAAAGCACCACGAGAATGACGAGGGTAACTGCATCCCGAGACGAGGGTAACTGTGACTCTGCTTGTTGACATGACGAGGGTAACTGCCCTTTTAAATGTGACTTGGTTGGGCCTCTGGTTCTCAAGTTTGACTATGAACACACATATTTTGTCCTTCACCAATGTCAATCACACTTCCCACATAGTATTCTCTTAAAATGTACATGTTGTCTTCACATCCTACCAATTTTTGGAACATTGGCATGAAACTTTGATGACTTACACATCTGAAATGCCCTTGAATGCTTGTTTATCCAAAAAATTATCTGTCTTATAGAGGCCTAAAGTGCTAGCTAGATGCAAATGCAGCTTAACAAACCCAAATATATTTTTAATGGACTAACAAATCTTATAAACAGATTGATCACTTTACGGGAAATTTGATATGCAAAAAGAGTAGTCTGTTGCACTGTGAAAATGGCACTTTGTGCCTCATGATATCTGATGAAGTGTCATCTTCTCTGCATTCATGATTAGTCATGATCAAGAGAAGGCCATTTGATTTGTCATAACTGATTTTAGAGTAACAATCAGATGCTTTTAAAATCTTTTCGTTTGCCTGTCACCAATAAGCGGGATTAGTCTCTTTAGTTTAAATCAAATTAATATCGAAAGTATTTGGTATGATCATGACAAATCATCAGCATGATGACACACATTTCAGAGTAGGGGGCATCAGTTGCCCCAACCTTCTCCTATTTTGATGTCTATGTGATATGTTAGGAGGTTGGGTGTCCTGCACACCAAATTTCAGGTTAATATTCCAATGGGAACAGCCACCTCCGTGGAATTACTTATTTCAATGGTATTTCAATGAAGCTAAATTACAATATTTAGCAAAAATGTCACAACTGAAGAACCGACGTTCCCAGAGACGTGATAATGGGCTCAAAATGTGTGGAATAAATGACTTTATATTCATTACAACATTTGGCAACTTTGGTCTTGGAACCAATAGTTTCAGAGCTAGGTCAGAAAAACTACCTTTTCGTTGGACAAGTCTGTTTTTGGGTTGATACAGAAGTCGGGTGGAACAAAATTCATCCCAAAAAAAAAAAAAACACTTTGGATACATGTATCCTCTTTGAATTATCTGAGGCAGAAATAATGCAGGCAGCATCATTGTAGATTGGGTAGTGCCCAATTTTCATAAATACCAATTTTCTAGATTGATTCTGTCGTATAATTGTGTTTTTGTCAAATAACGCAAAACAGTTAGAGATAGAGGGAAAATTTCTGTTGAAGTGAATATAAATATGGACATTCCGCACATTTTTAGCCCACTGCCAAGTCTCTAGGCTAGACAGTTCCTGAGATATTTAGATTTTTTGGGATACTCCGATTTTATTCAAACATGAGCCTGGAGGTGGCTGTTCCCATTAGAATTTCGAGCTGAATTTTTTTTTTCGTGCTATTATTATCCAGCCTCCAAACATATCACATAGACATCAAAATCTAAATAGGTAAGGAGCAACTGATGCACCCCATTTCACAGTGCAGCCCACTTTTTCTGCATATCAAATTTCCTGGCTGTAAATGTCTTCATTCAAAGTTCATTGCTATCTTACTTCATTATGACATACAGTGTCGCCTGTAAATAAGTTAAATGGGTGATGTTTTTGCCATTGGGTCAATGCTAAATATCCTTAACTGAACTGCTGGTTGAAGCATGATTTCTCATTGGATGAGATGATAGCATGTTGGGTCATAAGTGATGATATTTGAGGCATGTGGGATAACAATGGCTGCCAATCTTCTTTTGCATTACTCAGAGTAACCAAATATTTTGACTCCTGTGTAGCCTGACTGAATTTGTAAGGCGTTTGTATCCCACAATTGACATGCTCAGACATTTCGGAGTCTATGCATGCTTTTGATTTTAGCGGTAAGCTCATGTTATAAGTTTTACAGTAGACCAAAAACGAGTGCTTACAGGATTGGGCGGAAATGTTCTTTGTGAGGTCATAGCCCTACCCATTCCATGTCTATGATCTGTAAGCATATTTACTTAAACTCTAAGAAGTGTAAGCATACATATACTTCCTATGATTCAATCGAGTGGGAAGACCAGATATGTGCAAACCTGAAGAAGGCCCAAAAGCAGCTGTATTTCCTGAGACAACTAAAAACATTCAATATCAGTCAGGAAGTAATGATCGCATTCTACAGATCGACAATTGAGTCTTGCCTCACAGGCTTTATTATAACATGGTTCAAGGCAGCCGCAAAGAAAGACACTGTCACGGGTTATAAAACAGTGTCCTACATTATTGGTTGCGAACAAGAAGGTCTTCATGAAATTTACTAAAGTCGATCATTGAAGAGAATACACAGTATTTTGAAGGATGAATACCATCCAATAAATGACTTCTTCGAACTCCTACCATCTCGAAAAAGGTTGCGCTCAATCAAAACTGCAACAAATAGATTGATGAATAGTTACACCCCAGCTGCAGTGTGCCTGTTCAATGAACATTGAAAAGTGATAACGTATTTATGAACTATCAGTGCAATTCCCAAAGTATTCATCATTATGTATTCGGCTATCATTATTATAATTACACTCAGTATTACAGGTAAAATTTGTACTCATAATCATCATTGCGAGTTGAAACTAAGATGTCCATGTATAAATTGTTGATAATGAACTTGACTTGATTAAGACTGATTAATTTAGTGAAAACTGTAATAGACCAAATGATTTGTGCAGGAGCTGGTAGCTGAGTAAAGGGCAATTAGCAAGATAACAGTGATGAATCTTTTGTAGAGTTGTAGGCCTAGCTATTGTCTATAAACAAAAATTATTGTATTTGCCATTATGGGCCATTCTCAAATGTCGGGACAATGTCGGGACAGAGTTCCCTGGAAAATGTGGTAAAGGAGCGGACTTTTGATGCAAAAAACCTGCTTTTTAGCATTTTAAAAATAGAAAAAAGGAAAAACATTATGTAAGTCTTATATTCACAAGCACTTCATCTCAGATTTTTTAATTAATTTTTTCATAAGTTTTTTTTTCTTTTTGCTAATTTTGTGGTAATGGAGTGGACAAGAACGGTTTGGTTTTCTCTTAATAGTGCATTGTATTTGGGAGATATGATGTTATGATTGCGGTCTATTGAAACCTGTCACCCTCAACCCTTATATATTGGAATTGATAAAAACAATCATCAACTCAGGTGAGAGGAAATGAATAGTCTTATGGTTGCACAAGGAGAATAAGAATGAGTTAAACTCTAATATGACACTTCAATAGCAATCAGATAGGCACTCTAAATTATAAATCTGATACATATTGTAATGTATTATGTACAACTGTGGCAATTCAATAGCAATCAAGGCAATTCAATAGCAATTAGGCAATTTAATACATTGTGGCAATCAGGCAATTCAGTAGCCATCAGGTAACTAGTTTGGAACCTTCACAAAGCCCTGACAGCCTATAAAACTTTAATAGTTCCCCCAGGGCACCTGGGCAATGCCCTGAGGGCATTTCGGACTGGCGGACCTTCGGACTGCAGGGCCTTGTTACTCTTCGAGGTGGGACCCTAACATTCAGAGTGGTGCGCCCTCGGAGTGATGCCCTCAGGGCACCAGGAACAGGCGATGCCCTCAGGGCACCACGATGCCCTCAGGGCACCAAAAATTCGGACTGGCGGGCCCTCGGAATGACGGGCCTTCGGACTGGCGGACCCTCGGACTCGCGGGCCCTCGGACTGGCGGGCGGACACCAAGACTTACGGCCAACATAAAATGTCTCTTTCATAATCAGTGCTTTCTCTGTGTGTACCAGGCTGTGTGTTCCGCTGTGATTCTGGCTGTTTGGCTTATAATATATGTCCATTGATAGCAATTGAGACATCGCTCTCTTTAAATCCCTGTTCAAAAAGTTTTTGTGTAAGTAAATGTTCTTCAGTAAAATACTAAGCCAACTCTTGTGTATTGACAAGGCTGTCATTGTCATTGATTTGTGTTATTTATCTGACAACTTTCTGGATGCATGCATGCTGTAATCACTTGTGAGTGAGTGTTGCATGGTTTCAGATTTATCAATAATCTGTGAGGCTAAACAGAATAAGATGTCGGTTAAGCTCTCACTTTTCCAGAGTTAAAAAAGCTGGAAACTTCTGAAGATATTGGCAAGCGAACCTCTAATTCCTGACGCTTTTCTGCGCCTTGTTCATTCAATCTCACTTTGTGAAAATGAAGAATTTTAATCGTTCCAAATTTAATTACTACAACTGAATCAAATCCACCTCTGATGATAATTAGTTTTCCTTGTTTATCTTTCTTTGTTGTTATTGATGGTTATCTTCAATCTTTGCCTATGTTCTTGTGGTAATAACATCATGATTAACGGATGGGAGAGGATTGAAGGATCACTTTACATCATGCAAATATAATTATTGAAAATTCAATAAACAAATCAGGGTGCTCACGAGTGTTTGAAATAAGAACCAACAAGATCAATGTGGCACATACTTGGGGAGGAGGGGGGGATGAGTTGGTCTAGTGGTAGCGTGCTGGACTGCCAATCGCTGGGTCCAGGGTTCAAATCCAGCTCTCACTAGGCCAAGGTATGTTGCATGTTGTTTCAATCATCCGTTGCCTCATTGCTGTGTTCTCCTCCCATCTTAGTTAGCTACCAAGTGCATAAATACAGGATGTTAAGCCCCAATCGTCCATCCATCTTGGAGCGGGGGGGAGGGGGAGAGGTGTTAGCTCAGCTAATAGCTTTCAAGAATTTCAATCACTGGTTTTGGTCCGATTTCATCATTGGCTGGACCACCCGGACCTATGTTGGATGGCAGTTAAAATCATCCTTCAATGCTTCATCAGATTCATCCTGTTTTCTTCCTGTCTGATTGGCTGACTGAAACACATGCAGTGCCACCTGTAAGTGAAACGGATGATGTTTTATTTGGAAAAATAAATTATTATTTTGTTATCACAATCTAACAGTGAATGTTATATGCTGCAAACAAGTAAAAACTTTAAGTTTTTTTAAATGTCCACTTCCTTTCCTTGCCACTGTGAAGTTAAAAAAACTATCTTTGTCTGTTTTCTTGTATACCATTTCATATAAAATCTAAGGTACCTTGTATTGCATCCATGATATCCACCGAAAAGTTTCACATAACTTAGTAGGAAAACAATTCCGAAAATTGAGAGTTTCATTTTTCAATATTTCAGTCTTTATTAGACCATCTTCAGGAAAGCAATGATTAGGAGGCATACATGTTGAAATGTTAGATACAATAAAACAATGAAAACAGATTACAATGAAAAACAACATTAAACAGTTACAATCATAGAGTGTGAAATACAGTGGAAATCAATGGAACAATACCAGTTGTTTGCTGGCCTTATAATTAATATTATTAAGCCACTAAGAGAGTCAAGTATATAGCAGAAATAAATAAACAATTGGACGTTCTCTTCACTTGGTTTTTGCCCAAGAGATTTACCCAATTTACACTTTATGTAGTGGTTTTATAAGGTCGAGTGGATTCCAAATGATTACATTTTAAACTCTAAATTTGATCTACATATTTTGGTAACTTTTATTTTGAAAATATGGCAATAATCATTAAATTTAGGGCACAAACAGCCTACTATTTTGAGAATCAGTAAAAACTTCACAGAGAATTTCTGCCGAACCTTGTGTTTCTTGATGTTGTCCAGCACTGCATGCAAAACCAGGAGCCAATTTGTTTGGTTTTATCTAATGTTAATGATGTTCTGAGACATTGTGCAAAAAATCATGAAAAAATAATCATTTATTACCGAGATAGAAGCTTGGGACGCTTTTTTCACAGATTTGACTTCTTTTTCACTCTGTGACGGACTGGATAGGGGTGTCT
This sequence comes from Platynereis dumerilii, assembly GCA_026936325.1. Taxonomy (NCBI): domain Eukaryota; kingdom Metazoa; phylum Annelida; class Polychaeta; order Phyllodocida; family Nereididae; genus Platynereis; species Platynereis dumerilii. Next base: position 13,326,417 of record JAPTHN010000006.1, on the reverse strand, counting down.
AAAAATGCCTCTGGATCACAGTAGGGATAACATCTGCCATATATTTTGATTAATTTCATATCCAGGGATGTATGAGAAGCCTCTCTGACAGTTAAATCATTAATTGGAAAAATATTTCAAAATTGACTATTCTCCCTAATGAATGATCCAGTACAGGGCTGTATTATATATATAATTTCTAATACAGAGACATGTCTTTTAATTTAGCTGCACATAACTGTTGTCAGTGGTTATACACTGCTTGCCAAAAGTGTGGATTGTGGAAGCTGTGTCTTGCTTTAAATTCTTCCACAAAACAGCTACTGATTACTTGGATTAATTCTTATTTGACCAGACTATGTCTGTGCTTGCTGGAAGAAATTTGACCTGTGTCGCATAATGAATTTGTCAGTGCGAGTGACTAATACAAATACGGGCGACCAACTTGATTGTTTGGGCGACCAAGTTGCTCTACTTTGTCGCCCAGTGGGCAACCAAGTGCTCCAGAGTTACTGACAACACTGGAACCAAATGAGAAATTGATGAGAGTCTGTGGACAAAATTGGTCTCCCAGTGATGCCAATTTGGCCATGACTGGGAGACCAAATCTGTCCACTGGGAGACCATTTGAAAAAGAACAAGTATTCCTTTCTAAAAAGGATTGGGCGTAGGTCAAAACGAAAGATGAGTTACAGGACAGGTGCAGAGGTAAATGGATAATAAAAAGAGTTTTTTAGAAAGTTTACAGAAACCCATAATATTATGTTGTTCTTGTTTTTTTTTCACAGAAAAAAACAACTTCCATTACAGCTCATTAAGTGTTACGAAATAATATTACATACAAGTTATAAAAATACCATATTTTGATGGAGTTAAAAAAACAACTATCTACCTATAGACATCTATCTGTCTATCAATCTATCTTTTTTTCGATCTATATATATGTATTTATCTGCCTATCTATTTTCTATTTATTTCACCAATTTAATTATTTATTTATCATTCCCTGATGCTCGGGTGTTCTCCCATTACCATCTGTCACTTCTATTGTAAACGTAAATTTATATATATATACTTGTAAAATGTGGTTACAATGATGGTATTGAAATAAACAAATTACAAAATTACCTGAGGCTACATATTTATATAGCTAGAAAAATCAGTCCAGCTATGTATTTATGAGTTCATTGATGTGTTTATTAGAGCTTCAAAGGCCCAATAATTTCGTTAAGGGCTTTTGAACAGTTTGAAAGGCCAACCACGTTTAATCAGGACTTTTAAACTGCTCGGTAAACATAAGACATTAAAGGAAACACTTGAAACGTTTAAATAGCTCAATTTAGGGAGGTTACAACAAAGGGCCGGATCTACCGGCAGGAAGAAGAAGAAGAAGGTCAAGTCCGTGATTTCGTAATTAAATATTTTATTTAGCATGTTAGGCTACCAAAAGTTGATGCTGGCTAGTTAAAATTATTCTGAGACTGTATAATATATATGCAAAGTTTGGGTTGGATAAAAGAAACTGGACGACCTCCAATTTATTGACAATTTTTCACAAAATGCCTAAGTTTGTATTTTTTTTAATTTTTTTTTTGCAATTCACAAATGTAAAATGCATTCTGATAAAATTTCTATAAACATTTTCAACCAAAGTAAGTTAACGGTAGAGTGCTCGAGCAAATATTTTAGACCTATACCTTCATTAAAACTTTCTTCCATCCTTTCACCTTTTTCCCGCATTCATTCCTGCATTCATATTGCTGCATAGGCCTACATATTCCTGCATTCATATTCCTGCACTCATATTCCAGAATTCATATTCCAGCATTCATACAAATGTATTCTGGCATTCCTTCCTTCATTGAGTTCATTCCATGCCTCTGTCCCGCCTCTTTATTTTAGGTTTTAATTCTTAAAAACCTGCATTCATATTCCTGGATTCATATTCCTGCATTCATATTCCTACATTCATATTCCTGCATTTATATTCATACATTCATATTCATGCAATCCTTCATTCCTTAATTCCTTCATTCCTTAATTTCTTCATTCCTCCTTCATTCCTTCCTTCATTCTTTAATTCATTCATTCCTTCGTTCATTCCTTCCTTCGTTCATTCCTTCCTTCGTTCATTCCTTCCTTCATTCCTTCCTTCCTTCATTCCTTCATTCATTGAGTTCACTCCCATGCCTCTGTCCCACCTCTTTATTTTATTCTAATTCTTAAAAACCTGCATTAAATTATATATTCCTGCATAAACCTACATGTTCCATTCATATTCCTACATTTGTATTCCCACATTTATATTCCTATATTCATATTCATGCATTCCTTAATTCCTTCGTTTCTTTATTCCTTCATTTCTTAATTTCTTCATTCCTTCATTCCTGCATTCATAATCATGCATTCGTTAATTCCTTAATTCCTTCCTTCATTCCTTAATTCATTCATTCCTTCCTTCATTCCTTCATTCATTGAGTTCATTCCCATGCCTCTGTCTCCAATTTACAGCAACATGTAGGCTGTACAGCTTGATTGAATTGCTAATTTGTTCAATTGTGTACTACTTCAAATTGAGGTTCAATCAGAGCAGATCCAGTTCAGCAGATTCTCTGGGTGAGCAGATCTTCAATCAAGAGTTTGCTTGATGACACTTGAAGTGCGATTCAGTCCTGATGGCAAAAATTTACTGCCAATTAACTAGCAGATAACAGATGATCCAGAAGTTATCATAGATCTAATTTTGATTCACGAGAATAGGCCTAATGCTTATGTTTTGATGTGTCTTTTTGCGAAATAAATAATACATATATTGTGTTTATGTGTAAATTTATATCAATCCCTCAACCATACAGATACAATATTACATGTCAATGGCTAGTGATGGTGTATAGACTTAATCAATGCTACACTGCAAAGTGCAATCAGCTTTGACACCTGCCAACTGCACCCCATATGGCCCATGTCAATGACAATTAAGGAAACTTAGGATGATCAAAGCTTCACAACATTCAGAATTGAACTTGACACTTCTGTTCAGACTTCTGAGCAAGTGGCCAAATGTACAAGCAACCCATTTAGGGCCTCTCGGCTCTGCGAATAGGCTCAGTAATCTAAATACAGAGCGGCTCGGCGAACCGGATTTTTTCGGCATTACGTAGGCCAACGTAGTCGTTGGCCCATTGATTTTTCACAGCGGTGCTGAAAAACTGGAGTTAAATTTCGGAATATTATTGATTAACAATTCGTCGTAACTTGCTTGACTGCCTTGAATTCAGTGGAGTAATTATTCTCAGGAATGTTGATGAAGAGTTTCATGAAGTTGACACGGATTTCTCTTGAAAGTGGCTTTCGGTAGGTAAATGTTTGATGTCTGGTTTCAAGATCCGCTGAATTAGCCAACAGCGGACGAAATCGTCTGATATGTGGCCGCCGCGGCGCCCACTAAAATCATAGAACATGTGAAGATACCCGCAAAAGTGCACAAATCTGAATGTCGCGCAATTGTCCGAGGTTTGCATGTGATAATATGTGTATGCATTGGTCTGTATGTATGGTGGGGGGGGGGGGGGGGTACTTAAATTATGCATTGACTGAATTTGAATCTGCAAGGGGGTGGGATACTAAAAATCGAAGTTCTTTCAACCTGAGGGTGGGGTATCAATCTTTAAAACCAACTCCTGACAAAATTAAGTCGTAAATTCAGAAAGGGCCCTAATTGCTGGTTTCTTACAATTTGTCACTTTGATATAGAAATAGAGTAGACTGGTGCACTGTGAAAATGGAACTTCTTGTGTCATCATGCTGATGACTTGTCATGATCATACCCAATACGTTCAATGTTAATTTTGATTAATTTTAAAAGGACAATTTTGCTAATGCCAAGTATTGAAATCACAATTACTTCTAAAATCAAATATACCGGATATCTCTTTAGCTTTTTTAGTGTTTGATGGATAATTTACATACCTTTCTGATGCATTGGCCTTGTTTATCCAAGAAAATTCTCAGAATAAGTAAGAATTTCATATCATATATATGTCAACCATGTAGCCTTTTGGATTTTTTTCTTCAACAGATGCATTGAATTACTTTCATGTTAAGTTAATCCCACTTGGAAAATTGTTTGTAGCTGTTTTCTACTTCTCTCAAATCCTTCTTGTTTTATTTTCTTTAGTAAATCTCTTTGTTTATTTTGTTTTGTTTAAGGTATAGGTTAACTTTATCACTTGTTTTCGTGAATATGTGATATACAACTCGGCTAGCGCCTCGGTGTATATCGCATATTCCGATCAAGCGTGGGATATAACTTGCACTTTTATATATATTTAGCATTATGTATTGTCATGTAAGTGCAATATTATGTACATTAACCAATTATATTACTGTAGTGGTGGAGCTGAAATCAAGTTTTTGAAATCAATAGAGAAAAGCTGGGATTGTTGCGATTGAAATCATGAAGTTAATGAAATTATAATGTGGTTTCTTGTTTTTTTTTCGCAAAGTTTAAAAAGTTCAGATTGATTATTTATTTAGGGGAGACCGGGGCTATTTGAAGCGCCAATTTTTTGTCGCATTCTGCTGAGCTTATGGTAGTAGATACAGGTACGAAATTTTGGCAAGTTCTAGCTACAGTATTCACCTCAACATTCCATGGAACAACTTTGTCTAAAGTACTGACAAGGTCTCACCATGAGCTGGAAAGTACCACGAGACCAAGTGTTTCAAATAACCCCTGGGCCGGGGTTAATTGAAACGCCAAATGGGGTTATTTGAATCATTGAGAATAAACTTGCAAAAATCAGATTTAATGATCAAACTTTGTTTAATAAACATTTATAATACAACAACTGATTCCTTGGAAGCATTTAGGTTTCACATTAGGAATGATGTGTTCAAGAATCTAATACAAAAAATATGAAAAGCAGCACTTCAAACTTGAAAGAAATTTTGGAAATTTTTGGAAATAATTAGTATAGTTGTACAGTATTAAACGTAATAAAATTATTCGAACAGTGGTGCTAACTGAGAAGAAAGAGTTTTTGTAAGGATCAGACATATCAATGGGGAAGTGGCTTTGTAGATGCTGTCCTTTTCCTGCGCTTTATGAACTTGTGGCAGCTTTATTGCCATGTCAGCAAATGGCTTCCGAAAATAATCCTTTATTGAAATGACCAATGCAAATATTCTCCTCTCTTTCTATTTAATGCAATAATAATTCAGAGTTGCCTGAATAATACGACACTCATGGGCTACTGTTCAACATTGTCTAGGCAATTAAGACTTCAAGGGCTGCTTTCTTGTAGCAGGCCCTCATTGGGAGTATTTCCAATTCCTTTTTTCTGATGCACGTTATTTCAGCGAGAAAACACCCATTGGATCAAACTATACAATGTAGTAGCGATTATCTACTTTGCTGTTGATAATGAGACTATGCATGTCATTGCTTCAGTGTTTCAAATAGCCCCACAGTAAATGCTTCAAATAGCCCCAACCCACCATAAAACGTCAACCATAATATCACCTTTACCAAAGGCTTACCAAAAATGTCTTTGCCCGTTGATTTATAATACCAAAGGCTTCCAACTTGTTGTTAAATAACTTTCATTACATATTTCAAATTGCCTACAGGTCAAAATGATTTCAACTAAAAAAATTTACTTTTCGAGCATAAAATCAACTTTACTGCCCAGTGAAGTACAGGATTTGATATTTGGCTCAAATTGGAAGTTATGTTGTGTCTTGACGAATGAATAATCTACCAGAAATCAAACCTGGGTAAAAAAATGTAACCCCAGGGAATGAGGGTGAAAATTCAAATAACCCCGTGCTTCAAATAGCCCCGGTCTCCCCTACACTTAAGGCCTATTTAAAAAATGGTGAAGCAAAAGTGTGACATGACCAATTTGACCATAAAAATGATATAATGTATTGTTTATTTGTCAATTGACCAGGTGATTTTGTTACGAATATAGCTATTTTTCAGAAATTATATTTGCCATGGAAATATTTGATGATAACTGAATAGTGCCAAATGTTTTAAAGTTTTTATTTCCATGGCAACAAAGTTAGCTAATTGTTGATTCATCATCAAAGGAAATCTAATTTCTTATATGATGACAAAGGGAAAATATTGTAGAGTCTTCAGGGAAGTTTTTATTCAAATGCACCAAATATATTGTGAGTAACACACTAATTTTGATAATTATTCAGCAACATTTTTAAAAAACGAAATTAAATTTGTCTCGGAAACAAACATGTTCCTTAAAAATGATTTCAACTCTCTTATGTTATGGGTCTGAATGTGGCTTCAAATACATACCAAAATAAGTGCCATTGACGAGAGTATTAGCTCAGCAAATGATGAAATAAGCACGATTTTTTACCATTTTTTTTATAAATCCTGAGTTTTCAGATATGATCCAGATTCTTTTTAATGATGTGGCATGAAATTGTAAAAATATTGCTGTTTTTTCCAACAAACCATTTTATGTGATATGAAAATACAATGATAAGGTTAGCCCCAATGAATTTTAGACTTTCACTTTTTTGGGACACCCTAAGATAGATAGATAGATAGATAGATAAATGGGTAGAAACACACCTAGAAACACAACATGACTGACAGCTCGACATAGAGAAAGAAGGAAAACAATGAAACAGTGAAATGGATTAGATGGTTAATCGTTTCTTTGGTTTTCAAGAACTTGCAGTGTCATGAGTTATAGGAGCGCCCTTTAAAGTGCCTTGTGCACGTTATTTTTCAATGTACTTTTAAGATTATCTCGACAACTGTCTACAGTAGTGTCAAGAAATTTCAGGACTTTGGCACAAGAATGCACTCAAAGTAATAATGTAAGGCAAAGTTGTTGTATACTTCCATTCCTACATTTTGTGACCCCCACTGAAATCCGGCCACCAGTCATGGTGTGTTTTAGAGTAATAACGATGATTGACTAATTTAAGAATGACTCGATTATTAGCTAATTTCAGACGATTCAGTCAAGTTGTGCTTTAGACTGTTAGTGAGACTTTTCAATTAGGACCTTCTTTAGACTATTTAGTCACAGTGTGTTTCAGTAAAACATGATGATTAAATAATTCAAGACTATTCTGTCAAGGTGTATTTCAGAACAACATGATGATTGGCTAATTTAGGACTACTCAGTCATAGTGTGTTTCAGAACAAAATATGATTACAAATTAGCCAATATATTAAACTTTTCAGTCAAGTTGCGTCTCAGAACAACATTATGATTAGCTAACTTAACGATAACGATAACGATATACTTTATTTTAGTCTCAAAAAGAGAAACTCTTTTTGATCTTTACAGTGCGAGTCAACAAGTGTAAAATATAAAACATACAAAACAATCATGGTAGTAATACTGATTAGAGACAAAGAATCCTTATTTGAAAATAAATAATACTGAAAAGCTGAATACTGAGATGTAAATATTTACATTAAGCTAAGATATATATACATTATTTGTTCACAAAATTATAATATCTGATACTAGATGGTACGAAAGTATGGCCATATCTGCTTGTTCGTTGTACAGGTGTATTTAGTCTTTTACCAGATCTTAAGTATTTATACTGGCTGTGCAGTGGATGTCTTTCAAAATAAATCTTAACAGTAATTTTATACATGTACTTATTAAGGATCTCAATCAAGCTTTGTGTTTCAATTCCAATTCTCTTAGCATATCTAATTATTTTGCACAATTTTCCCTGGTCATTCTATTCTTATTTGATGAACCAAACCATAATAATATTGAATGATAGAACCGATCATGCAATAACAGATTTGTAGAACAGTGTCAAAATTTCTTGACTAACCCTCAAACTGACTAGTTGCTTTAGCTAACAAAATCTGGCGTTTCATTTTTCTATTTCAAGTGAATAACAGATGGTAGGCCCCTGTCCCTTGGCCATTTTATTTTTGAATTCTCTGTCCCTTCGCAATTTTACTAATGGCAGCTATCTATGGTCGATCACTCCGCGTTGGCAGCACTATATTTAAACATGATAAAAACGTGAGATAAATCCTTGATGGACAACTGATATGAGTCAGACAGAAATCTCAGAAATTCGATATGGATAGAAATATATTCAGGACTATTTCTAGCAGGGTTTTTACCATTTCATACTTCAAACAGTTTTTTGGAGGTAAGAATTAATAGCTTTCATTTTATGCTATTTTATGTAACATGATTATAGCGTAATGGGTCATTCTACGTTAAATCATCTAAATTTCAGAAAATTTTCCACTTGATGGTCTCAGTTTTTTTCTACAGAACTAACACTGAAAGACATGATGAAACATGGTGTTGTGCAAAATTTCAAGGGTTAATGTTGAAAATGACAACAAAATATCGAAAAAAAAGTCTAAAACTGCTAATATTGACATACTTTTAATGAGAATATCTCTGAATTGGTTGAAAACAAAGCAATAAAACTGACTCATCATTTTAAAATATTGAATGAAAGAACCAGTAAACATATGTTAAGTACAAGGGTGCCGGAACAGGGAGGGGAGGAATAGATGCCTTTTTGATCTCAAAGAAAAAACATTGTAAAGCCTTAATTCAGGCAAAAATTTGTAAGTTACTATTCAAAATTAATATTGACGGTGCACTACATATTTGTCGCGGAAATAAGATTGCCCTTTCTCATCCGACTGTCCCTGTCACCTGGTAAACCCTATGGCACTCTTGTTTAAGCAGACAAAGACAATACTGTAACTCCCAGAAAGTTTTGAAAATTAGAAAAATATTGAGCTGAAAGATTACTTTTGATGTTCTGCTACTTTTCCAAAAATGAGATAAAATTTTCAATAAAATGTATTTTTTTTATTTATACGTGAAAGAGATTTTAGCAATTTGGACATAGTCGGCCAGTTGTTGTTACTAAGCATGCCCCCATAATAGAAAGTATATGAAAATTAGTAATATTTCTGGTCTAAAAATGCTATTTGGGATATGATGTTCCAAAATAAATAATAAATATAGCATTTACTGAAGGTATTTGCCTAAGTTAGGGCCCGAGTGCTTCATTTCATATCAAAATTGTTCTACCACTCAGATTCCCACAAGTCACATTCAATATATCAAAGTACTGCAATGGAAAGAAGGGTGCCCCAATATTGTCATAATTATCAAGTCTTAATTCCTATGTTTATCTTGTTCTGGGTGGGGAGAATGAGGTATATATTTTTCAATATTAATGAAAAATATATACACTACCCTCCAAAAGTTTGAATACACTTGAAAAGGTTAGATTTCTTTCAAAAATACCTCATCTTCAACACACTTTTTGTTTTATACTTACATCAGACAATATGGAAATTCACATTCAGGCCATAAGGTGTCCATATTTCACGGTTTTAGATCGTTTTGGTATAAATTCATGTAATTTTCTCGATTAACATTTTCTATGACAAGCTATAAAAGCACAGTTTCTTTCCGTATTTATGACATTTTTTCATTTTTCACACATTTCCACTGGTTTTTGATGATCTTACCAGTAGTTTCAGACCTGAAAATGGCCATTGAAAATCGGACAAAAATACTGATGTTGGCTACTTTTGGGTCAAAATAATGCTGAAAATAAAGCTCAAATAAAATAATTTTCACTTGAGAAGATGTACATTCTATGATTGTACTTCATGCTGACCCGAAATTATCTTAATTTTGTATTTTTGAGTGGTCAATGTCCAATTTTTAAACTGTCTTTTTGGGTTTTAAAACTACTGTTACGATCATGTCAAAACTCTAGAAACACTTCAATATGATTAAATTTCATAAACCTAGAAGATAACTGGGCTGTGACCATTTTTATAAAATACCATAATTTGGGATATCGAGAAAGGCCATAAATTTCAACCAAAATGACCTAAAATGACAAAATAAAGACAACTTATGACTTCAATGTGACTTCTGATATTGTTTGATGTAAATATAAAACAAAAATTCCATTTAAATGAAGTATTTTTAAAAGAAACCTCACTTTTCCAGGTGTATTCAAACTTTTGGAGGGTAGTATACATGGGAGAATAGATTCATCTGACAATAATTAGGTGTGATGAAAATGTTTACCTTGAACGCAGTCAAAATTGACTGAATTTTATGAAAAACGTAAATTGTGGCTTAGTATAACTTTGCCAATTCGAATCTCACTTATTACTGGAATAGCAATACTTTTCTGTACTACTATCTTCATAATTTTGAGAAAACTAAGTATTTTTCCTCATATTGCACAGAAGGGAAGAGATGATGAAAAATTTAGTTTACCATTCTATGAGCTATTGTTATCTGATATGCTATGAAATGTGACAAGTCACAAACAGTCTCAACTGTGAATTGACAATCCCAGAAAATACTCTAAGATAACAAATTTCACCAAAATAAATATTTGCAAGTACAGATAATCTGATGGTCCACTAATGGCCTGATAGGTTATCTCATGTTAAACTTCAACAAGTTCATGCCTCATTTGTAAAAAAAGACTTATGCTGGTAGCAAAATCAGTGACGAAAGCTTTAAAGTTTGTATGTCAGCAGATTAAAATAACGGCCAAAAGAAAGATTAGAGTCATTCTGACCTTTTTAAAGCCAGTTTTTACTTAATTTTAATTCTTAAGCTCAATACATGAAGATAAATTCTGTTAACACACACTTTTAACAGCTGTATTAACTGTTCTTTACACAGGTATGTACTATGTGTTTGAAATATAAAATAAATCTAATCTAAAATATATGGAACCTATAAAGAATTTATAAGCTGGTAAAGATAAGGAACCCTAAAGGTTCATTATTCAACTTTTAAAAAGTTCCCACGTGGCCTAATGGTCAAGACTGCTTGTCCACTGGCTTTGAGGGCGTGGGTTCAAATCTCACCCGGGAACTCACTTTAGTCCGAGCCCATGGGACAATAAATAGAGGCGGGTTGTATCCAGTATTCTCTGCTGGGGCAAATGAAAGACACTGGGCAACTCTGAATTAATAGAGTATGGTCCAGACTCCCAGTCTTCTCATCTCATCATCATACGGCGATCAGCAAAAAATAAGAAGTGCAGCTCCCTCCACAAAGATGGTGGTTGAGCTGCCCCGGCTGATCCGGGGTAGGGGAGACCGGGGCTGGTTGTCACAGGGGCAGGTTGTCACACTTTTTATCGCATTGAACTCGGTAGTTACGCAGCTCAACCAATCATTGTTTAGTGCTTTTATAACCCACTGGAGTCTTTTTGAAAAATCTTGACCCTGGAAGGGAGTTTGGTAGGCACACGGTCTATTAAAAATTTCCGGTCACAAATAGTAAATTTTTACCTGCAACTTGCATGTCATCCTACTCATTAACAAATAGTTGTTGAAAAAGGTAAAGTTTATACACATGCCATGTAAACAAATCTTTAAATAATGATAGGAAGAAATAGTGAAAAATATGATAAGAACAGCCTTGGTCGCCCGTTTTTTGCATTTTCATCAGTCGGGGCAGGTTGTCACAAAAAGACGGGGCAGGTTGTCACACTTTTTGGAGCTGGGTGTTACCCATTAGGACCAGTCTTTTAAACCAAAAAAACTATCACAAATATAAATTGGTGATTTATACATGCTATTTATGACTACAGATGTATGCAGATATGGCATAGTGTCAACGTAAATCGATTTCAAATTATAAAGAAATTTTCTTTAAAAAATTGTGATTTTCCTCCTCCTGATCAGAATGCTTTTCTGCTGCTTGGCAAGCCTTCATTTGTAGCACCCTTGTACACAGTAGCATGTTTGTTGAGGTCTGCACTGGACAAGCAGAGGATTCCTCATATGTCCAAAATAACTTGTTTTAGTCAAAATCTGCCTTACGGAGTCCCACTCCCTGTGTCTGAGCTCTTAACCAAAAGTGTGACAACCTGCCCCGAGAGTATGACAACCTGCCCCGAAAGTGTGAAAACCTGCCCCGAGTGCTGAATAAAAAAGAATGTCCCACAAGATGTCAAGATTTCGAATGATATAGATATATATTGATCAGATAGGTTTAAGTCACTCCCCTTTTAACATTCATATAGATTTACAGTGCTCCTGCATGCCTTAAATAGAAATAATAGCATATTGAAGTTCTACACAGTGTGACAACCTGCCCCTGTGACAACCAGCCCCGGTCTCCCCTACACCAGCACAACACAAGTCAAGTCAGCAAACAAACAACATTTTGATAATCCAGCCTCACTGAACTCCAACAATGGAACACCTTTCTGTCAAGTAAGGAGGATATATATGTTCTATGCATGCTTAAAACAGGGGCAGTAGCTTCAAGGCTTGGCGACCTGGCCGGAGCTCAGTGGAAGCCGAGCATCCTATTGTAAGCTCAGTGAAAGCACTTTGATAAACAGGTCTAGGAGTATCCCACTGGTTGCCCACATAATCTCGACCTACTTGTATGTCCGCCTATTTGTATCTCCACCTGAGCGTATCTCCACCTATTCATGCCTCCGACTCCTCACTCTAGAAAATTTCAGACAAAATTGGTTTTTTAGATTCAACATGGATTTTTTTTTTTTAACCAATTTTGTCCCGACATTTTTTAGAGTGCTCTTATCACTGCAGTGCATTTTTTAACATAGTGATTGGGAGACCAAATGGTCTCCCAGTGGACAAATTTGGTCTCCCAGTCATGGCGAAATTGGCATCACTGGGAGACCAATTTTTCCAGAGACTCTCATCAATTTCTCATTTGGTTGTCTTAATTGACAGTGTACTTCTTGGGTGCATTTGTAACTAAGGCTTCTGCTTCTCATATCAAAATATTCTTCACTATCTCTACAATATATGCTTCTTATGTTATATTTCTGGTTTCCGAATAAAAAAAATAACTGTCGAGACTTTTTTTTGTGGCTATCAGCAAAACTCCTAAATTAGCAGCCAGCTCAACAGTTCAAAAACCTTTGGCAAGCAAATCATCATATATAAATATTATTGTAATGGATGTACACCAACAGCTGCTGAGCATAAATGTCATGCATCAAGTGTTGGTCTCCCAGTCGAAAATCCTTTAAAAATGCTCTGTATTACTGCCTAGTCTTATCGCCACCTACACTCTAAAAAAATTCAGACAAAATCGGTTTTTTAGATTCAAAATGGTTTTTTGAAAAACCAAATTTCAATGCAAAAAAACCAACATGGATTTTTTAAAAAACAGGTCGCCATCAAGGGCCAAAAATTCCAGCAACAGATAGAATCTGTGAGAAATGTAGCTTAAATATGACTGAAGGTGAAATACACTGCCTGATTATTTGCCCAAGCAATCAGAGCTACCGTAATGAACTATTTCAGACAATTTTAGATCACTTGATGACACAGATAAATAGCAATAATTAGTAGTAGAGAGGCCAAAATGCAAATTAGCCTTGGAAAGTTCCTGCATGCAACAAGTCGAAGTATAACAGAACATCTCCTGTATACCTTCACATGAGTTATGTTACAATGTATAGATAATTTGATACAACATGTTTTCCTGCAATATACGTTTATTGTGCATATATCTGTAAATATTTTTGATGACATTTTGCAAAATTGTAACTTTTTTTAAGAAATGCAAACTCTTTATGACACCCTCATGTACCTTAGACCGAAAAAAAAAAAAGTTTTCTCGCAATACTAGCATTGACAAATGTAACATTATCTGATATTCTTGTGTCAATAAAACAATATATATATTGATCTTTACCGTCGAATTAATGACAAATAGTCTACTATTCTGAACATTAACACAAGAGGGCTCTGTTAGTAACATTTTTGAGGAAGAATGTGAGTTACTGTCCCACCAGTGTTGTCATTTAGTCGGCACTGTTAGCACCATCCTTTTGGGGGAATACAAGTTATTGTCAAGCGAGGGTTTTTTATTTCCCTAGGCGATACGGACATGTTTGGTATTATGAGGGCTAATTGATGGCCAATCAATGACTGGGCCAACCAGTCATGAAACAACTGACTCTGCTAACCTGAGTTAAATCAATTACTGATCTACTAACCTGAGTTAAATCAATTACTGATCTACTAACCTGAGTTAAATCAATTACTGATCTACTAACCTGAGTTAAATCAATTACTGATCATGATTACTCTTTCTTCTAGGAAACGGAGGAAAGGCAACGTTACTCATCATCGTGTTGACACTGATTTTATGCGCAAGCCTTCTTTACCATCATGGGAATCCCATCTTACAGAAAAATAAAAGATTGGCTAGCCAACCGGGTGCCAATACACATCCAAACAACAAAACAGAAAACCTGGTGTACCATCCCCCAATTAACCCCTCGATGCATGGAAAGTACTTTGGGGAGGTCAATAAAACGACATTATCAAATTTATTGCCAGTCCCAGTGTCTCTCAACAGAAGAAATAGTAAGGACTTCATATTTGTCTCTGCTATGTCTTCACAATTTTATCCAAGACTGACTCTATTGGTAGAATCCATCCAAACCCATTTTCCTACTTACAAGCTGGTCATTTATGATATGGGATTGTCGGCCGTTCAACGCAAAACAGTAAGTAACAAAATTGATTTCAATCAGGGGCGCACACTTTTTCATTTTTGTGGGGTTTCGAGATTATTTCTGATTCAAATTTAGAATCTGCAGAATTTTTTACTAGCTTTAATGTTTATTTTTCACTACTGTTCTGAAAAAAGTTAGTTTTTTTCTGAAGTAACTGTCTATAGTTAGTTCAAACAGTGTCTTCCTTATTTTTCTAAACAATTTATTTCAGATGCAGAAATGGTGCAACGTTGAGGTCCGCAAACTTCACTTTGAGAAATATCCACCGCACGTCAAGATTTTATTCAGTTACGCATTTAAGCCAATTGTAGTAGCAGTAAGTTTTATATATTATAATATCATCATAATATTATATTTGAATACTACTTTCTCTAAGCGTGCAATAAAAAGGCTACTTTCACAACTTTTTAATCACTCATTGACCATGCAACACCCTATAAGATGGCGTAGATTGACAAAAATTCAAGGGCTCTGGTTTTACCTTGATCGCACTGTCACGGTCATAAGTTGAACTCAGTCAGAGCATAGTACCTTTGAAAACACTAGTGACAGGTAAAGACAACTCTATAATGGTCAGGTCTGTGGTATGACATATATGTATTAATTTCTAATTTTTTCTCAGGAGGTTCTAAAGGAATACGAAGGAAGCGGAGTTTTCTGGGTTGATTCCTCTGTTCGATTTCGCAAGGGTAACATCACACAGATTCAAGACACCGCTATTCGCAACAATGGAGTATTCACCTACTTTGGAGGATTACACTCGGTGTTTTCCGTTACGCCTCCAGAAATGTTTCAGTTCTTACCATTTGTGAGAGACGCTACGAATGAAAGGATGTTGATGGCGACTCTTGTTCTAATATATAAAACAAAATATGTTGTTGACAACATATTGCGGTGGTGGGTGGCATGCGCTCTCAGTCGTACCTGCATATATTCCCACCCGAGCAGACATTGTGATTTCAAAGACAATAGATGGGACAAGTGGTATTCTTGCAGTCGGTACGACCAATCAGCACTTACGATTCTCATATACAATGCGTTACCCCATAAATCTGTCCTTTCAGAAATTCAGCGAGGTCCGATTTATGTAATACGGGGTGGTAGTGATGGAAAGATTAGAAGTTGTGAATCTAATACAACAATACCGGCTGGAAAATAGATAATGAATGAAATTTGTTTGCTCAGCTAAGATCGGGTACATTGCCTTTGAATATTGAATTAGGTAGATTTGGGAATATTGATTGGAAAATAGGATTTGTAAATTATGTAATCACAATGATATTGAGGATGAATTTCATTTTGTTATGACAATGTCAGATCTACAGTGTTACGGATTATTTCTGGCCGATTTCCAAACTTTTATTTAAACCATGAAGAAAATTTATGTTAAGAATTATCATTATGAAATATCAATGGAAATGTGTCTGTAAATGTCTAACAAAAGCACGGAGGGAAAAGAAAACAAACTTTTACAATGCAAGAGATCTGATGTTGCCAAAAATTAATATTATTATAACTTATTTTGTTCCAATGTCAAAGTTCTATGTTATATTTTTGGGGTTTAGAGGGCTGGGATTATTTGTATATATATCTTGTTGTATTTGTTCTGCCACTATGAACAATAAAAAAAATAACAAATATTCATATATATTGGATGCACCAATTGATATTTATATAGGTTATCGCATGGCTGGGCAACCAATTCTCTGATAATGTCACCAGAGACCAAGTATTTTCCCAATGGTAAATAGAATTTATTTGATTTGATTTAAAAGACTTTAAGAGTTTCTTTATACTTTTGTCGATGTTGATGAACTTTTGGGGTGAAATTTCCAGCCTGCCAGAACAGTAACACTCTCATGTTCAAACTTCTATCTCTTCATGAATATCGTAATGGCCAGTCTTGGAGGCCATATTTTGATGGCCTCGGCCTTGGCTAGGTCTCTGATGTGAAATTCCTGGCCTTGTCTTGGTCTCAGGTATCTTTGGCCTAGCTTTGGAGGTCTCGGGTCTGGCCTCGTCCCCTAGGCTGGCCACTAGGCCAAATTTGACAGCCTTGGCCTCGGTCTAGGTCTCAGAGGCTCATGGTTCGATCTCGGTCTCAGCCTAAAATGCCCAGCCTCAACTACATCACTGGCACTAATCGTCTACTCGCATAAATAATATACATCCACATAAATTGTGTTCTCTACATCAGAACTGAACTGTCTGTATGACCAACGATGACCAAACACTGTAATAAGGGCACTTGTGCCCTACATTGTATGTATTTTTGTCAATGTATTTAATCTTCTTTTGGAGGGGGGATGTGTATGATGATGTGGGTACATGTATTTAGCTTGTTTCTGTCTAATAAAAATTCAGAAGGCTACCAATTTGTCCATTGTCCTTCTTGAACAAAAGCCATAACCACCATCTCAAGTGAATGAACATGAAATGCTTTAAAGCCTGGTTCAGTGGCACTCTGCAAACAGGAGTGCATGTCTATATAATTTACTTGATCTGCTAACATCTATTTTCTGTGGTCACAGTAAGCTGGCATCCTCTGGATGTATGGTAGCCAAAATTTGATTTACCTACTCATGTGAAAAGTGAGTAGCTTACCCCCTCGGACCTGATGCCTCTTGGCATTGAATAACAGTCACCATTATATCGTGATTGTGAAATGTCCTTTCCTGGCCACCGTACCTTCCTGTCCACTTTAAACTTTTCATGCCATTTTTTCATGGTGACCCTTCATATAGTACGAAATATTTCTTGACGCTCTTATATAAGTCAGGACATGAACATGATGGCAAAAGACATTATTTACAGCCCTAATCAAGCGTTAAGTGCCTCATAAGGGAGTCACACAGATTCATGGCCCTATTTGTGGCCCTTCCATAAACTTGATGAGGATATTTGCATTCTTGGTGCCACCTTGAGATGTTGCTGAGTCCTAACAAGATCTCAGCTACATAAAAACTGACTTATAACTTTGAAATACACGGCATATAATCATATAAAGGTCATACTGGTGAGGCGTCATCTGAATTGTGTTGTTTTTGCTTAGATCCTTCTGTCAATTTCAGAATCTAGTTCAAACACAATAACCTCTCTCCAGGTAACTTTAGTGACTGCATTATTCGCCAACCACAAAAACACATTAAATTACTAAAAATACAGGTCAACTTGTAACTTCCCTAGTTTCCCCATACATCAATTCTGAGCAAGAATAAGAGATCCCATGAGGCAAATAGCTTGCCATACTCCCATCAGGAAATATATCCAGTATAAATAACAACTTCATCATAACTGATGACACTTCTTCAGAAGCGTAATGCCTGGTTCTCACGACGGCGATTTGAGAGCGACACATCAAGAGAAGTCATTTCTTGGAAAGTTGTGGCGTAGAACGTTGGTTGAGGCACGTTACGTAATCAATTAGTGTCATGTGCGACGCTTAAAGTTAGTAGCCGCGGTGAGTCTTGAGGTGTCCACGGCGCTGCTTAAGCTTTCTTCGCCGCGTTCCGCCTCTCTTTCCTCAGCGCAGTTCCAAACAGACTCGTCGCACTTTGTTTTGGAATTCGGCGAGGCTGCTTTTACTTCGCCCAATGTTGTTTCCTCTTACGCCGCTGATGGTTGTGAGGCAGCTACGTCTGAAATTGGCGACCTGCGACGCATCAGGAAACCTTCGGCGTACACCCGAGGTAAGATGCGCCGCTGAAAATGACAGCCTCGCCGACGACTGTAACGATGCAACGCCGCATTTAGGTACTTGTTACTGCGTACCTTGATGGTTCATCGTCGCACATGCATTCATAAAGCGCCGAGGACATTACAGGCGCGTCGATGCTGACCTTCTTCGTCGTCCTTGCCTTAAGCAGCGACGAAGGTCTCTTAAGCACCGACGAACGTCTCTTGTTGCAGCGCTGCGGCAAACTGTGTTTCGCTGCTGCAGGAGTCACTTTTGGTCATTATAAAAAGGGACACAGAGGACCTCCTTGCTTCATTTGCTGATTGCCCTTCAATGAGAACACAACGACTGCCTACTGAACATATGCATGATGAATGAAGAAGAAATTATTGTTGTGGCTGGTGCTGCTGCTGTTGCTATCGGAGCTGTCTATTTGAGACACAGGAGGAGGAGGGCCAGGAGACAGAAAAGGTGGTGGATTCGCAACTGGTTGCTGCAGAGGGAACAACATGGTCACTTCCATCAACTGCTGCCTGAACTGCAAGTCAATGACGTGTCCGGCTACTACAACTACACTAGAATGCCCCCTGCCATCTTTGCTGAAATCCTGGAAGCTGTTGGACCACTCATTGCTAAGCAAGACACCAACATGAGGAGGGCTTTGGAACCTGGTCTGAAGTTGGCTATCACCCTGCGGTACATGGCAACAGGAAACAGCTACAAGTCCCTAGCTTATGCTTTCCGTGTGGCACCCAACACCATCTGCAACTTCATCCCTGAGGTCTGCCTTGCCATCGTTCATGCCTTCGAAAGACAGCTGACACTACCCACACAGCCTGAAAGATGGAAGGAGATAGCCAAGGCTTTTGAGACGAAATGGAACTTGCCCAACTGCATTGGAGCTCTGGATGGCAAGCACGTCGCAATCCGATGTCCCAAGGCTGCAGGCTCCTTGTTCTACAACTACAAGGGATTTCATTCCATTGTCCTGATGGCCCTCGTTGATGCCGACTACAAGTTCATCTAGATGTGCAGGCTGGCTGTCAAGGAAGTGCATCTGATGGCGGCGTCTTCAGGGACACAGTACTTCGACAACTCCTGGACGAGGAAGATCTAGGCCTACCACCTCCAGAACCTCTACCTGGCACAGAAGACAATCCTTTCCCATATTACATCGTGGGTGACGAGGCATTTCCCCTGAAGACATGGCTGCTCAAACCAGTGCCAAGAAAGAACCTTGACATTGCTTCCAGGGTCTACAATTACAGGATTTCAAGAGCCAGGAGAGTGGTGGAGAATGCCTTCGATCTGCTGTCACACAGGTTCAGATGCTTCCTGACCACCATGCCCCAACGACCTACAAGAGTGACATACATCACAATGGCTGCTTGTGTTCTACACAACATTCTGCGAGACAGAGTAGGCGTCCACCATGTCCGTGACAATGAAGTTATGGACAGAGAAGATCCACAGACACATGACGTCACTGAAGGAGTTTGGAGGGGAGACCGTCAATTAGGAGACCTAGGAGAACCACTTCGACACGGAAATGCCTCCAGAGATGCCAAGGCTGCTCGAGACTACCTACGTGACTGGGTCAACAGTCCGGCAGGAAGTGTCCCTTGGCAGTTGGAGAAAATCTGAAGAAGATGCAGACTATCTATTCAAAACAACAAACCCCAGGCCCTTTTAAGGGCCACCAAATCCTCCCAATTGAGCTGGCCATGTACACATCCTATGTTGACAAAACAAAAAAAAAAATCAATCAATCAATCAATCCCTCCATCCATCTATCTATCTATCTATCTATCTATCTATCTATCTATCTATCTATCTATCTATCTATCTATCTATCTATCTATCTATCTATGCAAGTCCAATCCCTGCAAAGTGACGACAACAGCTTTTCTTTTGCTGCACTGTATATACGTAACGAGCATTGTGTTCCATCTATCAAGCTATCTATCTATCTATCTATCTAGCTATCTATCTAGCTATCTATCGAGCTATCTATCTATCTATCCAAGTCCAATCCCTGCAAAGTGACGACAACCGCTTTTCTTTTGCTGCAGTGTATATATGTAACGAGCATTGTGTTCCATCTATCAAGCTATCTATCTATCTATCTATCTAGCTATCTACTGAGCTATCTATCTATCTATCCAAGTCCAATCCCTGCAAAGTGACGACAACTGCTTTTCTTTTGCTGCAGTGTATATATGTAACGAGCATTGTGTTACATCTATCAAGCTATCTATCTATCTATCTATCTAGCTATCTATCTAGCTATCTACCTGCCACTTGCCCTAGACAAGTGAAATTACAAAGTGATGCACTTGTACTAGTGCAACCAACACAAGTTTTAAAACCAAAGCACTTGTACTAGTGCATTACATTTTAATTAAGAAATTCATGCACTTGTACTAGTGCAATAAAAATATGTTTATACCAAAGAATGCAGCACTTGTACTAGTGCTGCACTTGGTATGTTTTGGGGCAAAGAAAGGGGGAACTAGCACCTTGCTTTTATGAAGGTGATTACTTTTAATGAAGGCCAGGACCGGACTTTTGTTTTGGGGGACTTTTTTTTTGGGGGACTTTTTTTTTGGGGGATTGTCAACGTTTTTTTTCTCTCTTTTTTGGCTCTTTTCGGTCAACACAAGCTCTTTTTTTTTGTCAACATAAGATGTGTACGTGGCCTGCCCTTTTGGGAGGATTTGGTTGCCCTTAAAAGGGCCAAGGTTTTTTTGTTGTCTTTGCTGCACATCTGGGCTTGCTTTTACTAAGATGGTTTAACTGGAGGTTAAACTAATCCAGACTTAATCCTGGGTTAAACTGGGGGTTTAATCTTTTTTCATTCTACTAAAAGTTAAACTGGTGGTTAATCTAGGTTCTCTAGCTAACCTGACTGGTTAAACTAATCTTGATTCTATCATATGTTAATCCTAGTTTAAATCTAGGTTAAACTGAGATAAACTCCACCATCACATATGGCTGGTTTAAGAAGATATTATTTGTTTCTAAAAACTATAGGGCCCGGTTTCACAAAGCTATCAGGGCATGCCCCACATTGCCCCAGTGCTGCGGTGGTCCCCGTTTCCGTCCCCACTCCAGTCTGCACTCCAAATACAGTATCACAAAATTTGGGGAAGTGCCCAATCAGTCCCTTAGCAGTACCCCCTTTCAATGGGGGCTGTCCCCGTGGTAGGCCCCAATAATTTCTTGAGCTCTGGCTCTACTGCAACCAAGCAATTAATTAGACGAGCAGAGCCGTCTATTGAATTACTAGATGCTGTCATTTTCCTGTTTCAAATCACCAGTCAATGAGTGCAAATCTGTGTGCTCAATTCTGCGCTGAAAACGTCATATGAATGCATTGCTCACCTGGCCAAAACCTCATCTAAACTCTCAAGATGCAGCATGCCAATTCTGGAGTATATCTAATACTTAGTTCCGTGTTTAATGGCTTTATTTCAATTGTTTTCTTGGCATATTTCTCACCACTCAAAGGTTGCAACGAAGCTTTCTCATATCCGCTAGAGGGCAGTATAGAGAGCAGTATTTCACACAACCTCCACCTGGTGGATAATTCGTTGGTGGCTAGAAAGCAATGAAAGTGTGTTTCAAGTCAATGATGGCAGTCAATGATGGCAGTCAATGATGGCAGTCAATGATGGCAGTCAATGATGGCAGTCAATGATGGCAGTCAATGATGGCAGTCAATGATGAAGATAGATAGATAGATAGATAGATAGATAGATAGATAAGGGGGCGACCATTTAATATCTACTAAGGATAAGGGGGCGACCATTTAATATCTCCTAAGAATAAGGGGGCAACCATTTAATATTTACTAAGGTTAGGGTGTTTCAGGTGCCCCCAATATTTTCCGATCCAGCTTGACCTTGGTCTGGTATTGCGGTTTATATAGTAGAAGCCACATGTAAAATTTTGGCCCATTCTATAAATACCTAACTTTACCAGAATTCACTTGAAGTTTATAATGTAATTCCCCATTGGCGAACATGCAAATTCTCAAGATATTTCAAAAACCAATGAAGAAATCAATATTTTTTTCTCAATCTACAGTTTCTGAGTAAGTTTTGGGAGGGAAATTCGAATCAGGTGTTATTTTTTGTATAACCCCATTTTCCAAGCTGCCAGAAGCTGTCAAATTTGTGAAAATCTGCATAAAATGGCAGAATTTTCGGAAATTCAACACTTCCTAGCTCATTAGGAAGACCTGCTGTAAAATAGCTGATGCCAGATTTGAATTGCCCTCCCAAAACTTACTCAGAAACTATGGATTGAGGAAATAATATTGATTTCTTCATTGGTTTTTGTAATATCTTGAGAATTTGCAAGTTCGCCAATGGGGAATTACATTATAAACTTCAAGTGAATTCTGGTAAAGTTAGGTGTTTATAGAATGGGCCAAAATTTTGCATGTGGCTTCTACTATATAAACCGCAATACCAGACCAAGGTCAAGCAGGATCGGAAAATATTGGGGGCACCTGAAACACCCTAACTAAGGTGCTAAGATAGATAGATACATACATACATACATAGATACACAGATACACAGATACATAGATACACATATACACAGATACATAGATACACAGATACACAGATAGATACATAGATAGATTCATAGATAGAAAGATAGGATAAGGGGGCTACCATTTAATAGCTACTAAGGAGGGGGCAACCATTTAATATCCGGGGACATAGGGACACGGCCCCCCGGGGACATGGGGACATACCCCCGGGGACAGGCGGACTTACCCCCGCGCACAGGGGAATTACCCCCGGGGACATGGGGACTTACCCCCGCGGACATGGGGACTTACCCCCGCGGACATGGGAACTTACCCCCGCGAACATGGGGACTTACCCCCGCGGACATGGGGACTTACCCCCGCGGACATGGGGACTTACCCCGCGGACATTGCGACTTACCCCCGCGGACATGGGGACTTACCCCCGCGGACATGGGGACTTACCCCCTCGGACATGGGGACTTACCCCAGCGGACATGGGGACTTACCCCCTCGGACATGGGGACTTACCCCCGCGGACATGGGGACTTACCCCCGCGGACATGGGGACTTACCCCCTCGGACATGGGGACTTACCCCCGCGGACATGGGGACTTACCCCCGCGGACATGGGGACTTACCCCCGCGGACATGGGGACTTACCCCCGCGGACATGGGGACTTACCCCCGCGGACATGGGGACTTACCCCCTCGTACATGGGGACTTACCCCCTCGGACATGGGGACTTACCCCCGCGGACATGGGGACTTACCCCCTCGGACATGGGGACTTACCCCCGCGGACATGGGGACTTACCCCCTCGGACATGGGGACTTACCCCCGCGGACATGGGGACTTACCCCCGCGGACATGGGGACTTACCCCCGCGGACATGGGGACTTACCCCCTCGGACATGGGGACTTACCCCCGCGGACATGGGGACTTACCCCCGCGGACATTGGGACTTACCCCCTCGGACATGGGGACTTACCCCCTCGAACATGAGGACTTACCCCCGCGGACATGGGGACTTACCCCCTCGTACATGGGGACTTACCCCCTCGGACATGGGGACTTACCCCCGCGGACATGGGGACTTACCCCCGCGGACATGGGGACTTACCCCCTCGGACATGGGGACTTACCCCCGCGGACATGGGGACTTACCCCCGCGGACATGGGGACTTACCCCCTCGGACATGGGGACTTACCCCCGCGGACATGGGGACTTACCCCCTCGGACATGGGGACTTACCCCCGCGGACATGGGGACTTACCCCCGCGGACATGGGGACTTACCCCCTCGGACATGGGGACTTACCCCCGCGGACATGGGGACTTACCCCCGCGGACATGGGGACTTACCCCCTCGGACATGGGGACTTACCCCCGCGGACATGGGGACTTACCCCCGCGGACATGGGGACTTACCCCCTCGGACATGGGGACTTACCCCCGCGGACATGGGGACTTACCCCCTCGGACATGGGGACTTACCCCCGCGGACATGGGGACTTACCCCCGCGGACATGGGGACTTACCCCCTCGGACATGGGGACTTACCCCTCAGACATGGGGGCTTACCCCGCGGACATGGGGACTTACCCCCGCGGACATGGGGACTAACCCCCGCGGACATGGGGACTAACCCCCCTGGACATGGGGACTTACCCCCTCGGACATGGGGACTTACCCCCGCGGACATGGGGACTTACCCCCTCGGACATGGGGACTTACCCCCGCGGACATGGGGACTTACCCCCGCGGACATGGGGACTTACCCCCGTGGACATGGGGACTTACCCCCGCGGACATGGGGACTTACCCCCGCGGACATGGGGACTTACCCAGCGGAAATTGCGACTTACCCCCTCGGACATGGGGACTTACCCCCGCGGACATGGGGCCTACCCCCGCGGACATGGGGACTTACCCCCGCGGACATGGGGACTTACCCCCTCGGACATGGGGACTTACCCCCCCGGACATGGGGACTTACCCCCTCGGACATGGGGACTTACCCCCTCGGACATGGGGACTTACCCCCTCAGACATGGGGACTTACCCCCGCGGACATGGGCACTTACCCCCGCGGACATGGGGACTTACCCCCGCGGACATGGGGACTTACCCCCGTGGACATGGGGACTTACCCCTCCGTACATGGGGACTTACCCCATGGACATGGGGGCTTACCCCGCGGACGTGGGGACTTACCCCCGTGGACATGGGGACTTACCCCCGCGGACATGGGGACTTACCCCCTCTGACATGGGGACTTACCCCTCGGACATGGGGACTTCCCCCGCGGACATGGGGACTTACCCCCGCAGACATGGGGACTTACCCCCTCGGACATGGGGACTTACCCCCGCGGACATGGGGACTTACCCCCGCGGACATGAGGACTTACCTCCGCGGGCATGTGGACTTACCCCCGCGGGCATGGGGAATGAACTAAGGAGGCGACCATTTAAAATAAAACATTAATACAGAGTATTTAGAGTAAGATAACAAAAATACATAACAAAAGTACATGTATGAATGAACTAAGGGGGTGACCATTTAATATCTACTAAGAGGGAGGGGGTTGTAGCCCCTCAAATGGGCCCCTCAAAATGTGGCCCCTCACATTGAGCCCCTCAAATAGGGTCCCCTAAAACGGGCCCCCTCAAATGGGCCCCTGCGAATGGGGCCCCCTAAAATAGGGCACCTCCAATGAGGCCCCCTGAAATGGGTGCCCCCTCGAATGGGCCCCTCAAAATGAGGCTCCCTTCAAATTGGGCCCCTCAAATGAGGCCCCTCTCAAATGGGGCCCTCCAAATTAGGGCCCCCTCAAATGTGCCCCTCAAATTGGGGCCCCCTCACATGGAACCCTCAAAATGGGGCCTTCTTCAAATGGGGCCCCTCAAATGAGGCCCCCTCCAATGGGACCCCATCACATTGGCCCCTCAAATGGGTCCCCCTCAAATAGGGCCCCTGAAATGGGGCCCCATCAAATGGGTCCCTTCAATGAGGCTCCCTCAAAATGGGGCCTCTCACATGGGGCCTGGCCCCTCAAACTGGTCCCCCTCAAATAGGGCGCCTTAAATTGGGGCCCCTCAAAATGGGGCCCCTCACATGGGCCCCCTTCAAATGGGCCCCCTTATATGGGCCCCGCTATATGGACCCCTCAAATGGGCCCCCTTCAATGAAGCCCCTCAAATGGGACCTCAAATGGGGCCCCTCACATAGGGCCCCTCACATGGGCACCTCAAATGAGGCCTCCTCAGATCAGGCCCCCTCAGGGTCCCACAATTTGGCCCCCTCACATGGGGCCCCCTCAAGTGGGGCCCCCTAAAATGGGGTCCCCTCACATGGGACCCCCTCAAATTGGATCCCTTGAATAGGGCCCCCTGAAAATGGACCCCCATTGTAGACTCCTGTAATTTCCCCCTCAAACGGGGCCCGCTGCTCGTCTTGCATATGGAAATATGCTCCCATCTAGTTGAAAGAGTGCTAGTACTTAATTGACTTCTTCATTGTTTGTTTTTAAATTGCATTTACTGCTGTGATAGGTGGAGGGAAGGAGGAGGATATAATATGTTGGAGGAGATAAGAAGAGGTGGATATAAGATGAGGAAATGAGAGATATGAGGAGATAGAAATTGAGAGATAGGTTGAGGAGATGGGATAGGAAGGGAATGTTGAAGGAGCAGTTGGGAGATAAAATAAAAGTGACAGAAGGAGAAGATAAGAGGCACATATAGTAGGAGGAGGAGGATGAGGTGCAGAAGGTGGAGTTAGAACAAGGAGTTAGAATGAAGAGATTGGATGTAAAAGCGACAGAAGGAGAAGATAAGAGGTGCAGATAGGAGGAGTGGTGGAGGAGTAGGAGTTTGGATGAGTAGGTAGGATAGTAGGAGGAGATAGGATCAGCGGAGAGCAAGAGGAGGAGGAGAAAGGAGAAGAAAGGAGGAGAAAGGAGGAGAAAGGAGGAGAAAGGAGGAGAAAGGAGGAGGAAATGGAAGGAGACAGAAGGAGGAAGTGGGGAAGAATGTAGGGTGAGGAATTGGGAGATAGCAAGGAAATAGAACTAGGAGATAGGGGGAAGAAATAGGATGAGGAAAAGGTGGGAGGAATAAGATGAGTACATAGGTGGTGGTGATAGAAGAATGAGATAGGATGAAGATTGAAGAGATAGGATGAGGAAACAGGTGGATGATACGGAGGAGGAGACATGAAGAGATAAGAAGACGATGAGGTTCGATAAGGAGGTTTGATGAGGAGATAGGATGAGGAGATTGGTGATAGGAGGTGATAGATGAGGAGATAGGAGGAAGTGATAGGAACAGGAGGAGGAAATAGGTACAGCAGCAGGCATAGGCGTATCGGAGGGGGGGGCAGGGGGGGCGATCGCCCCCCCCAAAAGTTTGGGAAACAGTAAGATTCGGGCAAAAAGGCTAAAAAATTTGGGCAGATGACTATATAACCACCATTGAAAATTAACGATTTTCAGGCAATTTCATTTGAAATGGTATTAAATCTAGATCTTGAAATTCGGGCAAATGTCGCTCGCCCCCCCAAAAATCGCGCGTCCCGTACGCCTATGGCAGCAGGAGATGTGATGGTGGGGACAACAATCATATAACAGCTGATTGGATGATGAGGTAGGATGAGGAGATGAGACATAGGAGGAGGAGATAGAAGATAAGATAAGAGTTAAATGGAGGAGATAGGTGCTACAGATAGGGGGAGGAGTAACATGAGGTAGGATGAGGAGATGGGAGATATGAGAAAAGAGATGAAGGTGAAGTTAGCAGGATGAGGAGGAGGGGCAGGAGGATGAGCAGGGGGAGCAGGAGGAAGAGGAGGAGGAGGAGGTAGGAGATGGGCATAAGAGAAAGGAAGATATAAATAGAGAAGGTATGTTGAAGGAGGACGAGGAGGGGAGAAAGAGGTAGGGTGAGGAAATGGCATATGAGAGGAGGTAGGATGAGATAGGAGGAGATGGATATAGGACGGGAGTGAGGAGGATGAGATATAAGGATGAGATACGAGGATGAGAATGGAGTAGAGCGAAAGAGGATTTTGGTGTAGAAGATAGCAGTGGGAGTTGGGGGAAGGTAGCTGTAGGGGGAGGAGGCAATTGGAGCAGGGGTTGGGAGTGGGGAGATTGGGGAAGGAGAAGGAGGAGATAGGATATAAGAGGAGATAGAAAGAGGTAGGAATATGAGACAGAAGGAGATGAGAGGAGGAAGAGGTGGTAGGATGAAGAGATTTGAACCTCAGAAGAGGAGACAGGAGGAGGAAATATGACTAGGAGATATATATATATGAGGATTTTTGTCCTATCTTATTATCCTCTATCCCATCTCATCTTCCTCTTCTTATCTCCTATCTCCTCCTCCTTCTATCTTTTATGTCACTTCTCTCCCTCCCCATCCCCTTCATCCTCCTCCTCTTTTTGCCCTCCTATCTCCTTCTGTCTCCTTCTATCTCACCTATCTTCTGTATCCTCATATTACCGCCTCCTAATATCTCCTTCTTTCTCCTTCTTCTATCTCCTCCTTGCTCTTCTTCCAATTGACTCATCCATCTCATCCTACTTTTGCCTATCTTCTCCTCCCTCCTATCTGCTAGTGATATTATTCCCTCTTCAATATGCTAATCAGAGGAGTATCTAGAATGGCCGGGGAGGGGGGGGGTTGACATGGGGTGAATATGTGGTCGCTTCCCGCTTTGCCTATCTTCCCCAATCTCCTCCTCCTATCTTATCATACTAGATCCTTCTGGTATCTCTTTTTATCACCATGTCTCTCCATCTCCTATCTCCCATCTCTTCCTATTATATCCTCCTCACTCCTCCGTCTATCTCTTCCTCATCTTACCTCTTCCTCTCTCCTTCTAACTCCTATCTCCTCCTATCTTTTATTCCAATCACTTCCATTCTCCTCCTCCAATCTCCTCCTCCTGTCTCATCATCCTAACTCATTCTCCTATCTCTTTCTATCACCTCTTCTCTCCACCTCTTTCCTCCCATCTTCTATTATTATGTAATCCCATATCTTTCTCACCTCACCTCTTCCCATCTCCTTCTATCTCCTATCTCCTCATATCTTTTCTCTAATCTCCCCCTTTCTCGTCCTCCAATCTCCTCCTCCTGTCTCATCATCCTAATTCTTTCTCCTATCTCTTACTATCACTTCCTCTCTTCACCTCCTATCTCTTATCTCCTCATCGTTTCTCCTTCTATCTCCTACCTCTTCCTCCTGTCATCTCCTCCAACCTCTTCCTCTCAATACCTTTTTCCTACCCTTATCGCCTCCTATTGCCCCCTCTGATATCCTCCTCTTCCCGTCTCCTCCTCCTATCTTCCATATACTCCTCCTTCTATCTCCTCCTTCTACCTCCTCCTTCTACCTCCTCCTTCTACCTCCTCCTTCTACCTCCTCCTTCTACCTCCTCCTTCTACCTCCTCCTTCTACCTCCTCCTTCTATCTCCTCCTTCTATCTCCTCCTTCTATCTCCTCCTTCTATCTCCTCCTATCTCCTCCATCTACCTCGTCCTTCTATCTCCTCCTACCTCTTTCTATCTATAATCCTGAAAAGTCATTAATTGCAGTAAAGGCTACTAAATTGTGACGATATAGCAGATAATCATCTTAACTTTCTAAAATATGGTCTGCACTTTCTTTAGACCCAATAGTTGTTAAAAAGCTGTTACCAAATTGTTGTCACTGTCATAACTATCATAACTGTGCCATTGCTGTCTGCCATCATAATATGTCTGTGTGTGTGAGAAATAAAATCCTGCGTTTTCATGTCAAACAATTAAGTGTTGATCTCAAAAGATTACAACATTGCAGGATTTTCACAGATTTGTTTCAATATCAGCAATAGCTCTGTTTAAAAAAGAAGAAAAAAACCCCACACGCTTGAATTTGTTTGCACTTGTCAGAGACATCAGAGTTCTAAGTTTAACCAATTTACCAATATATAGGCCCTGTTATAGCTCGTGGGTGGTACATAAACATGCAGCACTGATAATATCCTTATTCTAATCACAAATGGTTACCTACATAATACACTATTGGCCTATAGATCTGTTTAGAATATTTGTGTTATACGTCACATTTTCCTCGTCACCAGAAATATCACCTTTTTTTTTCACAACAATCAAGGTTGCTTGCTACCAAGTATATGCAAATCACAACCCCTATTTTGTGATTGACATATATACTATATATGGAAAAGGCCGATTTTAAGAAATAAAACCCTGACAATTTATGTAAAGATAATCTGAAAACTTTATTTTTCATGTTTAACCAAACTTGCAGCAATGCATTAATTGTCTCTTAATTTTTGTTCAATTCAATACACTTCTTTAAGCCTTCCACAAGTAAATAATATAAATAAAACAATTTTTTTTGACATTTATTAGCCATTTTTTGTGTGCATTTATTGTTCTGACATTGACAAAAATAATATTAAAATGATAATTATGTAAAGGCCAAGAAAAAAAGTTTATCGATTCCAGTTTGTATTAATAGGCCTATAGATACATCATATATGTATGGGTATAAAATAGAATGGCTGCATTTCAATTGTTGATTTATTCAAATTTAAAATTATTTTATAAAGGTTAGTGATATTACAATGAAAAATAACCAAAATATTGGCTTTAATAAGCCTAATAAATCAGCTTCTCTGGGGCTGTTCCCGCCAAAGATGGAGCTGGTATACATCCAAGGTGTTGCTAGGGGGAGGAGCCAAGGCACTTGAACCTCATTCTGAGATCTGAATGCACTGTCAACTGACACTAAATATTATTATTATTCCCTCCCTGGATGGCACAATCTTAACACATTGCAATCTAAATTCTTGAATATTATAATATCTAGGTCTTAAATCTGCCAGTTAACCATTTAGATTAAACTCAGCCTCAATCTCAGTTTTGTTTACGTCCTCAGTTCAAAACTTTCATGGCATTTTTCTTGAGGATTTACAGAATAGCTAATGAAGCGAGACAAGGGAAAGGCTTTGTTGGAGTGTAAAAAATATTTTCTCAACTTACATCTTGTCTCCTACTCCCAAATATAGGTGAAAGGCGCTTATTTCTTCAGCAGTTTTTTGAGGCTACAGATTAAGACGTCACAGTTAGTTAATCTGTGGTTAAACTATTTTGATAAAACATAGATAAACTCCCAGATTAGCTAACCGAAGTTTAACTCTTAAACTAAGGTTAAACTAATCCATTTTAGTAAAAGCAAGCCCTGGTCTTCTACTTGCGTGGAGAAAGGAGACTGTCAGTCCAACTGGGCGAAGGGGAAGGCTGGTGCGGCTGATGGGCGGCCGGTTGACCAAAGCTGGGTCCAGGGTAGCCGTACTTCTCGGGGCTCTCCTGAGCATCCATCATCAGTGTCATGGAGGATGGGCTGGGCTGCATCACGGTGTAGCTGGGAGTCTGCCTGGATCCTCCTTCCCTGGGCTGGTGGTGGTGGAAGTGATGGCTGCTGCTGGAAGCGTGGTGGTGCTGCTGGTGGTGGGATGGCACATCCGTCGAAGAAGGAGGAGGAGGAGGAGGAGGTGGCATCTGCAGGCGCTGAGGAGGATGAGGAGGCTGGAAGGTCTGCTCCTGAGGTCTTGACTGGCGGCTGGCCTCATCCATCTCACTCTCCTTGTCCCAGTAGAAGGCGGCCTCTGCAATGGCCCTCACCATTCGCTTTCTGATTTCAGGGCTGGCGTGAAATCCGACGTGGTAGAGGTCCTGACACTTCATCCTCCAGTACTCCTGATCGGGTTGCAACTCCTGGTGGTCGGGGCACATCTTGCAGCCAGAGCCTTTCAGGATCTTCTTGGCGGAGGACATGGCGTGCATGCTGCCTGCGATGACATTCATGGCGGAGTGCATGGATTCCTCTGTTGGGGCCTTCCTCTTGGTTCCCTTGGCAACGGCTCCAGGCTTTGACGCTCCAGGGAAGACTTGGGACTGCTGGCTCTCAGGTCTGTCCTGTGATGGCTGTTCAGGTGGCAGGTCCTGCATGTCATAGGAAGCTGGCAGGGAATCCTCAGGGTTGTAGCTGTCCTCGGAGTCTGAGGCTGGTCGGTTGCCAGACAGTTGAGAGATGGCTGACAGCTCCTTCCCTGGCTTGTGCACGATGGAGTCCTTCAGGAACCGACAGTTGGCTAGGATTTACTGGTCCCTGTCTGTCAGAGTCTCCTTCCTGCCGGATCCTGAAGCTTCAGGCCTGACGAGTCTGGAGTAGTGGGTGCGGACTGTCTTCCTCCAGTTGAAGAGGTCCTGGGAGGTGTACTTGGGTCCCAGCTCCTTGGCTTTCTCGGTGTCCAGCAGCAGCTTCTCGTTGCCCTTGTATCCTCTGGAGCCCTTCATGTAGAGGACAGGATGCTCTCTGAACCAGTTGATGAGGTCGTCTTCTTGCTCAGGTGTGATGCCCATGTTGTGTGAGATGTTTTTCTTGGGGCCTTCCCGTTGCCCTTCTTGCCCATGGACTTGGCTTCAGCAGCTGCAGGGGTCTCATCAGCAGAGTCTTCCTCCTCGAAGGTGTCCTCATGTATGATGTCTTCAAGAGCAACAACAGGCTGGCTCTGTTGTGTCTTCTTCGGAGTCTTCTTCGGAGTCTGAGTAGTCTTCTTTGGAGTCTTCTTTGGAGTAGACTTGGCAGTAGGCTCTGGAAGACCCTTGGAAGACTTGGTGGCAGGCTTGTCAGCAGGCTTGGCAGCAGGCTTGGCAGCAGGCTTGGCAGCAGGCTTGTCAGCAGACTTGGGAGGCTTGTCAGCAGGCTTGTCAGCAGACTTGGCAGCAGGCTTGTCAGCAGACTTGGAAGGCTTGTCAGCAGGCTTGTCTCCTTCATCAGCTTCAAACAATTCAACTGATGAATCTTCGTCTGTGCTGTCTTCTGGCCGGCCCTCGAAGATGGTCTCGCTGACGACATTGGCTTTGCTGGTTGAAGTGGTGGTCTTCGTCTGGCTGCCAGCTGTAGTGGAGGTGTAGAGCCCAGGTAGAGAGATGTCTGCCATGGCTGTTGTAAAGAAGGCAGTCACTGCAGCATCTGAAGGGTCATGGATAGGAGTTCCAGCTGGAGTTGTCACTGGAGTTGCAGCAGGAGTGCTTCCAGGAGTGTGAAGTGTTGACCTGGTGCTGAGCTTGGTTGGTGCCCTGGTGACGACGGTGCCCTTTTTCCTCTTTGGTCTCATGTTGTAGCAGCAAAAGTACAATTGTAGCAACAAAAGTAGCAGCAAATGTAGCAGTTGATAGTGTCGTGGATTCTAGGTGTGTTCTGGTCGAAGGTCTGAGTGGGTATGGTGCTCTAAACTGGCCCCCTCTATATATATGCAGGGTGCGGACCGCCTCTTTTCCCCTCCTTCGCCCCCCCTTCTTCGCTGCTGCTGCCCCAGCCGCTGCGCAGAAAGAGGGTGACACGCAGACAAAGGGTTGATGCTAAAAATAGAACAACGCATGCACTCAGGCGCCACTCTGTCTGCTGCATTGGGGGTCCATAAGACGCGGCGCGCACCCTCTCACGTGCGTCGAACATGTGACTTTCCGCGACGCGTGTCTGAAACATGTGACATGAAGCAAGAGCTTTCTGCTACACTGCTGTTTCTGCGTCGAAGCTCTTCTTTGTGCGTCGCAACTTTAAAAATCTGCGGCGCGCACTGATTTCTTTTTACGCTTCTTTCCTCGCAAAGA
Source organism: Platynereis dumerilii (assembly GCA_026936325.1). NCBI lineage: Eukaryota > Metazoa > Annelida > Polychaeta > Phyllodocida > Nereididae > Platynereis > Platynereis dumerilii. The sequence continues at coordinate 13,292,971 of JAPTHN010000006.1, read as the reverse complement.
TTCAACCGGTTGAATCTTTTTTTCCTGCATCGTCAAATTTCTAGGAATTGCGTAGAAAGACCTCTTAAAACGACGCATGCTGTTCCTGTCGCGCCGTAAAGCCAAAATTGACGGCGAACATGCTCAAATCTTTGCCCTTTCCTGGAAATATAAGAAATGCCGTCGCTTAAACCCTCTGTTACGTCTCCGTGAGAACTAGCCATAAGGTTCTCCAACACAAAGCCCTGAGCTGCCAAAACCTCTCTGCAATATCAAGAGGCCGAAACCTGCATAAGAGCGATGCTTGTACATTACGGCTTTTCTACTGAATATAACTCTGGCACTCAACTTATTTGGGGACATCTCCAAAATGATGGATGTTTGTTAAAGTTGTGGCACTGCTTTATTACAGAACTTCTCTTGTATGACAATATCATTTTTGGGACTTACCAAGGAATCCACAGAGGATGTAAGATGCATCCCCAGACAGAAGGAAGAATTATGCTTATATTTGAGATAATAAAGCATCGAACCTTTTAATATATAAATACATAGTCCGGTTGATAGATTAAACAAATAAGTACAAGAAGCTTGATTGTCAATGCAGAATTGAGACATGCATATATAAATATATCCTTTCTCTATAAATGTACATGTTACTTTATAAGCATAGTTGATCTTGCTAATCTAAAGGAAGCTGTTGCAAATCTTCTTTTATTAATAGACCCATTCATACAACATGCCAAAAAAATGTCACATAATTTCCATGTTCAATATATTTTACAGATTGAACTGAGTCAACAGACAATGCTGTAAAGGAATGACTGTAAAGAATAAAATTAGTTTATGTTAAAAGGCTCTAAATTTACAAAAAGAAATATGTTGGCATGAATGATAAAAAAAACATGATTCCAACTTCAATCACACTCATCAATATCGGCCATGAAATGTAATTATTTAAAGTCAAGATGCCTTCAAACAATTACAAGCTTCCAAGAGAAATGCTGAGGATGAAAAAGCCTGAATAAAGGACCACAGCAGCTTGAGAGTAGCCGCTGATTTATGGAATTAATCAACAGATTGTTCTGCATTTTATTGCATCATAGACAAGGAGACATTGATGGAGCAACCTTTTTGAAGATTTATGAACACAATCTTCATTCCTGGCCCGGGGGGGTACTTCGCGAACTTTTTCATACGGATGCGCCACAGCGATTTTGAAAACAAAAACCGTTTTAATCCGAATCCGACACAAAAACCACAAACCATTTTAATCTTTTAGTACTTCATATAGTACGAAATATGTCTTGGCACTCTGATACAAGTCAGGACGTGATCATGATGGCAAAAGACATTATTTACAGCCCTAATCAAGCGTTAAGTGCCTCATAAGGGAGTCACACAGATTCATGGCCCTAGTTGTGGCCCTCCCATAAAATTGATGAGGATATTTGCATTCTTGGTGCCACCTTGAGATGTTGCTGAGTCATGACAGATCTCAGCTACATAAAAACTGACTCATAACTTCAACATACACAGCATAATCATATAATATAAAAGGTCATACTGGTGAGGCGTCATCTGAATTGTGTTGTTTTTCCTTAAATCCTTCTGTCAATTTCAGAATCTAGTTCAAACACAATAACCTCTCTCCAGGTAACTTTAGTGACTGCATTATTCGCCAACCACAAAAACACATTAAATTACTAAAAATACAGGTCAACTTGTAACTTCGCTAGTTTCCCCATACATCAATTTTGAGCAAGAATAAGAGATCCCATGAGGCAAACAGCTTATACCATCCCCCATCAGGAAATATATCCAGCCTAAATAATAACCTCATCCAAACTGATGACACTTCTTTAGAAGCGCAAGGCTCTCCAACACAAAGTAGTGATCTGCCAAACCCTCCCTGCAATATCAAGAAGCAGAAACCTGCATTAGAGTAACTCTTTTACATGTACATTACAGCTTTTCTACTGAAGAGAACTCTGGCACTCAACTTACTCAGGGACATCTCACAAATGATGGATGTTGGACAAAGTTGTGGCACTGCTTTGCAGAACTTCTCTTGTATAACAATCTAATTTTTTGGGCTTACCAAGGAATCCACAGAGGATGTAAGAATGGTACATGTAAGATGCATCCCCAGACAGATGGGAAAATTATTCTGCTATTTGAGATAATAAAGCATTGAGCCCCTGTATTGTTATGATCTTAATATATAAATAAATGTTGAGTCACAGTGCGGTTGATAGATTAAACAAATAAGTACAAGAAGCTTGATTGTCAATGCAGAAGACATGCATATATTTGTATATCTTTTCTTTATAAATGTTCATGTTACTTTATAAGCATAGTTGATCTTGCTAATCTAAAGGAAGCTGTTGCAAAAATGTAATCTTCTTTTGACCTATTCATGCAGCATGCCAAAAAAATGTCACATAATTTCCATGTTCAATATATTTTACAGATTGAATAGACAATGCTGTAAATTTTTAAAGTGAATTCCTAAGAATGAAATTAGTTTATTTTAAAAGACAGAAATATGTTTGCAACAACGTCTATTGAACTACCACACTCATCCATACCGGCTTTGAAATGCAATTAATCATTTAAAGTCAAGATGCCTTCAAACAAATACCAGCTTCATAGAAAATCAACACATTTTTCTGCATATTATTGCATCATAGAGAAGGCTGACAATGATGGAGCAACTTTTTTCAAGATTTATGAACACAATCTTCATTCCTGGCACCAACTTCCTGTCTCTGTGGGAGACATTTTGGAGGAAAATTGGGAATAACTTGGCCAACAATGAAACAGCAGTTGATAACTGATCTTAAATTAGAGGTTTCAACAATTTCTCCACTTCACTTCTATAAAATGCAAACATTTTCTATGAAAGTTCTACTGTGTTGTACGCTGCAATCGCTGTATTACAAGAACAAATTCGCAGCTTCCTTATTTGGCCTATTGCTTTCAGCTAGAATGACAAAACAATCATTGACACTAAGTCTTCTGCAACAGAAATAAGATCATTTTGCAATGACGAATCGGTGCATTGGCGCATTGGCGCTTAGGATAGGATAGGATAATTTATAGCTGATAGCATTCTTTTAATTCTTGAATAGTTGCATTACCCTCTGGCTTTTCCTTTAGAATTAAATAAGGGCAAGTGTAGTATGGCGCAGAATTCGTGCCCCCGGTCCCAAACCTGTATGCATGACAAGACATGAACATGATGGAAAAATACATGATTTATGGCCCTAATCAAGTGTCAAGTGCCTCCTAAGGGAGTCATGGGGATTCATGGCCTAGTTGCTGCCCTCTCATAAAACTGATCATCAGATGAGGAAATTTGCATTCCTGGTGCCACTTTGAGATGTTGATGAATCATGAAAGACCTAAGCCATGGGCAGACTTAATTTTTAGGCATCATCTGATATGTTCCTGCTTGCCATAGATCCTCTGCTTCACTTTAGAATCTATAGTTCTAACACAAAAACTTTTCCTAATACCTTTACACACTTCACATGTTTACCAACAACCATGACACATTAAATTAACAGAAATACAATTTGGAGGAAAATTGGGAATACAGTGGGGGTGTGGTCTCTCTTGAGAGTGTAAAATGCACTAAAAATGCTTCTTAGTGCAGGAGAAAGGTGGTCACATAAGGCAAGTCAGTCTTACAACAGGGGGCCTTACATCACAGGTACCACTGTAACCTGGACAACAATGAAACAGCAGTTTATAGCTGATCTTAAATTAGATCAATCCACTTCTGTAAGATGCAAACATTTTCCATGAAGAAAGTTCTACTATACTGTACGCAGCAGTCCCTACATTATAAGAACACTTTCGCAGCTTGCTTTTTTAGCCAATTGCTTTCAACTAGAACAGCACAACAATCTTTGACACTTCTGCAACATAAATAAGCTGACTTTGCACTGGTGCATTGGTGCATTGGCGCTTTGGACGGGATAGGATATTTTATTTACACAACTTACTGAACTGAGGTACTTAAACTATAATGAAATATGAACATGCATTAACACATTAACTGTAAAATGTTGTACATTCAATTATAGGTATGAAAACTGATTTATGAACTCAGTGAAGGGAATAGGACACAACAATGTTCTTAAATCTGGTGTCATACTGTCAATTGCATGACTCAAGAAAATAGGCCCATATTATTTCCATGGAGTTATGATGCTGTCAGCCGCAAGAAAATGTCTCTGCATCTCTGCTTCCTATTTCAATCCCTTCTGCATTTTGTCTGTCCTCTGACTTCTTTTGTTTCATACATATGTATGGATCTGCTGTCATATGCAATTATTGTTATGTCTTGTGTGCGAGAATAATGCGAGATAAAGACGGAGGTCAACAGCAGATACACATCATCCTAACACAAGTCAGGAAGTTGTCCTTTTTCCACACTATGTATTCTTCCAGACACAAACTGCAAAGAGTTATGTAAGAATTTAATAGACGAATAACAAATAGAAAGTCTTCATGCGATCGTAATAATTTGTCATGGACATGAAATGATTGAACATAAAATGATAAATATACCATCGTATATAATGCAACTGGAAGGCAGAAATTATTTTGTCTTTTAGATAACCTGTGCATTATGTCTTTATCATGATATTGTTGAGTTACATGGGGAGGATTAGCTCAGTTGTTACCGTAGTCCCACATACAGTAATCTTAACTGCAATAGACACTTTACCGCAGCTCTTTGAAAATCAACTTATCATATCATTATTTTTATGGGAATATTCACTTTATAGCCTTAGATAGATAGATAGATAGATAGATATGGCAAGTGCTGCTCTCTATAAAGCCAGCTTAGGAGGCTTAAAAGGGATAATTAATGAGGTGTGGAAGAGAAATTCATGAGACTTGGGAATTTCCTTGATGGGAAATAATTAATTTTACAAAAATCCCAAGCAAAATCCTCCATTTCAAGCAAAGGATCTTCTGAAATACTTGTTTCAGGTACATATTACCCATAGCCATATAGTTTGTTTATATTTTATTGTGTTGTAGCTAGGATGTTCTCTTCCACTTTCAGACTCCCTGAATAATATAATTCAAATAGAACGTGTATTTTGAATGGATGTTGACAATGACCAAGTATCTGTGAAATCTTCTTTGACAGTTCTGGTAAACTTGTTTTGCTCAATTTGCTGTGTAAGGGACAGTCCAGAAATTAGTTTTCTTTTTTTCATATTTTATCAGTGGTCACTGGAAGTGTCATAAATTTGAGGTCCCTTGGGTTCTTGTAGAGATGCAGTGAATTCCTGTGAAAAGGAAAGTTGCAACTTTTTTGGACTTGAAGGATTACAGGGGTAAGGCAAGTGTCAGACAAGACAGCATTGTGCCTCCCTCAAGCAAATAGTGGAGTATTGGTAAATAGACCCAAAACTGTCTGTCTGAGGATGTTTACAGAACCACAATTTTCAAAGAAAACTTTCAACTTTAACTGCACAAATTATAAGCACTGCTACAATCACCTTGGAGCTGATTTTTACCATAGGCAGTGGATATAGCCGTCGGGTATTGTTGTTCTTCACAAAGACTTTTCAATTGAAAAGGCAATCCTTTTTTTTGCTTAATCTTCACTCTGCATTCCCAGGAGAAGTGAGGAACAAGGGACAAGTTCCTATCTTTGCGAGCATGATATGTGCTTTCCTGTTGACCCCCGTCTGTATCACGCATAATTTTCCCATATTTACTAGACATAACAATAACTGGTTATGACAAATCCATAGAGCAGTGTATAGAAAAACGGTAAGAGTGTCAAGCATACATGTATTGTGAAAGATATTGATGTCACAAGGAGAGACCAGCGGTGGATCCAGGGGGGCCTAGGGGGCCTTGACTTCCACCCCTAGACCACTGAGATGGAAATTACATTTTGAAGAAAATATGGTGCAACGTGGGCCCGTGAATGCTGAAACGATGCTAACGCGAGCCTGTGAGTGCTGAAGGGATGCCCCCCCCCCCACTAGACTACCTTGTCTGGATCCGCCACGAGAGATGGAGATAAAAATATTTTTGCTTGTAGTTGGAATGAGATATCATCACGTTGTGCAAATAATATAACTTATACTAGTTCTAGTTTTGTCGAAACAAAAGGAATAATTTTACAGGAAGAACAAGAACACAACAATATTGTAGGGGGTGAGGGACTTCGAGTATTATTTAAATGAATGATAATTTCTTGCTCAGTTATGAGTTATAAATAAATCTTTTTAGGGCAGTCTTGAAATAAATTATTTCCGGAATGGTATTTTTTAGAGTGTGTTACTTGTTTCAGAAAGATAAAATTGAGGGTGTCACACACATGAAATAAATAACTACTGTTGCTGTTACTGTGTTATAAATAATTTCCTATCAAGGAAAACTCCCAAACCCCCCTCCCCCCTCTGAAAATCTAGTGGTCAACCCAATGGCATCATCTGAGCCAAGTTGAGGGTTAACTCATCTGATTTGTCTTGCTAAAGTGTCAATGACTGTTTAACTATTCAAGTCAAATGCAATATAGGTTAAAGGCTTGTCACATTCATGAACATCTGACACTTTGATGCTCCAAATTGTTAGAACTTACAGTAGTGGATTTGTGTAATCAAATTAAAGTGATCATTAAGCAAAATTAATTACAATTTCATTATTAACCAAGTCATTATCATGTTACCTTCCAAATTTCTTCCACAGAGACAAGAAGTTGGTGTCAGGAATGAAGATTAAGTGCATAAATCTTCAACAAAGTTGCTCCATCAATGTCACTCTGGTCTATGTTGCAATAAAATGCAGCAAAATGCAGGGAACGTGTTGATTAATGCCATAAATCAACAACATCAAGTTCTTAAGGTCCTTCTTGTCAAGCTGTTTTATCCTCGGCAATACCCCATTGGTGCTTGAGGTTTTCAAAGTAATTGCCGTTATTTAAAGTAATTGAATGAGAATGCTGGTGTGGGTAAATTTGGTGACACATTTACTCTAGCATATAGTCAGTATAATACACACAAATAATTGAATGTGACATGTCCCTTTTGCTATTATATTATTAGAGAATATCAAAACAGTAATATTCTATTCTTGAGATTTCCCTGTCTACAGCCATGTTGGCTTTACATATAAAATATTCTGGATATGGAAACCTGTTTGGCAGTTTAATTTGTACGTTTCTATAATATTGCATGGGTAGATCTAGCAGATTGTCACAATTTTCTCCTACCTCCCTCTAATATCTGTCCACACAATAGTCTTCTATTGCTGAGTAGTATCATGTTATTACTCAAGAAGATACATAGGTATATACTGTACATGAAAATAAGCAAACTTTTAACAATTATTTAGTTATCTAACTCCCTTGACAGTATACCTAGTAGGTATTACCTACTTCTTGAGATTATCACAACAATCACTGGTATTGCTGCAAGAAAATCTAGAAGTCCGACGATCCTCAGACTCATTGCTTCAATAGCTCAAGTAGCAGCAGTATAATTCCTCCATATAGGTTGTCTGGAAATGAGTCTGACCTCAATTGTGGTAGACCCCATAAATGAGATCTTTACGCAGCCAAAGTTCTGCATTACTTTGATAACAAAATTACGCAGTGCCACAACTTACTGGATAATGGGTTTATCAAGGAGTCTGACAAACATAGGCTGAATGCTTTATTATCCCAAATAGCAGCATAATTCTTCCATCTGACTGGGGATGCATCTTACATGTACCATTAGTACATCCTCTGTGGTAAGCCCCAAAAATGAGATTGTTATACAAGAGAAGTTCTGTAAAGCAGTGCCACAACTTTGTCCAACATCCATCATTTGCGAGATGTTCCAGGATAAGTGGAGCGCCATTATGCCGTCATACCATCTTCCTCAGACGAAATATCCTAATTCTGAAGCATCGCTCTAGTGCAGGTTTCCGCTACTTGATATGGCAGAGACGGTTTGGCAGCTCAGAGCTTAGTGCTGGAGAACCTCACACTTCTGAAGAGGTATCATCTGTATGGCAACCAGAGAATGCAGTAAGGATAATGTGGTTATAAACACTGCTAAAACAGATGCACATAGCAATACTGAAAAGTCAGATCAAAATTTGTCCTTCAAAAAGTTGGATCCTCATTAGAGTTTGGGGATTCATGAGATCAGCAATTAGAAGGGTGCAACTTTTAAAACCACATACATGGTATATCAAAGAGGAGCTGCTACCAGTTGACCTGGACTACATGTGATACCATTTTCAGTTATTAAGCCATAAAAATGAGTGATATTATATCTTAGTTAGTGATGTTCCGTCTCCTGGAAAAGTTATCCCAAGGTTTTCATTGTCAATAATGTGAGTGGGTGATGTTCAAGGATGTACATTGTAGCTGCCAGGAAGTAGCTATTTGGCAGGCTTTCAAATTACTTCTTCATTTTTGGTTTTAAGGTATTAGGAAGGTCTGTTTCATACAAAATCTCAAATTAGATAAAAAGGTCAAAAGAAAGACAGGAAATGGTCGCAGTTGAATGATTTTTGGTGCAATTATGCTTGTTGATGATAAAACCAATCTCATCTATTTTGCTTTGGCCAAAAAAATCTGACTTACAAAAATATGAGCTAAAAATCAAGTGTTGTGTGACTTTGGCGTGTATCTACCCCAAATCGGCCTTCTCTCAGTCATGCCAATAAATGGCCCTCGGGGCCATATGAGTGCCAAGTGATTACGGCCTCTGTATTCCATGAATTATCTATTTATAGCTAGTACAGATTTTACAGTGCACTTGTGATGACTGCAGTGCACACTGTTTACAGCATTCACAGATAGCAGCTAGATGAATGTAAATCATGGGTAGGAAAGGTGGCAGTGTTGTTTCACTTCCTGTTTGATCATAACAATGTCTTATGAAAAGCACAATGTCATGTTTGAAAAAAAGCCAAATTACTATGAATCTAATTGTTGTCAGCAACATAACACATGCAGAACTGTCTATGTAATCATTGTTGGCTATATCTACGCAAAATTACACCTTCAGACTTATTTGATACTGAATTAAATGGCTTGAAAGTTGCCAGGCAAGTTGGCAAAAGTTTGCTATGTTGACATGGTTTTAGGAGAATTTTGATGTCTTACCTTGCATATTGTCGTCTATAGGGCAATATGTTTATTTTGCCCTCTCCAGGTATATCCCTTGCAATGAAGGTTTAGTAAATAGATAATTCCATGTTGATAAATAGACTTGATGTCTCAATTAAGATATCTTTGGAAAAAGTCCATGGCTCTGCTCTGATATATTCTGCTTTGACAGTGTTCATGAGGCTCTTTCAAGAAACAGGTGACAAGATTTTAATCTTGTTGTATTGTTTTGCACTGATTGCTGGCTATAATCCCCTGTCTTGAGCCTCAAGTCAATAGACTCTGAACTTGACACACATTTAGATGTGATTAAAACTGGATTCTCATTCAAAGGATTGTGTGACCATGGTAAATGCAACAAATAGAGAAGATATTTGTGATTTTAAGAGTCAATGTTGAAGTTTTTGTTTGTTTTTTAAAACGATGGTATAAACTAGTTTTGATGACGGTATGACATGTGATGTGATGTATTATAAACAGACACACATTTCAGTCCCAGATCACTGCTATATGCCCATTACTATAATTATGCCCCTTAGTGAGCCATAATTATGACAAAAACATAAATAAAAGTTCTGCCTAGTAACTTGACACTTCATGTGGAATTATATTTACCTTGACAACTTCATATGGGCCAAATTTCAGTACCAGCTTGCCGAGAACATGCTAATCACCAAATTTGGCTTATTTAGATGATACAGCCAAAGGCTACAGTGTAACAAATCATAAGGGGACCTTACGGCAGTCATTATAATACTCCGGTCCGATAAGCAAATACTCCCTAGAGCAGCAATTACTGGGAGTCAAGTCATCTTGGCTTATGGGTCGTGAATCTTGGAGGGGTGTGACACCAGCTTCTGAAAATGTGGCGGGTTAATGAGATCACCATGAATATCTAGAAGATCAATATTTATTGGGAGAGATATGAAGCTTGCTGAGTGACCCAGAAGAGCACAACCATACTTCAAGTTGACGAATTGCTGGTAATTGCCAAATATTGGGATGATGCTCAGGAACGAGGCCAATAGTGGGATTTGAGGCTCACAAGGTATGCGTGGAAAAGCCATGTAATGATTGTTGTTTTGAGTAATCTTGTCACAAACATACATATGCAATACAAGGTACTTTAGATTTTATTCGAAATGGTATAAAAAGAAAACAGACTGAGATAACTTTTTTAAACTCAACATCCACAGTGGCCAGGAAAGGAAGTGGAGATCACAAAACTTAAAATTTTAATTTGTTAGCACCATATAACAGTCACTGTTAGATTGTAATTATAACGAAATAATTATTTATTTTTCCCATTAGCAAACATCATCCGTTTCACTTATAGGTGGCACTGCATGTGTTTCAGTCAGCCAATTAGACAGGAAGGGAACAGGATCGTGCAGCGAAGGATGATTGAAACTGCCATCCAACATAGGTCCAGCCAATCCAGCCAATGATGAAATAGAACCCGGGACTTGCGAATGAAATTCTAGAATGCTACCAACTGAGTAAACACCTCTGCCCCTTCTTAGATGGATGAATGATTGGGGCTTCACGTCCTGTATTTATGCACTTGGTAGGCTAATTAGGGCAGGAGGAGGACACGGCAATGAGGCTATGGATAATTGAAACAACCATCCAACATAGGCCCAGGTGACCCGGCGAGAGCACCATGGACCTAGCGATTGGCAGTCCAGCACGCTACCTGTAGACCAATACCACTCTGATTTGTTTATTGAATTTTCAGTAATTATATTAATTTTGCATGATGTTGTTACCAAGGAAATAGGCAAAGATTGACGATTACCATCAATAACAGCAAAGAAAGATACACAAGCAAAACTAATTAAGTTATCTGAGGTGGATTTGATTCAGTTGGAGTAATTCAATTTGGACCGATTAATTTTGCATGATGTAAAGCTATCTTTCGATTCTTGCCCATCCGTTAATCATAATGTTGTTCCTGGATTTGATTCAGTCGGAGTAATTCAATTTGGACTGATTAAAATTCTTCATTTTCACACAAAGTGAGATTGAGTGAACAAAGCGCAGAAAAGCATTAGGAATTAGGTTCGCTGGCCATATCATCAGAGGTTTCCAGTTTTTTTAACTCTGGAAAAGGGACTTCCCTTCCTATAGATATTGATCTTCAGGATATTCATGGTTACCTCATTAACCTGCCACATTTTCAGAGGCTGGTGTCACACCCCTCCAAGATGCACGACCCATAAGCCAAGATGGCTTGACTCCCGGTAATTGCTGCTCGAGGGAGTAATTGCTTACCAGACCAGAATTTTATAATGACTGCCGTAAGGTCCTCTCATGATTTGTTGCTCGGTAGTCTTTGGCTGTATCATCTAAATAAGCCAAATTTGGTGATTTGCATGTTCTCAGCAATTTGGTGCCTAACTTTGGGGCAGTTTTTTATGAGAAGATGCCTTATTAACCCATACAAAGTTCAAGGTAAAAGTAATTCTTCACCGAGTGTCAAGTTATTATTGATCTAACTTTTCAGTATTACTATGTGCATCTCTTTTAGCAGTGTTTATAACCACATTATCCATACTGATGATACCTCTTCAGAAGTGCAAGGCTCTCCAGCACAAAGCCCTGATCAGCTGCCAAACCGTCTCTGCGTATCAAGTAGCAGAAACCTGCATAAGAGTGATGCTTCAGAAGTAGGATATTTCAACTGAAGAAGATGGTATGACGGCATAATGGCGCTCGGCTGATCCTGGAACATCTCACAAATGATGGATATAGCCTTTTTTATTGGTCTAAGTCGGGGCACTGCGTAATTTTGTTATCGAACTAATGCAGAACTTCTGTAGTGTAAAGATCTCATTTAGGGGCTTACTCACGAGTCTACTACCTCAATGCAGGTCAGACTCGTTTCCAGACAACCTATATGGAGGAATTATACTGCTATTTGAGCTAATGAAGCAATGAGTCTAAGGATTGTCAGACTCCTCGATTTCTTGTAGCAATACCATTGTTGTGATATTCTCAAGAAGAAGGTAATTATATAATGATGTCGAGGAAGATAGGTAACAAAATAATGGTTAAATTTTGCTTCTTTCCATTAAATGACCTACTATCTTGATCATGACATTGTGAGACCCATGGACGCCCGGGGGGTACTCAGCCGGATTTTGACGCATTCGGAAATCATACCCTATGGTCAGCTTTTCGGAGCCCAAATTTCATACCCTATGGTCAAGTTATTATATAGGCCCTATAGCCTATTATATTGAAATAAAAGAAAAAAAGTTGTCAGAAAAGGTGTGACAACTAAATTGCAATTAAGAATGACACCTAACACTTGAAAAGAAAGTTCCAATGCAAATTAGACATTGCCTGATTGCAATTTCAAAGCCCAAACCTCTGTGTGATGCCCAATTGAAAAGTGTACCCTATGGTCAGGCTCCCCAGGCCTAAGAAATGACCCTATGGTAAGGAAATCCTGTAAAAAACCCTATCTTTTGAGCGGCACATAGGTAGTATGACTTCAATGTAAGTGCCCCCCGCCCCGGTATGGATGTATCTTCTTGAGTAATTTCTGTTCTAAAATAACATAATACTATATTTACATAAGACTGTTGTTTGGAGAGATCTAAGAGGGAGGTTGAAGAAAAATTGTGACAATCTACTAGCTCTACCCATGCATTATTCAAGAAATGTACAAATTAAAATGTCCCATAAGTTTCCATATCACAAAATTTAATTATTTGACCAGTAAAACAACCATGACTGTAGACAGGGAAATCTCAAGAATAGAATATTACAATTTTCATATTCTTGAATAATAGCAGAAAGGGACATGTATCACATGTGTATTACTGACTAATATATACTAGAGGAAACGTGACACCAAATTAAACCACACTTACCGGTACCACATACTCGCTCAATCACTTCAAATAAGTGCAATTACTTTGAAATCCACAAGCACTAACGGCCAGCAACGGGTACTGCCGAGGATAAAACAGCCTGGTCATAGGGACCAGAAGAACTAGAAGCTTATGATTTATGGCATTAATCAACACATTTTACTGCATTTTATTGCATCATAGACAAGGCTGGCATTGATGGAGCAACTTTTTTAAAGATTTATGAATGCAATCTTCATTCCTGACACAAACTTTTTGTCTCTGTGGAAGAAATTTGAAAGGAAACCTGGGAATAATCTGGTTTATAATGAAATTGCAATTTGGCAAATGATCTTACACTTCTTATTACACAATCGTATCTGCTATTGTAAGTTTTAACAATTTGGAGACATCCAAACAGTAGAATGTCAGATGTTCATGAATGTGACAAACTTTTAACCTGTGTTGCATTTGGCTATAGAATAGCAACACAATCATTGACACTTCTGCAAGAAAAATAAGTTGAGTTATGATGACCTTTAACCCTCAACTTGGCTCAGTCAATGCTATGGGGGTGACTGTCAGATTTTCAGAGAGGGGAGGGGAGTTTGGAGTTTTCCTTGATAAAAATCGTTTATAACACAGTAACAGCTACCGTAATAATTTATTTCACGTGTGTGACACCCTCAATTTTATCTTACTGAAACAAGGAACACCCTGTAAAGAAATACCTTACCAGGAATTATTTATTTCAAGACTGCCCGAAAAGAGTTTATTTATAACTCAAAACTGAACAAGAAATTATTTTTCGTTTAAATAATACTCTAAGCCACAGAAATGTTGTTGTGTTCTTGTTCTTCCTGTAAAATCACTCCTTTTTGGAGAGACAAAACTGGAACTAGCAGAAGTTACATTATTTCTATAACGTGATGATATCTCATTCCAACTGCAAGCAAAATATTTTCATCTCCGTCTCCAGTGGCGCATCCAGGAGAGATAGTCAAGGGGCCCAGGCATCGTTTTGGCACTAGCAGGCTCGCGTTGGCGTCATTTCGGCATTCGAGGGCTCACATTGCTCCATATTTTCTTCAAAATGTAATTTCCGTCTTAGTGGTCGGCAGGGGGGGAGGAGTCCAGGCCCCCCTAGAACCCTCTGGATCCGCCACTGATCTCTTCTTGCTACATCAATATTTTTTGCCATGTGTGCTTCACACTCTAACTTTTTTCTGTACACAAAGAAAGTCCCTGCTCTATAGATTTTTTGCCATACCCAGTTATTGTTATGTCTTGTATGGGAAAATTATGCGAAATACAGACAGGGGTCAACAGGAAAGCACAGATCATCCTCGCAAAAGATAAGAAGTTGTCCCTTGTTCCTCAGTTCTCCTGGGAAGGCACTGTGAAGAGTTAACCGAGAAAAAAGATTGCCTATTTCATTTGGAAAGTCTTCATGAAATGATTGGACAGAAAAAAACTTTTCCATGCGAACAACAACACCTAACGGCTATATTCATTGCCTATGGTAAAAATGAGCTCCCAGGTAATTGTAGCAGCATAATTTGAGCAGTTAAAGTTGAATTCTTTCTTTGAAATGTGTGGTTCTGTAAACCTCATCAGACAGACAGTTCTGGGTCTATTTACCAATACTCCAGTAATTCCTTGAGGGAGGCACAATGCTGTCTTGTCTGGCACTTGCCTTACCCTGTGATCCCTCAGGTCTTACAAAGTTGCAACTTACTTCTTCACAGGACTTCACTGCATCTCTGTGGCTACCCATAGGACCTCAAATTTATGACATTTCCCACGACCACTAACAAAAAAAAGCAGTTTCACATAAAAATACCTTTGAGAGAGGAAAAAAAAGAAAATTTATTTCTGGACTGTCCCTTACACAGGAAATTGAGCAAAACAAGTTGACCAGAACTGTCAAAGAGAATTTCATAGTTACTTGGTCATTGTCAACATCCATTCATGGAGTCTAAAAGTAGAATAGAACATCTTAGCTTCAATACAACAAAATATAAACAAACTGTTATGGGTATGATCGTGCGGCAAATTTGTACCTGAAACAAGCATTTCAGAAGATGCCTTGCTTGAAACGGAGGATTTTGCTTTGGATTTTTGTAAAATTAATTATTTCCCATCAAGGAAATTCCCAAGTCTGATGAATTTCTCTTCCGCGTTTAATTAACCATCCCTTGTATGCCTCTTTAACAGGCTTTATTGAGATCAGCACTTGCCATATCTATCTATCTATCTATCTTAAAGCTATGATAAAATGAATGTTACCATAGAAATTATGGTGAGTTGATGTTCAAAGAGCTATGGTAAAGTGTCTATCACAGTTAAGATTACTGTATGTGGGATAACCGTAAAATTTTGTTAGTGTAAAATTACGGTAAGTTACAGGCATCTCTGCTGCCTGTAAGTTACCATAAAAAACCTTAACTGTTTTGCAGTGTGTGTTATAAAACTAGAACACAGAGGAAACAGCAGTTAAGTAAGGCAGAAAAAGGATGATTGGACCAGCTGTCTAACCCAAATCCATGGCAGTCAAACTAGCTAGAGCGGGAATCAAACCTAGCAATTGGGGCAGTTGGCAGCCCAGTACACTAACAACTGAGCCAATCCTCTCCATGTCAATATCATGATAAAGACATAACAGACAGGTTAACTTATAAATGAAACAATCGCTGCCTTCTAGTTGCATTAAATTATGATGGTATATTTATGAATAAGTTCAATCATTTCATGTCCATGATAAATTATTACGATTGCATGAAGACTTTCGATTTGTTATTCGTCTATTAAATTCTTACATAACTCTTTGCAGTCTGTTCCCCGCAGAACTGCTTAGTGTGGAACATGGGACAACTTCCTATCTGTGTGAGGATGATGTGTATCCGGCTGTTGACCTCCGTCTTTTATAACAATAACTGCGTATGACAGTAAATCCATATACACATATACAACAAAAAAGTCATCTTATTTCTGTTGCAGAAGTGTCAATGATTGTTTTGCCATTCTAGCTGAAAGCAATAGTCTAAAAAAGCAAGCTGCGAAAGCGTTCTTATGGTGCAGGGACTGCTGCGTACAATATTTAAATTTTAAATTTTCCGAAATTAATTGTGACAATGTTCTTAAGATGTTAAGCTCACTTCGTTCGAACAGCTCTCTTGATGTGTTAGATTTCGACAGTAAGCTACTTAAAATTGCAGCTCCTGTAATTCATAGAGCTATTACACATATGTTTAATTTATCGTTAAAATCTGGCTCAGTTCCAGCCGATTGGAAATATGCTCGGGTTACACCCGTCTATAAGGGCAAAGGAGATATTAATGAAACTGGTAATTTTAGACCTATCTCTGTTCTAGGACATGTAGCTAAGATGTTTGAAAAGGAAGTACAGTGTCAACTAGTCACTTTTCTTATAAGCCATGATTTCATTACCTTAGATCAATCAGCGTATCGTAAGTTTCATTCTACTACAACTTGTCTCCATACTACTATTGACGAATGGCTACAGAATATTGATGATCGTTTATATACTGGTGTTTGTTATTTAGATATTTCAAAATGCTTTGATACTATTGATCATAACCTATTATTGAAAAAAATGCAAAATTATGGAGTTACAAGTCATGAGTTAAAATGGTTTAAATCTTATTTAAGTGATAGAATGCAATGTGTAAAACAAAATAATATCCTTTCTAGCCCACTACAAGTAAACATTGGTGTACCACAGGGTTCTACCCTTGGTCCTCTTTTGTTTATGATTTTTGTTAATGATCTCCCTATGTTTGTCAATAATGGTAGGTGTAGTATGTATGCTGATGATACGATTATTTATTGTAATGATGCTAATATTGATAGTCTAGTAGAAAATATGAATGATACTTTATGTAAGGTTAATAAGTGGTACAAAGCAAACCAGCTTGTTCTAAATGTTTCTAAATCTAATTCAATGTTAATAAGTTCATCTGTTAGTGATACAGAACTTGACAATTTTCAAATTATGCTTGATGGCAATCAGTTGAGTTGTGAACAGTCGACTAAATATCTAGGTGTTTATATTGATTGTAATTTGAAGTTTGATGTTCATGTTACAGAACTAACCAAGGCTCTAAATAAGAAAATTGCTTGGTTGGCAAGATTACGACATATTGTTCCAAATAATATTCTCAAGTTGACTTATCGTACGTATATAATGCCCTTATTTGATTACGCCTGTACAGTGTGGGGCTGCACAAATTCCAACATTGATGTAATTCAGAGACTGCAAAATCGAGCAGCTCGAATTATTTTAGGAAATTTTGATATAATTAATGTTAGAGGATTTCACTTAGTTAAAGAGCTTGGTTGGTTCACTATTGAAGAAAGAATTGATTATTTCCTGAATGCTTTGATGTATAACTGTGTTTACGGATTGGCTCCAGTAAATCTTTCAAATTCAGTTGTGATGGCATGTGAGGCTAATGATCGCTACACAAGACTTAATGATACTCTGAAAGTTGATGTACCTTTCTCAAGAACTAATGACTTCAAAAGATCCTTTATTTATAGAGCTTCCAATGTATGGAACACATTGCCTCATGACCTTCATATGTCCATCACAGCTGAAAATTTTAAAAATGCATACAAGAGATATGCACGGGCCAGCACTGCAGTAGGTTAAAATAATATATTATGTATATTTCTTCCCCTGTTTTTAATCTGTTTTTACCTGGGCCGCATGAAAAACTTTTTATTAAGATGTGTTACCCAGTATAAATATATTTGTAAATAAATATAGTAGAACTTGAGTCATGGATAATGCTTACATCTTACAGAAGTGGAGAGATTGGTGTAACCTCTAATTTAAGATCAGTTATCAACTGCCATGTCATTTTTGTCCAATTAATTCCCAATATTTCCCTCTGTCTCCCAAAGAGACAGGAAGTTGGTGCCAGGAATGAAGATTGAGTTTATAAATCGTGAAAAAAGTTGCTCCATCAATGTCAGCCTTCTCTATGATGCAATAAAATGCAGAAAAATGTGTTGATTAATCCCATAAATCATCGGCTACTCTCAAGTGACTTTGGTCCTTTATCCAGGCTATATTATCCTCAGCAGTTCTCTTTGAAGATTGTTAATTGTTTGAAGGAATCTACACTTAAAATAATTGCATTTCAAAGCTGGTATGGATAAGCGTAGTTGAATGTAGCAGATTTCATATTTCTTCGATAGTCATTGATGCCAACATATTTCTTTTTGTATATTCAATGCCTTTTAACATAAACTAATTACATAATTAAATGTTCCCTGATTACAGCATTGTCTGTTCAATCTGTAAAGTATATTGCACAAGGAAGTTATGTGACATTTTTTGGCATGTTGCATGAATAGGTCAGAAGAAGATTATATTACATTTTTGCAACCACCTCCTTTGGATTAGCAAAATCTACTATCTTATAAAATAACATGATCATTTATAAAGAAAAGATATATGAACATATGCATTAGGGTGGGACTGGCACCCCACATTTTGGAAATCTTAGGCGGATCAAACCTGACTTTTTTTTGCAGGTGAGGTTGGTATATGAGAATATGTGTGCAAAATTTCAGCTCATTCTATTCATATTTAGAGGTGGCACATTTCACTTGAAGTTTATAATGTAGATCCCCATTGGCGAGCCCAGAAAAAAGGAGAAAAAAGCATGATTTTCCAAAAATGAGACTTAAAATCAATATTTTTCAACCATTCAAAAACCATGGGGGAGGGTTTTGGGAGGGCAGTTCAGAACTGACATCCATTTTGCTATAATATATATAGGTAGGCCACTATGAGGTGGGAAAATCTCTAAATTTAGGCGTTTTCGAGTCATTTTCCTCATATTGGGCACTACATTGTGCAGAGATGAGAAGTGGAAAATGCAAAATTATGCCAAATTTAAACTGCCCTCCCAAAATCCTCCCCCATGGTTTTCGAAAGGTTGAAAAATATTGATTTTAAGTCTCATTTTCGGAAAATCATGCTTTTTTCTCCCTTTTTCAGGGCTTGCCAATGGGGATTTACAATATAAACTTCAAGTGAAATGTGCCACCTCTAAATATTAATAGAATGAGCTGAAATTTTACACACACACTCTCATATACCAACCTCACCTGCAAAAAAAAGTCAGGTTTCATCCGCAAACATTGGGGCACCAGTCCCACCCTAATATGCATGTCTTCTGCACGGACAATCAAGCTTCTCGTCGTTTTTTAAAATTTATCAACCGGACTATATGACTCTATTTATATATTAAGATCCTCAAAAGAATAGTGTGACATTACTGGATAATGATTATGTAGGCCAATATCAAGGTGTCTGGTTTTCTATAGGCTCATTTCTTCATTATCCCAAATATCATCATAATTTTTCTATCTGACCTGGGATGCATCTTCTATGTACCATTCTTACGTCCTCGGTGGATTCCTTGGTAAGCCCAAAAAATGAAATTGTTATACAAGAGAAGTTCTGTAAAGCAGTGCCACAACTTTTTCCAACATCCATCATTTAGACCCAGAAGCCGTTTATTTTCAGAAAACAGATGGCTTAACCATTCTTTGAATGGCTAAGCCGGCTAGCCGTTTTTGATAATGGCTGCTTGCGGCTCACAGACGATGTGGCTTGAAATGGCTTAAAGCGGCTAAGTCATCGTAAGATACGTAATTCAGTACTACAAGGCATCGTTACTGCACCTACACTGTAAAAAGTTTACCGTGGTTTTCACGGTATTATACCGGCAGCAGAGTTGCCAGGATCATACCGTAAAATCACGGTACAGGAAAAGCCTACCGTGAAATTAAAAAAACAGCATTATACCGTAATTTCACGGTACCAGTGCTGTTAGATTTTACAGAAGTGTACCGCAGTTTTCACAGTAAAGTTACATTTTTGGCCATGCATTACGGTATGGTTGGCCCTTTTTTTCCGAGGAAAACTGGACTAAATTTTAGGGTAAAGTTATGTTTTTGTGCATGAACTACGCCAAAGTTGCCAGGTATTTTACGGTAATCTGAACATATTTTTACAGTAATGAACTGCTATATTTTCAGCATAGATATGATAAGAAAATAAATTTAAACTTCATGAAATCAATTAGGCCTACTCTCAATCACAGGGTGGGCATACCCTATACATTTCTGGATTCAGACTACAACCATGGCCACAACTCCCAATGTTCTTTGTATAGTCAATATCCTTCCTGCCCGAATTTTTCAAATCTTCGCTATGTTAATTTAATGCTGGCAGTCTGCACTCTGTGATAGTTCACCGAAATATCACAAAAGCAAAAAAGCAATAGTCACTGCAATCTAAAGTTTTAACTTTAAAAGATTGGGTTTTTTTTTCACAAGGCTTCGTCTGCAACAACTTCAATGTGCTTCTGAAATTTTTCATGCAATTTTACTTTTGGCTGTTTTTATTAAATAGGCTACCACATGACAGGCATAAAATAGAAAGAACATTATGTTTCTGACTATTGAAATTCATTCACTCAACTCAGTACTGACAGTAACTAGTATGGCTGATATTGATTCACAATTACGCATTAGGCAAGATATTGAATTTTCTGAATATGCTCATGTTACACCCCATCCTCTTATTTTTCCATGTCTGATAATGTAATATTAACATGACACCACAATAAGGGGCCGACCAGATGATAGTTGGGGGGGGGGGCTATGGACTTTACCCCCGGGACAAACTTTTTTCTTCGTTCGCGGTGCGTCGATGAACAATTTTTTTCCGCATTCGCACTCTCGACATGCTTTTTTATCGGAATTTTAACATTACGGTACCCTAGCTACAGGTGGAAACAAACTTTTTTTTTTTTTTTCCATGTGCTGAACAAACTTTTTTTTCAGTGTCAAGTGGGAAACAGTCTTTTTTTTTCACCTTATATCCATAGCCCCCCCCCCCAAAGATCATCTGGTCGGCCCTAAGTGCACAAATGTGCCTTCAACAAGCCCTGATTTATGGCACACTAGCATGACACCCATGAAGACATTGTTGGGAGGAAGGAATATATATGGAAAACATCACTTAAATTTCTGTGACTGCAATTACAAACACCAAACCCAGCTAAGGACCTTGTGAGTAGTGCAAGGAAGCTATTTCCAACTTTCATAACTAAACAATTAGTAGTTTGGCTGGAGTAGCATAAGGGGTCCATGAATTAATAGTATGATAAACATAATCAAATGCAAAAAAATGATGTTGTTTATTCTGACATTGCATTAAGCCAGAATGAACTCAAGAGTCAATAATATACAGATCTACAGCATGTTAGGCCCTATGACCGTATGGGTTTTCAATTTGCCTAATGCCTAATAATTAAAATTTAAATTAATGTGACCTGCTCCACCAAAATGAGTTCAAAGTAGGCATTATATATTTCTCAGAAATGAGCAAAATGTGTAAAAAGGCCTAATTTTGATGTTTTTAAGCTGTTGGTACCATGTTTTAGCGGAAGTAACTTCCTTTCAATATTTTGAGTCCATTTTACCAAAAATTTATTTTAAATGCTCTAACTTGAGTGTCCCTCTTTATTTTCTTAGTTCTTTGATTGTAATGGCAGGAATTTCAAATGCCATTTTCTCAAAGTTTGATGTTTTGTATCATCAATGTTTCAGGTGCCATACCTTTGGATTGGATGGAGTTATCAGAACATACTAAACATCATTTTAAAGCTCAAGTCAATTGGAATAAAGTCATTTTCATAACTAAATATGATAGGAGGCCGACTTTGAACCCATTTTGGTGGAGCAGGTCACCTATGAGTATGACAGTGCAAGCTAACTACTGTTTGGAATGGTGCCATAGTCAACATCATCAAGAATCATTCTATACTCCAGTTTGGCCTAGCCTCATCTCATTTTGATAATTTTTATACCATCGGAAGCGTCTTTTCGAGCCCTTTCCGTTGATACCAAATATGCCTATGTAACCTTAAAATAAACGGCTTACAAAATTAATGACGGCTTATGGCTTGAAATAGCTGAAAGATTTTTCAATTGGCTCAGCCAAAAGATGAAATTGGCTGGCGTGGCGGCTGCTGGCGGCGGCTTCGGGGACTACCATCATTTGCCAGATGTCCCAAAGTAAGTTGAGTGCCTCTTCAGTAGAAAAGCAGTACTAGAGTTGCTCTAATGCAGGTTTCTGCTACTTGATATTGCAGGGAGGTTTTGGCAGCTCAGGGCTTTGTGCGGATGGGAGGATAGCAATATGTTTGCCTCATGCACTCTAAAAAATTCCAGACAAAATTGGTTTTTTAGATTCAAAATGGTTTTTTGAAAAACCAAATTTCAATGCAAAAAACCAAAATGGATTTTTTTAAAAATCCATTTTGGTTTTGCATTGAAATTTGGTTTTTCAAAAAACCATTTTGAATCTAAAAAACCAATTTTGTCCCGACATTTTTTAGAGTGTGGGAACCTTACAGAAGTTGCTTCTTTGCTTCAATGATTCTGTTTTTCCGATCATAATGAAAGGCGACACTTGAAAGTTGACAAGTTGAATGGTACATTGCACTTCTGTCAATTCAATGTGCCATGGTTGTTGGTAAACATGTGAAGTCTGTAAAGGTACAGTACAAGCCAAAATAAAGAAAGAAAATTTTCTGTCAAAAGTCTTCTGTTTACCTATTTTGCCCTCCTTTCTCCTCTTCACCCCAAATCTCCTAACAACTACCTTTGACTACTCTCAACAACCTTAGCACATTAGAACTCTACTAAGACAGCTACTAGGTAGTTTCAAATAGGTTAAGGTAGGTAGTGATTTAGAGGAATCAAAACAGAGGATCTAGGGAAAACAAGAACATATCAGATGATGCCTAAAAATTAAGTCTGCCCATGGCTGAGGTCATTCATGATTCAGCAACATCCCAAAGTGGCACCAAGAATGCAAATTTCCTCATGTGATGATCAGTTTTATGAGAGGGCAGCAACTAGGCCATGAATCCCCATGACTCCCTTAGGAGGCACTTGACACTTGATTAGGGCCATAAATCATGTATTTTGCCATCATGTTCATGTCTTGACATGCATACAGGGTGCGGACTGAGGACGCAAATTCTGAGCTGAACTTTACCCTTTTTCTAAAGGATTAAGATGGCTTGTAGCTTGCTACCCATGATAAATTTGAGCACAGGCAGACCCTATCTAACATAATGCCACCATAGCAGTTGAGCTTAGCTAGGGTTATTCCAGCATCTTTTAATAATTTTGGGAATTTCTTAGCGACGCGGTCTGTCTTTAATATCTCTGCCCAGGGCTATTATAGATAGATACAAATTGATTGAAGCACTTGATGTTCTGAAAAGCCTGCTATATGTTGACATTTGGCTTTCCAATTGCAATAACCAATTTCTACATCAAGTTCCAGCAGACCTGTAAACATTTCAAAAATGACTTAATTCTGGAAATGCTGATTAATATAACCGCAAGAGGATTTTTTGTTTTATTCTTATATTTATAACTCTTCACAGTCCTTGCCCTGGGGAACTCCATTGTTTGGAACGAGAGGCAACTTCCTATCTTGTGTTAGGATGATGTGTAGCCTGCTGTTGACCTTCGTCTTTATCTCGCATAATTCTCGCACACAAGACATAACAATAACTGCGTATGACAGCAAATCCATACATACGTATGAAACAAAAGAAGTCGGAGGACAGACAAAATGCAGAAGAGATTGAAATGAGAAGATGAGATGCGGAGACTTTTTCTTGCAGCTCACAACATCATAACTCCAAGGAAACAATGTAAGCCGATTTTCTCGATAGCTTTGTGTCACAGAAGTCCACAATTAAAGTGAGAGATGTGATCAGTTACACAGACTGGATACTGATACAAAATTACCATAATGCTGACGCCAAAAATATTCAGTTGACAAACAAATAATTTCATACCAAGGAAAACTCAAATCATTGCTACTGAAAATAATCAAACGGTTGCCCCCGTAGCAGAAAGTGGTGTTTTAGTGTGCAGGGACCACGCTATACAACAGTAGAATTTCCGTCATGGAAAATTTTGGCATCTTTCAAAAATGGATCATTGTAATGTCCACTTCAGTATGCAAGTCCTCAACTTCTTGACAGACCACCCCAGATCATTGCAGATTTTGTTATTAATCACCCTTGGGTTCTGTTTGCCATTCTGACTTTTTTTCAGCCTCTCTCAGTTTCGGCCCTTTGTCCAGTTATCTACGGTGCACTTATCACCTTGCAGGTCTTGAATTACCAACTAAGCACTCTACTGACAAATTTGGCATCCTTTCCCATAGCTTCAAATGATATACCATTCTTGTGTATTCTTATAATTTGCATCATTGTATCTTCTCTATACTGTTCAGATGATCCCATCATGACTGACCAAGTAAAAAATTTAAAATTGTGTCTGGGAGCTTATATGGTATGGATCTTATATACTAATATAGCAAAAAAAAACTTTGAGAATAATTTATCCGAAAAGCCAGATATGCAGACCTCTTGGTACTTACATTATACATCTTAAACTATTTGTAATGTAGCTGCTTAATTTTCCAATCTGTCTGACGATGCATCTTACATGCACCATTCTCACATCCTCTGTGGATTCCTTGGTAAGCCCCCAAAATGAGATTGTTATACAAGAGAAGTTATGAAAAACAGTGCCACAACTTCGTCCAACATCCACCATTTTCGAGATGTCCCTAAGTTAGTTGAGTGCCAGAGTTATCTTCAGTAGAAAAGCCGTAATGTACAAGTATCGCTCTAATGCAGGTTTTTGCCTCTTAATATTGCAGAGAGGGTTAGGCAGCTGAGGGCTTTGTGCTGTGGAGAGCCTTGCACTTCTTAAGAAGTGTCATCAGTTTGGATGAAGTTGTTATCTACCCTGGATATATTTCCTGATGGGAGCTAGGATGCTAATATGTCTGCCTTGTGGGAATCTTCCAGAAGCTATTTTTTCAATGATCTGTTATTCTTTTTCTTAATGAATGGGGAAACTTGCAAAGTGACAAGTTGAACTATACCACTTCTTGCAATTTAATGTATCATGGTGGTTGGTAAACATATGAAGTATGTAAATTGTATAGGTACTTATATAAAGCTTTTTGTGTTTGACTACATTTGAAATGAAACAGGGGGAATATTGGACTGAAGGATCTAATGGAAAGCAGGCACAAATGAGATGATGTCCCACAAGTATGGATAGGCCTCATAATTATTATGTTGTGTATTAAAAAGTAATAAGGGATAACTCACAATTTTCTACAAGTATAGGGGGGTGGGAGGTTTCATGCAGATTTTTGAGAACCCCCAGAGATACAGAGCAATACATACGCATATTGTTATAACATGAACCTTTATAAATAAAGAAGATATGACATAAAAATATATTCGCTGGTCAACTGCATGAAGATTGGAGAATCAAGCTTTTAGACTTTTTTATCTTCTACCTATCAACTGGTCTATATAACTCTAGTATAATATATCAAGATCATCCCAACAATAGTGTGATATCACTTTATAATGCTTTTGTCAAGGAGTCTGACATCTCTAGAGTCTAGGCTCATTGCTTCATTATCACAAACAGCAGCATAATTCTTCCATCTGTCTGGGCCTTGCGCTTCTAAAGAAGTGTCATGAGTCAGGATGAAGCTGTGCACTGAAGTGTCATCAGTTTGGATGAAGTTGTTATTTACACAGGATATATTTCCTGGTGGGAAGTTGGCAAGTTGTTTGCCTCATGAGAACCTTTCAGAAGTTATTTTTTCAAAGATCTGTTATTCTTTTGCTTAATGAATGGGGAAACTTGAAAAATGACAAGTTGAACTGTATTTCTTGTAATTTAATGTGTTTTGGTGGTTGGTAAATATGCAGTCTGTAAAGGTACCTGAAGAAAGTTTAATGACGTGGTCAGAGTGATCTATGGTTCCTCGGTGGCCTAATGGTTATAGCAGTTGATTTTTAATCCACTGGCCTGAGAAGACATGGGTTCGAATCCCAGTCCTGGAACTAAATTGGAGTGAGTTGGTGGTGGCTGTGCCGGGGAGGGTGGCCACTGTGGAGGCAGGAGGCCACCCTCCTGTCTGGTGTATTGTAGCACTAAATGTAGCAGTAACCCCAGCCGGACTGCACCCGGAGTGACTGGATGCCTAGATCCAAGAAAAAAGACTCCAAGAGAACACAAGAATGCTGCCACCTGATGTGATGAAGAATAAATGTCCAGGACAAATAACATGATTGTAAAACTGTACATGTATATACAGTACAACCCTAAATAAAGTATGACTACCCCCGCAGGAAGGAAGAATCAGCCACTACTTTATCCTTTCACACCTTCTGGCTCCTACCTTTATCTACTTTAAACTAGCTTTTGAAATTGCCATAAATACATTAAACCTACACTATAATAAAACCCACTCAGGGTGGTGGAACAGTCCACTAAAACCCATGAGAGGTATGGCTGGCGGACGAACTCACGAGTGGTTTTATTGTTTATAGTGGCGGGCCAAATACAACAATATAATATATACAAATAATCCCAGCCCTCTTCTGAGCATACGCCACCCCAAACACCCATTATATAACAAAGAACTTTGACATTGAAACATTATAAGTTGTAATAATATTAACTTATGGCAACATTAGATCTCTTGGATTGTAAAAGTTTTCTTTAATATAAATCTCTTCATGTTTGAGAAAATGAAAGTTTGGAAATCGGCCAGAAATAATCCGTAACATTGTATAACAAAATGAAATTCATCCTCAATATCATTGTGATTACATGGTTTACAAATCCTTTTTTTCCAAATAAATATTCCCAAATATACCTTCTTCAAAACTCAAAGGTAATGTGCCTGATCTCAGCTCACCAAACAAATTTCGTTCATTATCTATTTTCCAGCCAGTATTGTTGTATTAGATTCACAACTTCTAACCTTTCCACCACTACCACCTCGTTTTACATAAATCGGACCTCGCTGAATTTCCGAAAGGACAGATTTATCGGGTAATGCATTGTATATGAGAATCGTAAGTGCTGATTGGTCGTACCGGCTGCATGAACACCACTTGTCCGGTCGATAGTTTTTGAAATCGCAAATTCTGCTCTTGTGGGAATATATGCATGCGCGACTGAGAGCGCATGCCACCCACCACTGCAATATGCTGTCAACAACATATTTTGTTTTATAAATAAGAACGAGGGTTGCCATCAACATCCTTTCTTTCGTAGGGTCTCTCACAAACGGTAAGTACGGAAACATTCCTCGAGGCGTAACGGAAAACACCGAATGTAGTCCTCCAAAGTAGGTGAATACTCCATTGTTGCGAATAACGGTTTCTTGAATCTGTGTGATGTTACCCTTGCGAAATCGAATGGAGGAATCAACCCAGAAAACTCCGCTTCCTTGGTATTCCTTTAGAACCTCCTAAGCAAAGAATAGAAATGAATACATCATGTCATACCACAGACCGGAGCCTTATAGAGTTGTCTTAACCTGTCACTAGTGTTTTCAAAGGCATAAATACTCTGACTGAGCCTTAAGCTTTTGACCTTGACAGTGCTATAAAGGTCAAACCAAGGCTCTTGAATTTTTGTCAAAATCTATACCATCCTAGGGTACTGCATGCTCAATGAGTGATTACAAATTTGTGAAAGTTGCCTTTGTTCTGCATGCTTAGAGAAAGTAGTATTCAAATATTATATTATAATGATATTATAATATGATATAGCATATAACTTACTGCTACTACAATCGGCTTAAATGCGTAATTGTGTAAAATCTTAACATGCGGCGGATATTTCTCAAAGTGAAGTGTGCGAACCTCAACGTTGCACCATTTCTGCATCTGAAATAAAAAAGGAAGAAAATGTTTAGAAAAATAAGGAAGACACTGTTTGAACTAACTATAGATACTTTTTTTTAGATAGTAACTCCAGCAAAAACAAACCGTTTTCAGAAAAGTAGTGAAAAGTTAACATTAAAGCTAGTAAGTCCACCGATTCTAAACTTACGTAAATTCAAATTGCAGTCATGTATCATAGACTGATTGATTTTAAGTAAAGTATACACTTCCAATCCATACAATTGCATATCTTCATAATCAAGTGATTTTAAGTGAGAATGTGACAGTAAGGCTTAAAATTACTTAAGGAGTGCTTAGCGGTGCTTGATTTGTAAACAAAACAGGGGTTTTCATGGCATTAAAAATTATTTGTTTACATTTCTATGGGAATTTAGCCAGTGGTGTCCCTATTTATGGGCCAAGTTTTGTCCCATAAATGAAAAAAATTATTTTTTAACATTTATCTCAATATTCAAAAAGGTATCAGATATCCATCAATCAGACCACCAAAAGGCACAACTGGACCATATAGGCTAAATGTGTCCCAAAATTTCATCCATGCACATGCCATAGGGACTGAGTCCTGGTCTGGAGACGAAAAATAATATTTTTTTTTCTCAATATTTCAAAAAAGTATGGAATATCCATCAAGCAGACCAGCAAAAGACACAACTGACCATAAAAGCTATATGTGTACCAAATTTCATCCATGTACATGCAATAGGGCCTGAGTTCTGGCCCGGAAACTATCTATCCACCCGGCGGACGGACATTTGATGAAAGTGATAACAATACCTTCTTCGAACTTCGTTCGCTGAAGGTAAAAATGCATGCCCCTGATTGAAATTAATTCTGTTACTTACTGCTTTGCGTTGAACGGCAGACAATCCCATATCATAAATGACCAGCTTGTAAGTAGGAAAATGGGTTTGGATGGATTCTACCAATAGAGTCAGTCTTGGATAAAATTTGGAAGACACAGCTGAGACAAATATGAAGTCCTCAACATTTCCTTTGTTGACAGACACTGGGACTGGCAATAAATTTGATAATGTTGTTTTATTGACCTCCTCAAAGTACTTTCCATGCATCGAGGGGTTAATCGGGGGATGGTACACCAGGTTTTCTGTTTTGTAGTCGGGATGTGTATTGGCACCCGGTTGGCTAACCAATCTTTTATTTTTCTGGAAGGTGGGATTCCCATGATTGTAAAGAAGGCTTGCGCATAAAATCAGTGTCAACACGATGATGAGTAACGTCGCTTTTCCATGTCCTAAAAGAAAGAGTGATCATAATCAGTAATTGATTTAACTAAGGTTAGTAGAGTCATGACAGGGTGGCCCAGTCATTCACTGGCCATCAATTGGCCTTCATAATACCAAACATGTACGCATCGCCCAGGGAAACAAAAAAAACCTCGAGTGATAGTAACTTGTATTCCCCCAAAAAAGACGTTGCTAACAGTGCCGTCTTGTCTAAATGACAACTCTGGTGGGACAGTAACTCATATTCTACCTCAAAATATGTTAGGGGAGGCGGAGGTTAGAAGTCACAAAATAAAAAAACCTCCAGAACAGAGCAGGTGTTTGTAAGATCTGAATGACCTTTGGCAAAATTATGCGGTATTGGTTGACTATCTTGTATCACATGATAGCTGCTGTGCTGTAAATAGGCTTTAGTCAGTTCGCAATTATTTAAGGCAAAGTCCGATGTGACTTTTTACCCAATGTGAGGGTCAAGAAGTTATAGCTGTGAGGTAACAATACAATAGGAGTTTATTTGCATACCTAGGCGTGATAGTCATCCTCCTGCATGACATTTATAGTGAGCCTTCCAAAGTTATTGGAATGCAATGACAGTGCACCATCAGCAGAGCCTGCGTCAGAAATTTTCCAAAATTCGCCAAATGACTTACTGCAATACTCTCTCAGAAGTATTATTGATGAAGGACGATGATGTGATTGTTAGCTAAAAGCCTCAAGTGTGAAATATTTTTCTTTCCCTAGCATATAATACTAATTACATGGCACACAATGGTGAAATATCACTGTGTTGGGTTGGAATGTCACAGTGTGACATTTCACCCCTCTGGAAGCTGTTTTTGTTTTAATTCAACACATGATCATGGCAACGTGGTGACCGTTTAACCAAAAATGGGTTCACAGCATGAAAGACAATTATCCAAAAGACCTTGAAACAAGAGCACAACTTTGTATGTCACTGTGACCAGACATTAATAGAAAAAGTTCAGAAACCGTAAAACCTGTTAGACACCAAAAATGGGTAAAACCCTCTTTGCATAATGAGCATAATTTTTATATTCCCTGCAGACGTTCTTCTCAAAAAAGCATCCCAAATGACAAGCTTTTCACCCACTCTTCCCCTGCCAATAGAGCCCTCTTGTGTTAATGTTCAGAATAGTAGACTTTTTGGCATTAATTCAAAGCATGGTAAAGGTGAATTAAGTCATCTTTTTGGCAAATATATATACATGGCTGGTCATGGAATAATAAAATTGCAACAATTAACTTAGACCATTTTGTGTTGAGCTTGGTCTTCTCCTTCACAGACACATTTGGAGGGTGAGGGCCTGGAATCTTTTTTTTAATAAATAATTTCGTGGCAAGTTTTAGTGAAATAAATAATT
The DNA here is from genome assembly GCA_026936325.1 of Platynereis dumerilii. Classification (NCBI taxonomy): domain Eukaryota; kingdom Metazoa; phylum Annelida; class Polychaeta; order Phyllodocida; family Nereididae; genus Platynereis; species Platynereis dumerilii. The sequence continues at coordinate 13,262,482 of JAPTHN010000006.1, read as the reverse complement.
TCTTGGCGATTAGAAACAACTATTTGATGTCACATGTTCAACATAAATAGTAATGCAACAGTCGCTACACATAATCACTGTGTACCGTTTGCTCTATGCGAAGCGACCCAGTTAATCATAAAATCTTAAATCTTAGACCAGAAACCAATGTAATTACAATGTAACATAGCCAGTATGCTGTATTTATGTATCACAAATCTTGAAGTGAAATTTGAAGCTTTAAATATTTAGCAATCAAAATATTTGGTGATTCTAGTAAAAAATGCACTAAAATTTACTAAAACTGCCTAACTCACAGAAAACTTGACCGATTGCTTCCAAATTTTATATGTGTATTTTGTGTACTGAAAGACAGCATACTGGCTACATGGCAACTGCGTCAGCCAATCTCCAAATTGCCAATCTTCAAATATGTCAAATAGTCAAAAAGACTTGATTCAGATATTGGCAAAGAAAATACGATGCCCATCTCTGTAATTATCGCTCATTGCATGACTTTTCGGACCACTTACAACATTAGCAAATAGTAAAAAAAACGTGCCTATTCCTGCAATTATCACCCTTGACGGTATTAAAATACGGGGCACAGCAGCGAAAATCCCGAAAATGCGGGATTCCGTTTTTTGCGATTTGCGCGACTCCTGGTAAAGATACAGACTTAATTTTTTTTTGCTTCTAAGGGCAGATTTCACGAAAAGCTGCAAAATATCTTACCACAATTAGTCCACAAGTTACATTAGCACAATACTGATAAGGCCAGACATAATTGATTCGTAGATTCTCAGATTTTCTCAGGGTGCTTCTTCTGAGGATAGCTGGCAGGACTAAAAAAGGCTGAAATCTAAATCTTTTATTGTGTCAATCCATTAAATAAAATCATGGGTAAACAATCTTTTCTGTTGGATTGGTAGGTCACAGTAGCTAAAAATATGGCCTTGTGCTAATGTAACAAGGATGAATGAAGGAGGACGGAATTTTTTATGCTGATCCGCAATATAAATGAAGTCACCAGCAGGGTACCACCCCTGGCTTGCTCTTTGGAGACCCGGCTTTCAGTTTTTAAAAAAATTGAGATCTAATCATGTGTTTTTTAACATAATTTTTATTTACGCATTTTGCTAATGTAACACTATGAAATGGACGGATGCAAAATTGCAGTTACATTAGCAATAAAGAAACAGGTACCACACCCAGTCGTTTATGTTTTTGGTGATGTATATAGGCAAATAAGACACGTTTTTCAATAAAATATTATAATTTCATGTTTGAAATTGGCATAAGTTGCGAGAACACAGAAAAATTTCCATGTAAAAGTTGCTAATGTAACCTCAGTGTCCTGAGACGGAATCGAGTTACATTAGCAGTCTTTTTTTATTTTTTATTTTTTTCAAGCTTTATAATGACCAAGACAATTAAAAATGGTTCCAAAATAATTTTCAAGATGTTTTTTATCAATCACACACCGTTACATTTTCCTGAATTGGTTTTAGCAGATGCCACAGAGTGCCAAAGTAAGCATGTCTGGTCACCAGTAAGTTTGGTCGTCCAAAATTTTTCTAATGAGGCATAAAAAATATCTTTTTAAGAGGAAAAAGCTTCATATTTGAGGAATATTTTATTGATATTTATTCATTACCTCACAGATGTACTTAGTAATAGGTTTACTGGCTTCAGGAAGCAACAGAGAGATAACAAAAGGGTTGGAAAGTTTAAGGTACCTTTTAAGAGCACTTTTCGTGAAATCTGCCTTAGGTCTTATATATATAATTAATCATAATTTTCTTAATAAGCTGAAATGGCTATTTGTAAGTGATCAGTATCAGTGGTGTGTGTATTTTGTTGACTTTTATCTATATTAATTGGTGTTTGATACCTACTTTATTTTATAACTATTTGGGTGGCTGGAACCTAGTTTGTATTTCTTTTAATCTTGTGCTGAGTGCTCTTTTTATCCAAAAGTACTATTACTCGTATATGTTTGTATCAATATGCTCACTTGATTTTAACTATCTTTAACGTGTGTATAATCAATTTTATGTATATAGTTAATCTTGTATGTAATTAATACTATTTTTATATACTTTATTTAACTTTTTCCCATTACAAATGACATATGTATCAATTTTGATATTTATAGATGTCAATAAAAGAATGTGATATTGTTATGTTTTTGGTTGTACACATCAAGATTGAGTTTTTTGCATAATATTATGCTGAAATTTTGTGAATGTGTTGTTGAGCCATGATGTGATTTTTGATGATTTTTTGCTAAAAATTATCAATTTTTCCATGTCAACCAAAGAAAGTTTTTTCTTAGCAACTAAAAATGGTTATAATATTATTTAAACATTAATCTAATATCTGATGGAATAATCTTTGCAATTCCACACATTCAATCACCAATTTTAGAACTTAGAAGCCCTGACACCTTGAAATTGTATCCAAATTATTACAGTGTTTTGATCAAGAGTGTATATGCTGAAGTGCATGTCTGGAGAGGCAATCAGGCTTTTGTTTTACAGCCTGTAAACTAGATCTATGCACAAAAAAAAAAAGAGTGTTGGTTCATACAGATTTTGGCACTCTATCAGTCATAATAGACGATTAGAGTTTCCAATGAGAGCGAGAATTCTCGAGAAGTCTCGAGATCAGCAATGACTCAGCATTTTCTCGTCTCTCTGAGCGATTCTCGAGAATTGAAGTGTTGATCATTGTTTGACATGGTGTTCATGTGTTTATGTTTATAACGGTTACAAAGCATTGGATTGTTGTTTTGTTTTGCTTGATATTATTGTTATTGTGTACTTGCTCCATTGTTCAATTTAAATATCTGTTGATGATAATCCCCATTGTATACCTGATTTATACTGAAGTTGAACTTGTACAAATGTTTTAAAATTGTATAATATCTGGATGTTTAGCTGTGATTTATAGGAAACAAAACACACAGATTAACATTAAAACTATGAAACATATCGTAAAAGCCAAAAAATTTGATCCATTGCAAGATTGAATCTCTCTTGTTTTATCATTGTGCCAATGGCAGGACAGTGTCCTAGATTTCTCAAGAAATTCTCGATTCTCGTGCACTAGACCATGGCCATTCTCGAGAGGTGTCGATCGAGACTCATTGGAAACACTATGGACGATAAAGTTTTATCTTCTTTACATTCAACCCTGGGAAACATGGAGGCTGTTTGATGACTTATCCTCAGTCATGACCAAACTTAGACCAAGAGAAGTCCATTTGATTTGTCATAATTCAATTTTCCTATTACCAACAAGCTGGATTTGTCTCATTAAATCAAATTAACATTGAAAGTACTGAGTATCAAGGATTTATCTCACGTTCTTATCATGCTTTTTATCAGTATGATGATTCCTGAAGTGCCATTTTCACAGTGCAATAGTCCACTCTGTTTGCATATCAAATTTACAGGTTGTAAACAGTCATCTCATCAACGATAACAGATATGTAAACAACTTAATGGGCAAACAGGACTTATCAAACTGTTTATCAAAAAACCAACAAGTAACTGCAAGTCTTTCACAATATATTTCTCTGTCGTTGATTGACGATTAAACTCTCAGGATTTTTTAATACTGAAGCATTTCAAACACCATCTAAATTTTTCACTATAGATCATATGGTGTGCATGGTTCACTGTGGCAATTTTTATTGATCTTGGTACCAGCCCGGGCCATGCAGAATGGTACTAGAACCTGCAGTAGGCCCAGGCCAAACCAAAAAATTAGGCCCTTGACTTTTAAAGTGGACTAGAATACCCACTGGAAATAGATTTGTGACATATGAAGAGTTTGGTGTATGCATTAATATGTAAATGGCATGGCCATGAAATGTGCACAGCTCAGCACTTAAAACATTTTTGTATGACTTATTGTGTGAGCAAACAGTCATGTATATTTCATATTCAATGTACGAAAGGTATAGTCAGTCATTGAACTGTTTAAAAGAAAACTTAACTATTCCATAGAAGTGATGAGTACAGAGAATGTTACTGGAAAAATTGAATTTGTAAGACACTCGTGAAGATGACTTTGTTATGTTTGTTAAATACGAAACTATATCATTGATAAGAAGCCTTACCCACTTGACATAACGTTTTATTGAAAAATTTTATCTCATTTTTTGAAAAGTAACAGAACATTAAACGTCATCTTTCAGCTCAATATTTTTCCAATTTTCATAACTTTCTGGGAGTTACAGTATTGTCTTTGTTCATATATAAACTGGGCTCATTTTTTAGCCTCTACAGACGTCTAGAGGGTCTGGAGGTGACCTGTTTGGGATCCTCTGAGACGTCTGTAGGACCTCATTCTAATGGATATCCAGACTGTCTGTAGGGTCTCATTTTGTCGCCTCTACAGACGTCTAGAGCATCTCTAGGTAACCTGTTTAGGGTCCTTTGAGACATTTGTAGAAGCTCATTTTATTAGATATCTACAGTAGACCATCTGTAGGAAACAGATCAATCAGTGCTACAGACTTAAATCGTACAGTTTTCCATAGTCTACACTGCGTTCCCAATTATTATGCAACTATGCTTTTTTGCATTATCTCAAAAGGAAATAATACTATTTGAATATTCTTTTCACATAATGATAAGTGTACCATGGAGCTAATATCCTGCCAATTTTGTCCAATTCCATTGACTCAGTTGGGAGTTATGCCATATAATGATGTTTTGGGGCGTTCCCAATTATTATGCAAATTCTTGGAAAAGCATCCATGGCCACTCAAAATGACCTAAACTAATCTGAAGATGCCATCAACATATACCCCATAACACAAAAGAAAAAGTATAACAATCATTTTAAACATAGATGTGTTCATAGCCGAGAAATTCATGTTATAAAATTTGTTGATTTTGGGTGGCAATGGATGCTTTTCCAAGAATTTGCATAATAATTGGGAACACCCCAAAACATCATTATACGGAATAACTCCCAATTGAGTCAATGGAATTGGACAAAATTGGCAGGATATTAGCTCCATGGTATACTTATCATTATGTGAAAAGAATATTCAAATAGTGTTATTTCTTTTTGAGATAATGCAAAAAAGCATAGTTGCATAATAATTGGGAACGCGTAGTAGAGATGTCTGCATATTATGATTTTCTGAGATTTGTCTTCATGTCATGGGTTTTCATAATTTGGAGATGTCTGTAATTTTTCTATTATGGCATGACATACATTGTCCGCAAGTCAAACAATTTTGAGTGTTCCAGACGTCTGTAAGGGGGGGGGGGCAATTATGCCCTTGTGATCTCAAAACATTGTTAAGTCTCAATTCAGGCAAAATTGTTTGTGACTAACTATTCAAAATTAATATTGACGGTACATTACATATTTGTCACGGAATTAAAATCTGCCCTTTCTCATCCGACTGTCCCTGCCGTCTGCGTCACCTTTCGGCACTCTTGTTTAAGCAGACAAAGAAGCTATAAACTGGGCCTAAAACAGGAGCCTTACAGACGTCAACAGTCGCTATACATAATCGTCTGCGTCACCATCTGCTGATGGAATATTTTTGACCTATCTAGACTGTCTAGACTTCATTAATTTTTGCATTATCCAGATAGGCTAAGACTATAATAAAGAATAATTTCAGAGCCCCTGCTCTCCTGGCTAAGGGCAGGAAGGAAATTGTCCTCTCCCCCCCCCCACTGCTCCAGCACCCTCGTGCTTAACATATATTTACTGTTTCTTTCATTCAATATTTAATGATGAGCCAGTTTTATTGCTTTGTTTGCAACCAATTCAGAAATTTTCTCATAGAAAACATGTCAATATTAGCAGTTTTAGACATTTTTTTTTGTCAATACTTTGGTAGGTTGTCATTTTTAACATTAACCCTTGAAATTTCGCACAACGCCATGTTTTCATTATGTCTTTCATTGTTAATTCCGTGGAAAAGAAACCAGAGACCATCAAGTGAAAAATTTTCTGAAATTTAGATGATTTAACACAGAATGACCCATTATGTTATAATCATATTACATGAAATTGCATAAAATGAAAGCTATTAATTCTTACCTCCAAAAAAATTTTTGAAGTATGAAATAGTAAAAATCCTGCAAGAAATGGTCCTGAATATATATCTATCCATATTGAATTTCTGAGATTTCTGTCTGACTCATATCAGTTGTCCATGAAAGATTTATCTCACGTTCTTATCATGTTTAAATATAGTGCTGCAAACGCGGAGTGATCGACCGCAGATATTCATAAATTATCGTCAACAGAATATCTTTGCGTTCCCTTATTATTCTTTGAGGCTCTGGATGGGGGGATATGGGGGACAGGGAACTCGAAAGTAAAATTTCCAAGGGACAGGGGGACACACAACCCCATCCAGAGGCTCTTCTTTACAGATCAGCGGCCCACATCATTTTCAAAAATTATAATTGGTGAATGTACATAATATTGTACGTGCATAGTCATACATATGTATATATATATTACTTCGAACACAGATGAATTATGATTATTTATTTTGTATAACTCAAATATGTATTTAAGTTAGATAACTCAAATATGTATTTTTTAAAACTTAGATATGCAAGCGAACAATTTATTCACAAAATGACATTATAAAATCAATATGAACTTTTGATATAATGTTTGCACAAACTTCATAACTTGAAGACATCAGATAAGACAGCTCATTTCCTGATATAAACTGAAGGACAAAAATAAGTTATCGCTTCTTTATGAGAAAGTGGTATGAAGTCCTCGAGGAAAAATACCTTGATGGTACTTGAAAACAGTTTGTAATTCATTATTTTTTCACCAAATCAGTTCAAACAATGTTTGGGGAGACAATAATAAATAAACATCAGGAGGACAGAAAACAGGTTCACATCTGCCAAAATAGGCCCTTTGCATGGATGTCTGGCTGCCAGGCCTGCTTAGCGAGCATCTCATAGCTGTTTTGACACTCATTCTTGGGTTGTGAGTGCCTGGAAATTCAGCTGCTATGGATGTGGAGCTCTTCAAATGGTCCTGATGCAGTCATCCAGATTCGGGTGGATGTTGTGCCTGCCTTGATCATGGTTTGTAACTGAAGGTCTGCCGGCCTGGCTTTGGAAGGTCGTTAATTTAGCCTGTTAAACCAAACTTGGTCATGAGCTTGCAGATTGCTGGATTGGAGTAGCCCCTCTGACATGCAACCTCTTTAGAACTGGGACATGGTAGCCGGCAACACCCCTCATTGCTCGATGAAGAGCCTACCCAATGGTAGTTTTTTGTGTATCCCAACTCAGAAACGATCAAGGAACTTTTCTGAGTGCTTTTTTGTGCAGTTAAGGGCAACAGATCTTGAGGATTAGCCTAAATACTGCATTTCGGGACTATGCCAGTGCAGAGGCAATGACACGTGACAAGAATATGTGAACACAAACAATTGATCGCTGTTATGCCTAGTTCTCATGGAGACGTAACAGAGGGTTTAAGCGACGGCGTTTCTTATATTTCCAGGAAAGGGCAAAGATTTGAGCATGTTCGCCGTCAATTTTGGCTTTACGGCGCGACAGGAACAGCATGCGCCGTTTTAAGAGGTCTTTCTATGCAATTCCTAGAAATTTGACGATGCAGGAAAAAAAGATTCAACCGGTTGAATCTTTGCGAGGAAAGAAGTGGTGAAGCAAGAAGAAGCGTAAAAAGAAATCAGTGCGCGCCGTAGGTTTTTAAAGTTGCGACGCACAAAGAAGAGCTTCGACGCAGAAACAGCAGTGTAGCAGAAAGCTCTTGCTTCATGTCACATGTTTCAGACACGCTTCGCGGGAAGTCACATGTGCGACGCACGTGAGAGGGTGCGTGCCGCGTCTTATGGACCCCCAATGCAGCAGACAGAGTGGCGCCTGAGTGCATGCGTTGTTCTATTTTTAGCATCAACCCTTTGTCTGCGTGTCATCCTCTTTCTGCGCAGCGGCTGGGGCAGCAGCAGCGAAGAAGGGGGGGCGAAGGAGGGGAAAAGAGGCGGTCCGCACCCTGCATATATATAGAGGGGGCCAGTTTAGAGCACCATACCCACTCAGACCTTCGACCAGAACACACCTAGAATCCACGACACTATCAACTGCTACATTTGCTGCTACTTTTGTTGCTACAATTGTACTTTTGCTGCTACAACATGGGACCAAAGACGAAAAAGGGGACCGTCGTCACCAGGGCACCAACCAAGCTCAGCACGAGGTCTACACTTCACACTCCTGCTGCAACTCCAGTGACAACTCCAGCTGCAACTCCTGTCCATGAGCCTTCAGATGCTGCAGTGACTGCGTTCTTCACAACAGCCATGGCAGACATCTCTCTACCTGGGCTCTACACCTCCAGTACAGCTGCCAGCCAGACGAAGACTACCACTTCAACCAGCAAAGCCACTGTCGTCAGCGAGACCATCTTCGAGGGCCAGCCAGAAGACAGCACAGACGAAGATTCATCAGTTGAATTGTTTGAAGATGAAGGAGACAAGCCTGCTGACAAGCCTTCCAAGTCTGCTGACAAGCCTGCTGCCAAGTCTGCTGACAAGCCTGCTGCCAAGTCTGCTGACAAGCCTGCTCCCAAGTCTGCTGACAAGCCTGCTGCCAAGCCTGCTCCCAAGCCTGCTGACAAGCCTGCCACCAAGTCTGCTCCCAAGGGTCTTCCAGAGCCTACTGCCAAGTCTACTCCAAAGAAGACTCCAAAGAAGACTCAGAAGACTCCGAAGAAGACTCCGAAGAAGACTCCGAAGAAGACACAACAGAGCCAGCCTGTTGTTGCTCTTGAAGATGTCATGCATGACGACACCTTCGAGGAGGAAGACCACCATTCCTCTGCTGATGAGACCCCTGCAGCTGCTGAAGCCAAGTCCAAGGGCAAGAAGGGCAAAGGGAAGGCCCCCAAGAAAAACATCAAAGACAACATGGGCATCACATCTGACCAAGAAGACGACCTCATCAACTGGTTCAGAGAGCATCCTGTGCTGTACATGAAGGGCTGCAGAGGATACAAGGGCAACAAGAAGCTGCTGCTGGACACTGAAAAAGCCAAGGAGCTGGGACCCAAGTACACCTCCCAGGACCTCTTCAACTGGAGGAAGACAGTCCGCACCCACTACTGCAGACTCGTCAGGCCTGAAGCTTCAGGATCCGGCAGGAAGGAGACGCTCACAGACAGGGACCAGTACATCCTAGCCAACTGTCGGTTCCTGAAGGACTCCATCGTCCACAAGCCAGGCAAGGAGCTGTCCGCCATCTCTCAACTGTCTTGCCAACCGACCAGCATCAGACTCCGGGGACAGCTACAACCCTGAGGATTCCCTGCCAGCTTACTATGACATGCAGGACCTGCCACCTGAACAGCCATCACAGGACAGACCTGACAGCCAGCAGTCCCAAGTCTTCCCTGGAGCGCCAAAGTCTGGAGCCGTTGCCAAGGGAACCAAGAGAAAGGCCCCAACAGATGAATCCATGCACTCCGCCATGAATGTCATCGCAGGCAGCATGCACGCTATGTCCTCCTCCAAGAAGATCCTGAAAGGCTCTGGCTGCAAGTTGTGCCCCGACCACCAGGAGTTGCAAGCCGATGAGGAGTACTGGAGGATGAAGTGTAGGGTGCCTCATTTCAGAAAAAGTTTTAGATATCCCACCACCTGGTATTTCATGGTGTTACTTATGTCAGAATACGAGTTCATGCCAAATTTCAAGAAAAAATATTGATGCTCTAAGGTCCCTCAAGAGCTCTGAAGTTAACAGGGTTAAAATTAAGCGTTTTTGGCGAATTTCGTCAGGTATACATGTTTCTATTCATAATCTTTTCATTATAACAGTACAGATCATGCAAAATGTCAGTACTTATCAATCTGGATATATAAGAGATGTATTTTTAAACCATGAAAATAGTTTATATGGTAATATTACCAATATTTAAGTATTTTAATGTGATTTTAAGCGAAAACCACCCACTTTAATGGCAATATCACTGATATACAGTACAAATTGGAACAGTTATACTTAATTCCTACCCTTAGGAGTCAGGGAGGCTCAATTATAGATACCAGGCCTCAAAGTGATTCATTAATATCCGCCCTCGCACCAGACTGTTTGACAGCTTGACCTGCGTTGACACAAAAAATTAAAATATATGACTGAAGTCATATCCAACTCATTTCTGTAACAAGTTCAACAAATTCTGTCTGAACTTTCTGAATCACTGATACAATTTGAAATAATTTCATTAACTGCCTAATGTCTGTACAAATCTACTAAATTTTCAGATTGCAAAACATTGCATACACCTGACTCCTGTACCAACATAATACTGAGGCATCAGAGTCAAAATTCAGGCAATGATAGAATTAGTCTGACACCTCGTCTGGCTCTCATCACTTAAATATTCCATCTGTAGTTGGCTTTATTAAAATTTCAATAAAATAATTGCAAAATGTACCAAAAATTGACAAAAATAAAACAATACAAGTTTGTGGAACTCATTGCAGTCACTGATGTGTCTAAATATCAACACTGACTCATCAGTGCAAAACACATCTTTTTAAATTGATAAAAGTCAACTACAATGTCCAAAAGTCTTAAAACCCTCCTTTCCTCCTTCCTGCTTACTCATCTTCCAGACCTGACAAGTAACCACAATTTATTGTAGATTTTCTTGTTGCAAATCAAGTACTGTTTATCTGTTACAGTAGCTTTGTATTTTATTTCAACACAAACATTGATTATGTCAAAAAACAAGCGTTTCTGTCATTTCACAATTGATCTGCATGAGTGTCCTACGGACAGTAGGAAGATGACAGCATCTTGTGCATGTCCATCTCAGAATAACAACCTTGGGACGACAACATTCAAGGCAGCAAACACAGTGCGGAACATGCAACTCATTCATATTTGCTTTGGACATCCATTAATTTGTACCCAGTACTTTGCAAACATATATGCTTTAAGACAAATAGTTCATGGCTTTCATGGAAACTTGTCTGTAGTCATACTCAGTGTGACCAGGCAAACTTATTACATGCATGCGCAATGCATCGGGCCAGTATGGTACCAAAGTATTGGTAATCCATGCTAGACATGACATATTCAAGTCAGCCAATGGCTATTGGACAAAGCCTATATTTCAAATTCTGAAAAGTTTGTCACAATGAATTAAGAGAAAATAGTGTCCGGCATGTGCTCTTAATTCATTCCATAAAAGGTATGATCATCATTTTGAACAGATGATTTTTGTGTGGCAGACAACTGACTGTTCAATGCCCTGAAATACAGACTGAGAACCTTTAACACTAAATTCATCAGGTCTGATACAATAGAGTTGAATCATTGTGACCAGTTTACCTTGCAAACATTTTTCCTCCATTCTTATAGTATTGAGAACTCATTAGAAAAATTCCAAGAGTTTTGCAACCTTTTGAATTTCTGTTAACCTGGTAATTGTACCTTGAAGTATCAATATGGAAGATTACAGCCTGTCTCAGAAGTTGTAAACATGTTTTTGCTTGCATTGTACACAAAACGTGTTTGTCTATGCACTCAATCTACACAGGAAAAATAAATTGTGACATAGTCCTGTAAAATGGCTGATTTACAGTATTTTTGACTCACTGCATTAAATGCTCCTGAGAAACCTGAAACACAAAAAATTAGCAATTTCAGGAAAAATGTTACAACGGAGGAAGAACAAAAAATATTTACATAGTTAATTTGTTGTGAAGGACTTATTCATTCATGACAGTGTAGACAGCAAAGGAACATGTGAAGATTTATCCTTACTTTTTGGCTATGTAATAAATAGTCTGATTGACATTTGAGATAATTTGCCCCACTCGAGAATTGAACCCCCCAGACTGTTTGTTGAGGTGAGAAACTAAGTGGAGTTTAGCACGGTTTACTGTATATCAGTGATATTGCCATTAAAGTGGGTGGTTTTCGCTTAAAATCACATTAAAATACTTAAATATTGGTAATATTACCATAAAAACTATTTTTAGGGTTTAAAAATACATCTTTTATATTTCCAGATTCACAAGCACTGACATTTTGCATGATCTGTACTGTTACAATGAAAAGATTATGAATAGAAACATGTATACCTGACAAAAATCGCTAAAAATGCTTAATTTTAACCCTGTTATCTTCAGAGCTCTTGAGGGACCTTAGAGCATCAATATTTTTTCTTGATATTTGGCATGGACTTGTATTCTGACATAAGTAACACCATGAAATACCAGGTGGTGGGATATTTAAAACTTTTTCTGAAATGAGGCACCCTAATGAAGTGTCACGACCTCTACCACGTCGGATTTCGCGCCAGCCCTGAAATCAGAAAGCGAATGGTGAGGGCCATTGCAGAGGCCGCCTTCTACTGGGACAAGGAGAGGGAGATGGATGAGGCCAGCCGCCAGTCAAGACCTCAGGAGCAAACCTTCCAGCCTCCTCATCCTCCTCAGCGCCTGCAGATGCCACCTCCTCCTCCTCCTCCTTCTGTGACGTATGTGCCATCTCAGCACCACCAGCAGCACCTCCAGCAGCACCACCACGCTTCCAGCAGCCATCACTTCCACCACCACCAGCCCAGGGAAGGAGGATCCAGGCAGACTCCCAGCTACACCGTGATGCAGCCCAGCCCATCCTCCCTGACACTGATGATGGATGCTCAGGAGAGCCCCGAGAAGTACGGCTACCCTGGACCCAGCTTTGGTCAACCGAGCGCCCAGCAGCCGCACCAGCCTTCCCCTTCGCCCAGTTGGACTGAGAGTCTCCTTTCTCCACACAAGTAGAAGAGAAGATGTGCAGCAAAGACAACCAAAAAACCTTGGCCCTTTTAAGGGCCACCAAATCCTCCCAAAAGGGCAGGCCACGTACACATCCTATGTTGACAAAAAAAAAGAGCTTGTGTTGACCGAAAAGAGCCAAAAAAGAGCAAAAAAAACGTTGACAATCCCCAAAAAAAAAGTCCCCCAAAACAAAAGTCCGGTCCTGGCCTTCATTAAAAGTAATCACCTTCATAAAAGCAAGGTGCTAGTTCCCCCTTTCTTTGCCCAAAAACATACCAAGTGCAGCACTAGTACAAGTGCTGCATTCTTTGGTATAAACATATTTTTATTGCACTAGTACAAATGCATGAATTTCTTAATTAAAATGTAATGCACTAGTACAAGTGCTTTGGTTTTAAAACTTGTGTTGGTTGCACTAGTACAAGTGCATCACTTTGTAATTTCACTTGTCTAGGGCAAGTGGCAGATAGATAGCTAGATAGATAGCTAGATAGATAGATAGATAGATAGCTTGATAGATGGAACACAATGCTCGTTACATATATACACTGCAGCAAAAGAAAAGCAGTTGTCGTCACTTTGCAGGGATTGGACTTGGATAGATAGATAGATAGATAGATAGATAGATAGATAGATAGATAGATAGATAGATAGATAGATAGATAGCTTGATAGCTTGATAGATGGAACACAATGCTCGTTACATATATACATTGCAGCAAAAGAAAAGCAGTTGTCGTCACTTTGCAGGGATTGGACTTGGATAGATAGATAGATAGATAGATAGATAGATAGATAGGCAGATAGATAGCTTGATAGATGGAACACAATGCTCGTTACATATATACACTGCAGCAAAAGAAAAGCAGTTGTCGTCACTTTGCAGGGATTGGACTTGGATAGATAGATAGATAGATAGATAGATAGATAGATAGGCAGATAGATAGCTTGATAGATGGAACACAATGCTCGTTACATATATACACTGCAGCAAAAGAAAAGCAGTTGTCGTCACTTTGCAGGGATTGGACTTGCATAGATAGATAGATAGATAGATAGATAGATAGATAGATAGATAGATAGATAGATAGATAGATAGATAGATGGATGGAGGGATTGATTGATTGATTGATTTTTGGGCTTGTTTTGTCAACATAGGATGTGTACATGGCCAGCTCAATTGGGAGGATTTGGTTGCCCTTAAAAGGGCCTGGGGTTTGTTGTTTTGAATAGATAGTCTGCATCTTCTTCAGATTTTCTCCAACTGCCAAGGGACACTTCCTGCCGGACTGTTGACCCAGTCACGTAGGTAGTCTCGAGCAGCCTTGGCATCTCTGGAGGCATTTCCGTGTCGAAGTGGTTCTCCTAGGTCATGCAATTGACGGTCTCCCCTCCAAACTCCTTCAGTGACGTCATGTGTCTGTGGATCTTCTCTGTCCATAACTTCATTGTCACGGACATGGTGGACGCCTACTCTGTCTCGCAGAATGTTGTGTAGAACACAAGCAGCCATTGTGATGTATGTCACTCTTGTAGGTCGGTGGGGCATGGTGGTCAGGAAGCATCTGAACCTGTGTGACAGCAGACCGAAGGCATTCTCCACCACTCTCCTGGCTCTTGAAATCCTGTAATTGTAGACTCTGGAAGCAATGTCAAGGTTCTTTCTTGGCACCATGTCTTCAGGGGAAATGCCTCGTCACCCACGATGTAATATGGGAAAGGATTGTCTTCTGTGCCAGGTAGAGGTTCTGGAGGTGGTAGGCCTAGATCTTCCTCGTCCAGGAGTTGTCGAAGTATTGTGTCCTTGAAGACGCCGCCATCAGATCCATTTCCTTGACAGCCAGCCTGCACATAGATGAACTTGTAGTCGGCATCAACGAGGGCCATCAGGACAATGGAATGAAATCCCTTGTAGTTGTAGAACAAGGAGCCTGCAGCCTTGGGACATCGGATTGCGACGTGCTTGCCATCCAGAGCTCCAATGCAGTTGGGCAAGTTCCATTTCGTCTCAAAAGCCTTGGCTATCTCCTTCCATCTTTCAGGCTGTGTGGGTAGTGCCAGCTGTCTTTCGAAGGCATGAACGATGGCAAGGCAGACCTCAGGGATGAAGTTGCAGATGGTGTTGGGTGCCACACGGAAAGCATAAGCTAGGGACTTGTAGCTGTTTCCTGTTGCCATGTACCGCAGGGTGATAGCCAACTTCAGACCAGGTTCCAAAGCCCTCCTCATGTTGGTGTCTTGCTTAGTGATGAGTGGTCCAACAGCTTCCAGGAGTTCAGCAAAGATGTCAGGGGGCATTCTAGTGTAGTTGTAGTAGCCGGACACGTCATTGACTTGCAGTTCAGGCAGCAGTTGATGGTAGTGACCATGTTGTTCCCTCTGCAGCAACCAGTTGCGAATCCACCACCTTTTCTGTCTCCTGGCCCTCCTCCTCCTGTGTCTCAAATAGACAGCTCCGATAGCAGCAGCAGCAGCACCAGCCACAACAATAATTTCTTCTTCATTCATCATGCATATGTTCAGTAGGCAGTCCTTGTGTTCTCATTGAAGGGCAATCAGCAAATGAAGCAAGGAGGTCCTCTGTGTCCCTTTTTATAATGACCAAAAGTGACTCCTGCAGCAGCGAAACACACTTTGCCGCAGCGCTGCAACAAGAGACCTTCGTCGATGCTTAAGAGACCTTCGTCGCTGCTTAAGGCAAGGACGACGAAGAAGGTCAGCATCGACGCGCCTGTAATGTCCTCGGCGCTGTATGAATGCATGTGCGACGATGAACCATCAAGGTACGCAGTAACAAGTACCTAAATGCGGCATTGCATCGTTACAGTCGTCGGCGAGGCTGTCATTTTCAGCGGCGCATCTTACCTCGGGTGTACGCCGAAGGTTTCCTGATGCGTCGCAGGTTGCCAATTTCAGACGTAGCTGCCTCACAACCATCAGCGGCGTAACAGGAAACAACATTGGGCGAAGTAAAAGCAGCCTCGCCGATTTCCAAAACAAAGTGCGACGAGTCTGTTTGGAACTGAGCTGAGGCAAGAGAGGCGGAACGCGGCGAAGAAAGCTTAAGCAGCGCCGCGGACACCTCAAGACTCACCGCGGCTACAAACTTTAAGCGCCGCAAATGACACTAATTGATTACGTAACGTGCCTCAACCAACGTTCTACGCCACAACTTTCCAAGAAATGACTTCTCTTGACGCGTCGCTCTCAAATCGCCGTCGTGAGAACCAGGCATTAATGTTAAACATTAAAACACAAGTTTGAAGAATTTTTTTTTTCAAATTATTTCAAATTGAAAAGTGATAACATATTTTTGTCCTTCAGTGTATAATCGTCTTGGTTTGTTGATTACAGATTCCAACCTCCAGCTAATGGCCCATTTTTTTGGCCAGAAGCATCAATTAGGGACCATTCAGAATTTATGACTTCTAAAGTTCAGTCAGAAGTTGGTATTAATAATTGATACCCCTTCGAAAGTTGATTTTTGGTATCCCACCCCCTACAGAGTCAATGCAGATCTTTAGTACCCCTCCTCATACATAGAGAGCAATGCACATTGCACATACATATTGTTACATGCACACCTTGGACAATTGCGCGACATACAGATTTGTGCACTTTTGCGGGTATCTTCACATGTTATAGGATTTTTTCCTTGTCTTCAAAGAGACATGTTGTAAAAATCAGGATAATGATCCTCTTGACTCACATGCGAAAAGTAAGTACCCTCTCGGGCAAAACTCGCACCATCACCCCGACTCCCGGGGGCCCAGTCGCAAATTACGAACGGTCCCTTATCACTTAGAAATAATGACCCAAGTGCATCAGACCAGACAGCCACTTGAAATTTTCCAGACAAAGAATCTCTGATGTAATAGTTAAGTGCCAGGCGTAACGCTTACTTAACAAAAACTCTTGGAGAGGGGGGAGAGCAGTGTTTTAGGTCTCTGGGCCATGTTTTTGATGGACTCCGCCTTAGCTCGGTCTTGGATGCCAAATCCTCGGCTAGCCTTGGTCCTTGGGTGTCTTTGGGCCAGTGTAGGATGACTCGAGATCAGCCTCGTCCTTGAGGCTGGCTTCGAGGCCACATTTTGACTGCCTCGGCCTCAGCCTTGGTCTTGCCCTCAGAGGCTCATGCCTCGGTATTGGCCTCGGATGTTGGGCCCTCGACTAAATTGGGGGGGCCGCATGCAATGACACAAGTTTGTCCAATTTTGCACAAAGGAAGAAATCTTGAAGGTGAGCGCCCTCTTGTTGGCCCTCTCTGCACAAATACTTTGCTCTAATGCCACCTCATGATATCACAGAGAGCAGTGAATTTTAAACATAGTAACTGGGAGAGATCTGGTCCTACCCCCTGATTATGAAATGGTCACCTTCTAAATAAAAGGGGACTGGGAGTTTTGCTCTGTTAGACATTATATATTTCATGGCAACTGCGACAGTTATTATTTATTTCAAGCGTGCAGCGTCATCCAACCACACCTCCCTACTCCTGGTAAATGAGATATAGGCTACCTGCGAATAGATTGAGTAATATTTATCTTGTATGCTTGAGGGATATTTTCAATGCACAGAATATATTGCAGATTCGCAAATTCATAAATTGAAAATACAAGAAGCACTTTATTTCCGATAAGAAACTCTCAAGTTTAATACCGGTTTGGTCTGGGCAGGCAAAACACCTAATTGAAGTGATTTAGATGATACAGCCACGGGCTACTTGAGAAATAAATGTATATCATGAGAGGACTTTATCATATGGCACTTCATTATAATAGTCTGGTCTGATAAGCAATTACTCCCTCGAGCAGCAATTACTGGGAGTCAAGTCATCTTGGCTTATGGGTCGTGAATCTTGGAGGGGTGTGACACTAGTCTCTGAAAATGAGACAGGTTAATGAGATCACCATGAATATCCTGCAGATCAATATCTATAGGGAGACAGGGGGAGATCTGAAGTTTATTGAGTGACCCAGAAGAGCACATCCATACTTCCAGCTGACAAATTACAGGTAATTGCCAAATATTGGGATGATGGCAGATTTGCAACTCGAGATATATAAACATTTTAAGTCCAATGGTCCATGATGCACCTTCTGAGTCATCTTGTCACCAGCATACTATTATGCATATGCTACTTCCGATATTTTTTAATGTAAAACAAAATAAACAAAGTGAGACTGGTGTTTTTTTTTTTTTTTCAGGCCGTACCCAATTTTTTTCTGAATGAAAATTCTTTCAAACGAGCAGTTTCAGAGTGTAAAGTGACCCTATATCAGATTTGCATACTCCGAGATGACAAGATAGATTGAACGAGGCCTTTGTCCAGTACAAGGAATGATTCCTGGTCCAGATGTTTTTAGGATCTTTGCATTTTCCATACCATGAGGATGAAAATATACGTGACCAAGAAGGGAGATTGAGAAAACATAGGCTAATAAATAATTATTTATTTTTTCCTATAGCAAAAGATCACCCTTTCTCTCAAGTGGTGCTGCATGTGTTTCATTCAGCCAATGAGACAGGAGGTAAACAAGATGATGCATCGAAGGATTTTTGAAACTGATGTCCAAAATACGTCCAGCTAATCCAGCCAATGAGGAAATAGAACCTAAACCAGTGATTGAAATTCTAGAATGCTGACAATTGAGCTATCACCTCTCCCCTCCAAAGGTGGATGGATAATTGGGGCTTTACGTCCTATATTTATGCACTTGGTAGGCTAATTAGGACAGGAGGAGGACACGGCAATGAGGCAAAGGATGATTGAAACAGCCGTCCAACATAGGCCCAGGTGACCCGGCAAGAACTGGATTCGAACCCTGGACCCAGCGATTGGCAGTCCAGCACGCTACCACAAGACCAACCCACCCCCCCTCTTCCCCAAGCTTGTATCACATTGATCTTCTTGGTTCTTATTTCAAGCATTCTTATTTGTGAGCACTCCGATTTGTTTATTGAATTTCCAATAATTGTATTTGCATGACGTAAAGCAATCTTCCAATCCTGGCCCATCCGTTAATCATGATGTTGTAACCATGGGAATAGGCAAAGATTGATGATAACCATCAATAAGAACAAAGAAAACTAATTAAGTTATCTGTGTTGGATTTGATTCAGTTGGAGTAATTCAATTTGGACCGATCAAAATTCTTCATTTTCACAAAGTGAGATTATAAGGACAAAGTAGATAAAAGTGTCAGGAATTAGAGGATCGCTTGCCAAGTCTTCAGAAGTTTTCCGCTTTATTCTATAATGGAAAAGCAATAGTTTGACAGATGTCTAATTCTGTTTAGCCTCAAAGTTTATCGATATCTGAAACCATGAAACATTTTCTCTCACAAACGATCACAGTATGCAAGAAGAAAATTTTCAGATACATAACACAAATCAATAACAATGACAGCCTGATCAAAACACAAGAGTTGGATTAGCATTTTGCTGAAGAACATTTACTGCCTTAAAACCCATGCACAGGGGCTTCTACACCAAGTTTTAACGTATATGTATTATACATAATGTATATAAACACATTAAACTTGGTGTAGAAGCCCCTGTGTTACTAGTAAAACTTTGTCAAAAAGGGATATAGAAAGACCGAACGATTCATGGACAGACAAGCTAAACGGATAGAACTACATATAGGGCACTACACCAGTTTGATAAATACCGGGCATTACTGGCCGTATACCGGTACAGTCTGACCGGTTCCAGGACCGGTTTTCAAAGCAGCACTTTCGGTTCGGTTCAGTTATGCCATAAAAAATCCATTTTATAGCCGAGATTTGGGAGAAAATATCCATAAAATCATGAAATGAACTCAACAACATCATCATCTTGACGTCCGCTGTAGTGCGAGATAAACTTTTCGGGCCACAAATTCAGTTTTTTGGGAAGCGGATTCTCTAAAATGTGGTTCGACTCGAATTTGCGGACCGATATCATCTTGACGTCCGCTGTAGTGCGAGATAAACTTTCCGGGCCACAAATTCAGTTTTTTGGCCGGGAAGCGGATTCTCTAAAATGTGGTTCGACTCGAATTTGCGGACCGACATCATCTTGACGTCCGCTGTAGTGCGAGATAAACTTTTCGGGCCACAAATTCAGTTTTTTGGGAAGCGGATTCTCTAAAATGTGGTTCGACTCGAATTTGCGGACCGACTGTATGAATTGTGTATCGATCAAGTGTATCAATGATACTATCGTATCGAATGTTGGCAACGATATAGTAAGCCTAGAGCCCCAGATAGAACATCGCTAGGTCTCAAGGAATATAAAGGGGTGACTATTAATATCAAGGGAAAATTATTTATTTCACACAAATTCACAGTAACAGTGACATTCATTATTTATTTCGAGCATGTGATGTCCTCAAATATTTGCTTGTAAATCAGCCAAAGCCATATTAAGAAGTACCAATATCTAGGCAAGAAAGTATTGATTTGAAAATAAACACCCTGAAGATCTGAAGGCTTATTACTAGCTATACAGTGCTGCCTGAAAGAAAGTGACACAGGAGATGTTTTGTATTGTAAACATCCTCAACCAAACTGCCTGTGGAAGAATGAATTTTCATCCGAAGAGAAGAAAATGTATGGGATCATAAAGGACGCTCTTTGAGGCGTGTAGGATACAAATGCGATGCAAATTTTCTTGGCTCAACAAATAGTTAGGCCTACATATGGGTCAAAATATTTGGTAAGTGAACTAACTTCACATTGACCTTGTGTTTCACTTACTTAAAACTTTGACCAACACCTAACTCGAAATTATAGATAAATGTAGATTAATTACAAAAACAAACCCAATTATAGGCAAACCCTGTGGATATTTGTTGTTTTATTTTGGATGATCAATCAGGCTGGCATCTCATACAGTTACACAAGTACCCTCTTCAATCAACAGAATAACAAAATTGCTGTGAAAAATGTCAAAGAAAACAGTCAGAGAAAAACATCCTTGATTAAATAAGTTAGGACGGTTCAGCTGTGAAGGAACAGTCAAGAAAACTTTCAGAATCTCTTAGAATTATTTGAAATAGGCCTACTGTTGAGCAGTAGCATCCCTATGGGAGGTCACGGGGGCACGTGCCCCCCCTATTGGACCTGTGCCCCCCCCCCCCAGGTGCCCCCTCATATCAACTTTCCAACTCTGGCTAAAATATGCAATTAGTAGGTGTGTGCCCCTCAGAGAATTGTGTGCCCCCCCCAGGTGCCCCCCGCTCCCTCCAAGATTAGGTCTGACCACAACCAACGCAGGCAAGTCAGTAATCAGGAATGGAGAAATCGTTACTTGTCAAAGGAGAGGTAAACCTGAAGGACACACGCAATTCTACCATTTTTGCTTTCATGAGATGACTTTACATTTAAACCTCTTTCAAAAAGAGAAACACCGAGCAACATAGCATTGCTGTGAAGTTTGAAGAAACTCCCCATATATTGCCTGGATGGAGTATCATCCTCAAGATTGTGAAAGATGGACAGATCACCTGGCACAGACCCTAACAACCCGAATTGCAGCTGAAACGAGTGATGCCCTCAAAAATAAATTACATGGACTTCCGGAGAAGTGTTTTACCTTGTAATATTTGAAGAGATACCGATCACGAAGTCTAAACTGCTTTAGGCAACACACTTTGACGAATAATTCATAAAGTCAGTAGAAAAACATCTGCTGAATTTTTTGACATGTCGTCATGATGAACATCGCCAACCAGAGGTTTAACACTATTATGGGATGGGCAGCCATCTTGAGTATATCCAATTGCATAAGTGGAGGTGTGTTTTTTAGTAGCCTTGAGTGTTAGTGTTAACGTGCTAATCTTATCTACAAACCAAAGTCAGCATACAGATTTGGGGAACGTTTTATTACTCATTGACCAATCAGACAACCTGAAAATGCTACGTAGACAGTGAAACAACTGGCCACAGAAACGCATACTATGTGAATCTGCAGTCATTAAAGTTTTCAGCAAATTTTCAATCCTGAATTGATTCCATTTACTTGAGCCATAACCTCAGGTGCACCAAAGCCTCTCCCGTAGCATTGACGTCTCCAATCAGCATTAGCCACAGATGGCCCATAATAAGCATAAGCATAGCAACGTGGTTCCACTGCACTCTGCTCCTTGCACCATTCGTGGTCGCTCGTGTCTCCAAAGAAGAATACCGTCGGCCGATCTTCTCTTCTTGGTGTCAGACCAGGTTGCAAGTAAGACACACTGTTGTGGTTGGTGTGCAACTCCCAGCAGGCTGCAAAAATGACACATTCATGGAATTTCATGATAGTATAGTACAGTGGGTTGGGTAATATGATAATAGGTTGCTCCTATATACTTGGCTTGGGGGCCGGGCCTTTAAGTCAACTGGTAACATATAGATCATTAAGGAGAAAGTTCAAATCCCACTCGTGGTAGCATGGTATTGAGGTGAGATTGTTGACTTGAGTGTGTTACAATCTCAGGGAAGTTGGGGGACATATTGTAGTGGGTTGATTATAATAGACTAGCATAATACCCGTTCAACGAACGGGAGTCGTAATGTCATACATTGCAGGGCAATGTAGATGTGTAGGCGTATACATTTGAAGTAAAATATGTAATATAGAAATGCGGGTTTTGAGGGGGCCATTAGCTGAGACTGTTCGGCGGTGTTCGCATCTTCGTGGATAGAGTGAGTTCGACTTATCCTGAGCAATAAACGAAACGTGAAAGTTTCAACCAAACAGTCAATCTTCTATCATTCAGCAGCATTGGCTGCATGAGGGGCAATGATGTCTGTGGTGGCAACTTTTGACAACATCGAATTTCAGGTCTTCTTCGAGGCTCTGTCTACCTTTTTTGAATTTATCTGACCAGTGACCAATGTTTCACTGCAGCAAGAGATAGAGTATTATCATCTTATGGCTAGTTCTCACGGAGACGTAACAGGGCGTTCTTGTCGCGTCGCTTCTTGCTTTTCCAGGAAAGAGGGAGGTTTTTAAACTACATTCAACAATTCGGCGACGATATTTTCGTCTACGGCGCTTCTTAAACTTCCTCGCCAAAAGTTCCTAGAAGTCACATGACCTTATGGTGAGGCAAGAACTTGCTTCACCAAAGATTCAACCGGTTGAATCTTTGCGAAGGAAGAAGCCACGATGCAAAAGACCAGAAAGACCCCCAAAATGATTGGGCGAAGTTAGAGACAGCTTGGGCGAAGTTAGAGACAGGTTGGGCGAAGTTAGAGGCAGGTTGGGCGAGGCTACTTATCATTGAGTCAATGGAAATTTGGCGAAAAAAGAGAACAACTCGCCGACGCAAAGAGGCTGTTTAAACGCCGAAACAGGCACTTGCTTCACCGTAAAATGTATTTGCTTGGGCGTAATTGAAGATTAGGATGAAGTAAGAGGATGCTAGGGCGAAGCAACAGCATGCTAGGGCGAAGAAAGAGACTCCTTGGGCGAATCTAGTTTAACATTGAAGCAATGGAACTGCGTCGAGGCTCCTGACAACTCGCCGACACAAGTCTCTTCTTGCCTCGTCCGTAATTACGAGCGATTCGGCGTAAAAAACGAGAGCCTCGTCGTAATAGGAACCATCAACGACGATTTAGAACCTCTAATTGATTATATAATTGTCCAAAAATGGCTTGAAACGCCGAAATTGGGCGAAACTTGGCTTCCTGGAACCTCTACAACTTCGCCGTCACTTAACCACGCTCGTGTGATCTAGGCTTTATGTTCAAACTATAACATTAGACATTTGTTAGACTCTAAACTTTTCAAACAACCCTTTAGTGGGGCAGATTAAGTCAATATACCATAACGATGGTGAAAGCTCAAAACCTCTTAACTCAGAAATACACAATTATGGCAAATTAAAGACAAAATATTTAGCAAAAGACAAAAAACCTATGTCTGGAAATCATAAGATTACTTTCAGGACAACCCATTTTATGTTTTGGCAAATAAAATATATATTTTTGCTTCTTAATGTGAAATTGGTCTCCATGGCAACAAAGGTCAAGTGTCTTGAATTTGCATGACATAAGAGGTTTTCAGCTTTCAAAAATTTGAGTTGAGAGGTTTATGCATAAGTGGAATGGGTCCTGTGTCATTGCACCTGTGGGCTGTTGGACCAATTAGGTCATGGATCATGGTAATGAGATGAACAGTGAAGTAAATCTGAATAGAGAGTCACTTCACGATAACCCTAAGAGGGAAATTACGGCCATTTTCAAAATGGCCGACATTGAGCATGCCAGACGCAGTTTAATTGAATGAAATCATAGCCTCAAAGGAAGTAAATCTTTGCAACCTTTTGAAAAATAGGATAAACAGTCCAAGCATCATCTAAATTTGTCATTTGCAAAAAATATTACAATTATTCAAGTGTTATGTGTCTAAGTAATGTAATTTTCAATAATGAGAATACACTCATAATTTCACATAATCTTCAACTACAGAGGTGTAAGATAAACACAATTATAAGTCACTTCAGCAAATTTGGATTGGTTTAGTTTCTTCTTTGACACTTGAAACATAGGATACCCACCACACTGGTTGCACTAAGTGGAATATTAGTAAAGATATGGAAGAAATAAGACTTTTCCATAATTACGGCATCAACTTGTGCAAAATTGACATGCAAAATTGACGTCAAAAAGCACTTAACTTAATTCAAGAATTGCAAGCAGTTACTCAATAACTATTATTTAAGAAAATAAAATTAGTGGTTGATAGAATTCTTTATTCTGTTTCCATAAAGTTCTAATGATTCCCTTAGGTTGAGGCCATGATTTCAATCCACTGAACTGAATCCGACAATGACGGACATGATCATTCGTGGCCAGATTGAAAATTTCCTTAATTTCCTGTGAGGAGTTATTTGGAATTGCCTCCCTATCAAGATGTACTCTATATTAACAGGTCAACATGCAACTGTGCCAAATTTCATGCATTTATGACTGTTTGCAAAATCCTTCACATAAGTCATTACCTTCACATAAGGTCATTACCTTCCCATGAACAGAAGCTACCACTCCTCTCCAAAACTCCGGGAGTACGAAAAATCGTGCACTTTTTGGGCATTTTGGACAGCTTCAAACTTAATTTTATTTGACTAATATGGGCAGCTTCCCATCCCAATGAGAGCCTTCTATTTAAATATAATACCTACCTTTAAATGTATCAAATTAGTGTAATTATACATATAATTACTTTCTCTCCTGTCTTGCCTACTGTAAACTTCCCGGGAAAAGGTACTTTTGAGTTAAGAGGTTTCAGCTTTCAAAGTTTCAGCCAATATGAGTTAAGAGGTTTTAACATTCATCCACAAGAGGGCATAAACCAATGTCTGACATGTGTTCTTCAAGAATCATATAGGGGGCATACAGTAAATGCCATCTTGTGGTAAAACACACTTTCGCTCAAATTTGAGTTAAGAGGTTTTGAGCTTTCACCATCGATAAGAATCTTTCACTTGGTGATGCAAGCACCAAATTTGGCACAATTGTGCTTCAGAACCTACTCTTTCAAAAAAGTACGTTATCCAGGTTGAAAAGCAATATGGCGGCCATTTTTCAAGATGGCCGCCACTTCAACCATGAAAAAACTGTTTTTGCAATTGAATGCTAAGAGAATTGGTGATTTAACACCAAATTTGGCTCAAATGTACTTCACTAGATAAACCCATTGACAACATACATTACGTAGATGGCAGCATGTGTAAAAAGGTAATTATGCAATAAGAGTAGAAGGTAGGCGTATGGTAGATGATTAGGGGTTAAGAAAATGTAATTATTCATGTGGTCATTGAATATGAATGGTAAGAAGCTGTGCTGAAAAGGGGGAACGATTTTGTCAAATGGTTAAGTTTGAAAATGACAGGTGTGTGACTTGTCATGGCAAAGGTGAATGTCTGCATTTGCAGCAGAGGGCAGGTAGATAGCTTAGTTTATTTTCGTAGGAAATATGTTAAAAATCAACTTGCATGTAAGGATGTGAATGTGGTACAATAATATACCTTTGATAGCGGTTTAGAGGTTTACAAAGTATGACTGCTGTAGTTCGAAAATTGAAAGGAGGAGAAAATAATTTGTAAGCTTTTTTAATGACTTGTCATGACAGATTCATGCAATCCTGGATTTGGGGCAGAGGTGTAGTCGAAAGGATGAATAAGGGAGTAGTCAGGAGGCTGATTGGTCTCATCAGAAGGACAGGATAGAAAAAGAAGGATAGGTGGATACTTTGGGTGAGAGAGCTGCCTGGGGGAGACGTTTACTGTGGACAACAGTCAGGCCATGTCAGCTGAGGTTTAGTTTGAATGTTAGAATGATAACCTGCTTATTCAGAAAATTACACTAACCAGGCTGGAAAACAATATGGCGGCCATTTTTCAAGATGGCCGCCACTTTAACCGTGAAATATTGGTTTTTGCAATTGAGTCAAGAGAATTGGTGATACAAGTACCAAATTTGGCACAAATGTGCTACAGGGCCTACTTTTTCAGAAAAATACACCATCCAGGTTGAAAAGCAACATGGCGGCCATTTTTCAAGATGGCCGCCACTTCAACCATGAAAAAACTGTTTTTGCCATTGAATGCTAAGAGAATTGGTGATAATAACACCAAATTTGGCTCAAATATACTTCAGAACCTGCTTATTCAGAAAATTACACTAACCAGGCTGGAAAACAATATGGTGGCCATTTTTCAAGATGGCCGCCACTTTAACCGTGAAATATTGGTTTTCGCAATTGAGTCAAGAGAATTGGTGATACAAGTACCAAATTTGGCACAAATGTGCTACAGGGCCTACTTTTTCAGAAAAATACACCATCCAGGTTGAAAAGCAACATGGCGGCCATTTTTCAAGATGGCCGCCACTTCAACCATGAAAAAACTGTTTTTGCCATTGAATGCTAAGAGAATTGGTGATAATAACACCAAATTTGGCTCAAATATACTTCAGAACCTGCTTATTCAGAAAATTACACTAACCAGGCTGGAAAACAATATGGTGGCCATTTTTCAAGATGGCCGCCACTTCAACCGTGAAATATCGGTTTTCGCAATTGAGTCAAGAGAATTGGTGATACAAGTACCAAATTTGGCACAAATGTGCTACAGGGCCTACTTATTCAGAAAAATACACCATCCAGGTTGAAAAGCAACATGGCGGCCATTTTTCAAGATGGCCGCCACTTCAACCATGAAAAAACTGGTTTCGCTATTCAATTTCAAGAGGATTGGTGATGCAAGCTTCCAACTTGGTGCAAGTGTGCTATAGAACCAATTTTTCCAGAAAATATATACTGTCCAGGTAGGAAAATGTTTTTAAACAACTGTTTCAGCATAGGATGACCAGGAATATTAATAGTTGGATGATTCTAATCTCAAGTAGCATTTGAGTATCAATCTAATTAGCAAATAATCTGCAGTTTTAAAAACAGTGGCAACTGAGTGAATACAAATGAGTATAAGAGAGTGTTGTCAAAGCACAACCAGGAAACACTGTGTGACTCAGCATATAGAGTTCAGTGTTTGCAAGTAGTGTATTAGACATAGATGTAGTTTACTAATTCTTGTAGTGGTATATACCATTACTCAATGTAGTTTTTAGTACTTAGTGTCTCGAATGCTATCTAATAAGCCCGGTTTAAAGCTCAACTAAACATTTAATATTAATTTATTTGTAGAATGTAGATGTAGTGACAGGATGTGCAAGCACAGGAAAGCCAAGCCAAGGGAAACATACAGAGCTTCAGTTACCTGGATGTTGTACACAGGACTTGAATCGCACTGAATGAATAAACAGGCAAGGTACAGGCACTAAATGGCTGAGCTTGTTGTGTCCCATATTTCACTGTGAATTTGACATTTATTATTATGGTTAGCAGTGGTTAGGTGGTAAAAGCATATTTCCATGGCCTTTAATCATATTACACAACATGTCTACAAATAATCCTTTGCCTTCCGATGTCAAGACTGACCAGAGAAAGTGCTGCCTTTGCCACTTAGATTCAAAAGAGGAGTTAAAGTCTCCCCAAACCTGTTTTATTATTCTTTCTGATGGCTATTTCATGACAGCCAAAAATGTACCGCTCTTTCAAGAAATCAATCTGCTGCCTATCAAGTTAGACATATCCCAAAAAGATGAGGGAGATGGTATTGATGAAACACTGAGGCAAAACACAACCACAATGTGATTGCATTATCATTGATTGGTTCTCTGTCGTGCATTCATTGTCTCCAAAGACATCCAAGACAGTTGAAGAACGTTCTGTCCAAGATGTTGTTCCCAAAGCGCTAATCTTCTCATCAAGATATGAGAGGACATACATAAGTTTGGATATCTACTGTATTTCAAGCCTGAGAGCTGAAACTGGGTCTCCTAACTGGAAAAGGTTTTCGTGAGACAGTGACAACAAGACAGAACATTTCAGATTTCTGGCAGACAAGATTATGACCTTGTCTTCTGACAATATCATAGTTGTGGCAAAAAGAGACAGGCTCTCTCAAAAAAGCTGATTTGTCTTGAACACCTAAGCCCCTGCATTCATGAAGAAGCAGACTCAAGATCTTCAAATATGCTTATTATGCAGCCAAGCAGCAGGCAAAATCAGTGTTGATTAAGCATCTGGTGAAGATGTTGTTGTTAACTTGAAATTGCCATCGGTGCTTTTATGACACTTCAGGGTTCAGGCTTGGAATTGCTTTGGGCTGGATTTGTTCAAGCTGAGTTCACCTCAAGGTGAGGTGATTGCCAATTCATGATAATATATTATGGTGGTAAAGTTAGTTCAGAAAATTCCATGGGCATGCTGTCCTTTCGTGCTTTCACTGGCTGTGATGTCATATCAACATTTCATGGTGAAGGGGAAAGAACAGCATGACAGTATGGTAGTTCTACCCAGAAGTAACCCCTATCTCCAAAAAGCTTAGTTTGTACCCAGCAGTCACAGAACATGCCAACCTCAGCATCCTTGAGAAGTTTGTCATCGACATGTATTACAAGAATAGCACCGCTGACAATGTTGATGAGGCAAGACGTGAGATCTTTGCTTATGTGCAAAATCTCACAATGCCATTCCACCAACACTGCAAGAGCATCCCTTGTTCGGAAGTTGTTCAGCATTTGAAAGAAACTAAGCTGCCTACAATTACCCAAAGCTGGATGCCAAACTGACGGCAGAGGCAGATGCAATTATTATCACGTTAAGGAAAAAGCTTTTCCACTCAATACAGCTTCCTGACCCATTTTTCAATAAGAATTATCAAACTGATTAAACGTTTTTGGATAACTTCAAGGATTAGAAATATCAAATTGAGACAGCATGTCGTCTAAATCCTGTCAAAAATTATTTTCTCAGTAGTTTCTTGAACTACAAGTTATGAAAAATTAGATTCAAGATAATCTTTCAAACTGAAGTTGCTTCTAAATAGCCCACATCAGTGCTGATGGGAAGTAAAACACAAGCTCAATAACTCACTCACTCACTCAGTAGTTTTGGAAGTTTAAGTTTGGAATGAAATGTAAAAATCAAATTTCAATACAATAAATTTTGTATGCAGGAAGGCAATGGTCATATATTTTAAGTAATGAACTGTGGAAAATATGATTATCTTCCTAGAATCTAGTAAATAAATTTGAATGGCCTCGATTTTAGAAATGGCCATTATTATGTTTTTGCCTGTCTAGCATACTTTTCTGAAAGGCTAGGTTCTGAGGCCAGTTTGGACCAAATTCAGTGCTTATATCAAGTCTCTCGGCATTCTTTGGTGAAATAGGTCATCCTACATTTACCGTGGCGGCCATCTTAGAAAATGGACACTGTATTGCTTTTACCCTGGCTAGTGTACTTTTTGGAAAGAGTAGGTCCTGAAGCATAATTGTGCCAAATTTGGTGCTTGTACCACCAAGTCTTGACACCAAGTCTTGACGTCCTATGGCAAAAAGTGGTTATTTTACGTTTGCCGTGGTGGCCATCTTGGAAAATGGCCGCCATATTGTTTATCAATCTGGATAACATAGTTTTTGGAAAGAGTAGGTCCTTAAGCATAATTGTGACTAATTTGGTGCTTGTACCACCAAGTCTTGACACCAAGTCTTGACATCCTATTGCAAAAATGGTTATTTTACGTTCGCCGTGGCAGCCATCTTGGAAAATGGCCGCCATATTGTTTATCAATCTGGATAACATAGTTTTTGGAAAGAGTAGGTCCTGAAGCATAATTGTGCCAAATTTGGTGCTTGTACCACCAAGTCTTGACACCAAGTCTTGACATCCTATGGCAAAAATGGTTATTTTACGTTCGCCGTGGCAGCCATCATGGAAAATGGCCGCCATATTGTTTATCAATCTGGATAACATAGTTTTTGGAAAGAGTAGGTCCTGAAGCATAATTGTGCCAAATTTGGTGCTTGTACCACCAAGTCTTGACACCAAGTCTTGACATCCTATGGCAAAAATGGTTATTTTACGTTTACCGTGGCGGCCATCTTGGAAAATGGCCGCCGTATTGTTATTCAATCTGGATAACGTAGTTTTTGGAAAGAGTAGGTCCTGAAGCATAATTGTGCCAAATTTGGTGCTTGTGTCACCAAATCTCTTGGCATTCTATGGCAAAAACGGTTATTTAACGTTTGCCGTGTCGGCCATCTTGGAAAATGGCCGCCATATTGTTTTTCAACTTGGATAACGTACTTTTTGGAAAGAGTAGGTCCTGAAGCACATTTGTGCCAAATTTCATGCTTGCATCACCAAGTGAAAGATTGTTTCAGCTATCTGCCCCGCTATATATGTACAACAGGCGTATTTCTTTATTATATAGGCTACTACTTATATTTTGCTTACCACATAGGCCTACATTTGTTACATTTAGGGAAACATATATAGGGGCATAGCCTATACATGCACAACACCTAAAACTTTACATGCATTTCCATTCATTGTAATAGCAATTTTAATACTCAAGGCCTGCATAATGAAAAGCATGGTCGCAAGTCAAGTAATGGCACTGAAATCCAATATTGACACTGGCATCAAATTTATGGAGAAATGAATATTTCACACTCGCATCAAATTTATGGAGAAATGAATATTTCACAGAGTTTGATCAATATCTTTTCTGAAATTTTACATGAACTATTTGATTGAGTATCTGCATACATCAGCAGTAGGCCAAAATGCGATATAAGATCCAACAGTTTTTATGGAACAGTGGTTCAAGTGGCCGCTCCAGGGGGGGTGGGGGGCGAGGGGGCGCTGAAGCCTGAAGCCCCCCCAAACGTCTGAAGCCCCCCCTTAGCCCCCCAACTTTTGACCAAAGAATTTGTTCTTATACAGAAAAATAAAGCCTCTATAAATTATGGTATCATAAAAAAACCACAGGTACGTTCCGCAAGAACGAACCTGTGGCGGATCCAGACCGAGTTGTCTACAGGGTCCCGAGCATTCACTGGCCCTCATTGTGGCATATTTTCATCAAAACGTCACTTTTATGTGATATCAGTGGTCGAGGAGGGGCCTGGGCCCCCTACCCTTTCCCCCTGTGACCGTGCACTACAAACAAATGAAAAGGACTGTGTGATAAAGTGTAAATCTTAAAATAAACTATTTGAGTATCTGCTCCAAACTTTAGGTATCACTTCTTTCTTAAAAGCTAAAGCCATGCCAACATGGCATCTATAGTAGAGGAAATATGAGCTCATGTTTGATGATGACCCCGCGCGGAAGTACAACAGGCCGAATCATATACCAAAATGTTCGCCAGAAAGTCAGCTATCTGAATCCGCCTAAGAAAATTACTGGTTCCGGATACTTATTAAAATTGTAATTTGCAAATAATTCATTTTCAATGTTTTACTTAAACACTGAAGTTCACAGACAAGGTTTTTGTGCCTGGTCAAACTATACTTGAGACAGACTTCCCACTAGCAGACCAATTTTGCTTCTGCATTGTAGTGGTTGCCATGGAAACAAGAAATCATAACAAGTTTGAAGTTTCTAGTAATTATCACACACTTTGATCTCTTATACTCCAAAATAATTTCATTAAACCCGCTAGTGTTGTATATGGAAATGTTGCTGAGAGTTTCCTCTTTCAAAACCTGTGTGAGATTTGTATGTTTTATGTCTAGTCATTGCCCTAAAATGGTTTCCCAGGCAATAAGTCAGGACAAACAAGTTTATAAGAATTTTGGAATTTATCAATATCTCAACTAATAGACATGCCTTAGTGCTAATTTTGGACATAATCATTGTGGCAGGATGGCCTTCAGAAAAGTGAACCCTCGGATGTGTGGCATGTTATATTACTGGTTGCCATGGAAATAGGATATAATAACAAATTTGAAGTTTCCAGTCATTGTCACACACTTTGATCTCTTATACTCCAAAATGATTCATTAAACCCGCCAATGTTGTATATGGAAATATTGCTGAGAGTGTCCTCTTTCAATACCTTTGCGAGATTTTTATGTTTTATGTCTATACTAGTTATTGCACTAAAATGGTTTCCAAGGCAATAAGTCAGTACCAACAAGTTTATAAGAATTTTGGAATTTGTCAATATCTCAACTAATAGACATGCCATAGTGCCTGTTTTTGGACATAATCATTGTGGCAGAATGACCTTCAGAAAAGTGAACCCTCGGATGTGTGGCATGGTACTGGTTGCCATGAAAACAGAATATAATAACAAATTTGAAGTCCTGGTCATAATTGACACACTTGAAACTCTTATATTCTAAAACGACTTCATAAAACCTGCAGTTGTGATATATCAAAATGTTTGGGAGAGCGCCCTCTTTCCAAATATGGGTTAGATGTTTCATGGAAATTTATTTCATTATAACTATTTCCAAGGCAACATATTGGGTCAAACAGTTTTGATGAATTTTGGAATTTCTGAATATCTCAGATCATAGAATCTGATATGCCATCTTGCTCATTTTTGGATATAATCATTGTGGAAGGATGACCTTCAAAACAGTGAACCCTCCATGTCATGTTATTGTCTTGGTTGCCATGGAAACAAGAAGTCAAAACAAATTTGAAGTTACCCGTTGATTTATAAATAACACACTTAGGTCTCTTTTGCACTAAAGTTATTCATAAAACCAGCAAGTGTTGTGCATCTAAATGTTAGTGAGAGTGTCCTCTTTCAAAACCTGAACAAGATTTGCATGCTTTATGTAACTTATCTCACAAAATTGTTTCTGAGACAACAAGTCAAGGCCCTCAATATGTTTGAATTTTGTAATTTATCAATATCACAACCTATATCCTAACAATCATGTTCAATTTTATGACAAACCATTATGTAACAATGACCGTCAGAAAACTGACCCCCATGGGATATTGTGGTCTTTGTTGCCATGGAAATGCATAAATATTTAGATATTATAGGTAATTTTGGGAGTTTAACAAATTAAATTTTGTGAGATCAATGAATTGCCAATTAACAATGCATTAGTACATAATTAGGCATTTTTCAATTCCAGTGTGTGCGACCTATTATGTACCTGTGTTTTTTCGTTGTATCTCCAAAATTAATAACGCCATTCGGATATCTTTTTTTACATAGTCAAATATGTTTCATGGAACCAATATGTCAATTTTGTCAAAACATGTCAGTTCAATGAGGCGTTGTGACAAACAGTCAAGTTTTTGGTGTTAACACTTATTATGCAATTTCTTCAAATTCCCTCAAAAGCACCAAAAATCTATCCAAGTGATCATAAAAAACCATGAATGTTTACCTCATAACACTAAGTGAAATGTAGAACTATCATTTCAAACATGGACAAATTCATGATCAAAAAATGCATATAAGTAACGTGCATTGAAATAGCATTGAAATTGCAAGTTATTACAATGAAAAGATCATGTAAGGCAGAAGAAATATGAAACCATTTTCAGACTTATAGTACCTTGCTTTCCTTTGGTTGAGGGCTCACCCCAAACCAAAGAACATCACATTGCAACAATGACTGGCCATGTAATTGAAAATATCTTGAAATTGATGGAGCTCATCTGATTTGACAATGCTATTCATATGGGAAACAGAACTGGGAATTTTCCACTTGCCATTATGTTTCCGAGAGATGTAGGATTTGATGGTTCTTCACACAGGACTAAAGTAGGGTCCTAAAGATACATTCTAAGGATAATTTGCTGTGATATGACATGTTTTAACAGCAAGATGAACTTCTATTTTTGGAAAATGGCACTTCCAATGGTTTTCCAATGCAATTGTATAATTTTTATTACTTGGTCATGAAGGCATCCATCCCATGTTTATTATGATGGTTCTGTTTTTCTTTTGATGTTATGAGGTAACATTCATGTCATTTTACTATCAGTTTGGTCAATTTTTGGAGACCGACATCAAATGTGTGAAATGCAAAATGTCACTGCTTTAGTTTAGGTGTGCAAAATTACACTTCAGTAGATTGTCTGGGTGAAAATTATTAAACATGAAAAACTAGCAGATCAAGAGTTATCACATCATAAAAGAAAATTCCATCACCTTTAAACTGAGAATCTGTGTCATTTCAGCCTGCAAATCGGTGAAAATCAGCCAATTTTGACACTTCAAATTGCAGGAATGTCTTGAAATGTATGTTTTAAAGCATTTTCTACCCAATCATACATCTCTTTAGACTCAAAACAGCCCCGAAACAGCTGCGACAAGAGACCTTGTTGCAACTTTTCTACTTTACCTGTGCTTTGTTTCCCATCCTTGACAGCTGCACTGTCCAGAAGGGTCTTCCTATCTACCTCAATGGTATCTAAAATATTAAGGATAGCCCTGCAAACCTTTAATTCAATGCAGAACTGGAGCACAAGTACTTGTTTGTTGAGACTATGTTAAGCTTAAATAAGATTAGTGAGAGGATGACCTAAAACGTGCTAATAAGCTTTCCCAGGATCTAAATAGCAATAGCGGATGCTTAATGCCACTAAAAAGTATTTGACTCTAGCGAAGTGACTCTGATGACAATTTGTGAAGTCAATTGAAATGACACATGGTTAATTAGTTACATAATATCAATAATATGTATGTGTTTCCATGACAAACAAGACTACAATGTCCCATGGAGGATTCACTTTTCTGAAGGAGATACATACACAATGATTATTTCATAAAATGAGCAAGTTGTCAAGTGTATCAGTTAAGATATTGATAAATATAAAAAAAATCCTTCAATTGTCTTTACCTACTCCATTGTCTTGAAAACAGTTTCGTGGATCAATTTTACATAATACATAAAATCTTGCCCAGGTTTAGAAAGAGGTAAGAGGACATTCTCAATTTCTCACAAATCATTTAAATGTTCAACACTTGCTGGTTTTATGTAATTATTTTTGAGTAAAAGAGACCAAAGTGTGTTAATTATGAATCGCCTCGAAACATCATGATTGTTGTGATTTCTTGTTTCCATGGTAACTAATACTTGTAATAGAATGTCATGGAGGGTTCAATATTCTGAAGGTCATCTTTCCACAATGATTATATATAGTCCTTGGCCTGGGAGTCATTTGTGTGACCGAGAGAGGGAGAGCGTTTGACTTCATATTCTGTTACTATATAGTCTGGCCTTCAAGAAAAATCAGGGTAGACATCTGGGGGCATGGCAGGTTAGGAGAAATCCAAGATGGCCGCCAACATGGCTGCTGTGATGAGAAAAATTGGTTAAATTGCTCACAGCAACACTACAGACTTGTGTAATACATCAAAATAGGGGTTTTCTGGGCTGCTGAGTCCAACTATGTACAAATGAAACCTCTTGCTGTGTTTTCTTTGGAGATAATCATGATTTTAGCAAAATTAAACCAACATGGCTGCCGTAAATGGAAAAATACCAACATTGCTCAGCAATAAATAACACAAAGGCATGTTGTACATCAAAATAGGGGTTTTCTTGGTTGCTGAGTCCAAATATGTCCATATGAAACCTCTTGCTCTTTTCTATATTGAGAAATCCAAGATAGCCACTGATATGGCTGCCAAAAGTTGTCAGAAATGACTTTGTTATGCACAGCACACACACAATGGTTGCATGATATGTCAAAATATTTAGGGGTTTCTGAGTTGTTTTAGTCCTACTATGCACAAATGAACCTCTTGGTCTTGTTTATATGAAGATATCCACAAGATTGTCACAAAGCACTGAGAAAATGCACTTATTGCTCACAGCCAACACTATACAGGTATGTGAGGCACAAAGCATTCTGTTGCTTGGAGCTGTATACTATACTTAAAATCTTATGATCTATAAAGGCAAGTTTAATTTTACCTAGACCCCCAGGCCATGGACTAATACAGAAATGAGCAAGATGGCATGTCTATTAGTTGAGATATTGATAATGTCTCAACCTCATCCAAATTATTTGACCTGATATGTTGCCTTGGAAATAGTTTTAATGAAATAAATTTCCATGAAACATACAAATATTACCAATATTTGGAAAGAGGACACTCTCACAAGCATTTTCATGTATCACAACTGCAGGTTTTATGAGGTAATTTTAGAGTATAAGAGCATAGAGATATATAACGAGCTGCTACAACTCCCTGATAAGAGTTCAATATGTGTTAATTATGACCAGAACTTCAAATTTGTAATGCTATCCTGCTTCCATGACAACCAGTAACATTCCACAAATCTGAGGGTTCACTCTTCTGAAGGTCATCCTGCCACAATGATTATGTCCAAAAATGAGCACCATGGCATGTCTTTTAGTTGAGATATTGATAAATTCCAAAATTCTTGCAAACTTGTTTGTCCTGACTTATTGCCTGGGAAACCATTTTAGTGCAATAACTAGACATAAGTGTGTCCCATTTTTCGAAAAGTTTTTCGGATCAAGCTCCTCTTGGGCTCAGTTATGCTCCTATATGTACAAAGTTCCTACACCAAATTTCAGCCAATTCCATTGAGGGTTAGGTTAGACCCCCCCCCCCCCTACCACCATCTTTGGAGGGCCCTTTGAGGGACCCGAAAATGACTATTTTTGAGCATAAAATGTGGCTATTTTCCTGCCTCAAACAATTTAATTCCACTGAAACTGGTCAAATAGGGGGTTTTTGAGGGTGCTGAGTTCGCCTTGGATGATAATGAATCACCCAGAGGTCAAGATGATGTCATAACATGCAATAATTGGTAAATTTAGACCTAGGATCCCAAAAATTGGCTGTTTTCGAGCATAAAAAGTGACTATTTTCCTACCAGCAATCAGTTAATGCCACTCAAGCTGCTCAAGTAGGGGTTTTTTGAGGGTGCTGAGCTCACCTATGATGATAATGAATCACTCAGAGGTCAAGGTAACTTCATAACATGCTATGATTGATCAATTCAGCTCATGGGTTGCCCAAAATAGGCTGTTTTTTTTGCAGGGTGTCCGATAGTGATTTCACGCTGAGTAACAAATTCAACAATACTTTTTAGTCATTACTGTACATGAGTCATTCATTTTACATTAAGTGATTTCAATTAGAGGAGGAAGTTTCGGAATTTAACATTTGCAAAGGGTCTGCTTTTCAACGATGATGATAGGGTTCACATATACGTAAAGGCTCAAAATCATTGGCAAAATCTCCATAAGAGATATGAAACACTTTGGCAGTTTATTGACAAAGCTTTGGTTTCCAATTATGGGCAAATTTTAAGAAATTAAATTTGAATACATTTGTACAGCTCATGGGCAATATTATCATCATGGTTGAATTAGGCTCATGGAATTTTACTCAATCTCCAAAAAAATAACACTTTTTAATACTATCCAAATAGGCTGAATGCCCGGTCAATGCTATCCTCATTTTTTGGATGGCCTTTTTACATCAACCATGTGGCTGCATATTCTAATTTTGCTTACCACATCTTTGGCAGTAAGGCCAACCAATTTCTTGTCATGTTGAGATGCTCAAATAGTTACTGTAGTCATGATGAAGGTCTAAGGAAAGAACATCATTATTGCCTGGAACTTGGGGAAGGACATGCCTTCCTGGATCACATACATCAGTTTGAGGGATTCTGTTCAGCTGTTGTTCAATCACTTGTCAAAAATCTGGCTGCAGTAGACTGTTAAAAAGGCTGAGCAAAACCACAGGCTTCATCACTCATCAGGTACCACAGATGATTCAAAATAAGATTCAAGTCAGAATTAGACATTTTTCTCTATTAACACGTGGAACACGTGGAACTCATAATCGCATTCAAAATGGCGTCGTGCAAGTTTGGTCGATATGAGTAGTCAAAGACGAAAGAAAATTTGTGCACTAGTACTAACGGACTCAAGGGGCAAGAGCCTTAAAGCTTTCTTGGAGAAACAGGCAAGTCTGATACAGAACTTTAACATTTTTGTTGAAGCCAAAGGTGGGGCTCAACTCAGTGAACTGATTGAAAAGGCTGACTACTATCTTAGTGGCGCTCGCTACAGTCGTGGATATTCTGTTAAATACACGGTTATCCTTGCAGGCATTTGTGATTTCACAAAGGTTAAATATAAGAACGACAGTCGATATATCACTTATGAAAGGGACAGCGAGAAAGTAAAGAAACTGCACAGAGAAATTGAAGAAATTTACTCCAAACATCAAGGGAGCATAAACATAGGAACTATCCCACCAGCCAGCATTGGAAAATCACTGGAAGCACAGGGACTTGAACTACAGACAGTCAATAACTTGGAGGAACGGCAAAAATCACTACTTGAGGACATAGAGGAAACGAATAGAGTGATTGTCAGCCTCAACAAAAACAGTGGACGTGAGTCTATCAATTTGCGGCTAAGGTATACTCCAGCTCCCTAAAGAAGAGGGAAAAGAAAAGACGAATAGTATTCACTGCAAAGAATCTCACAGACGGTGTCCATGCATCAATCAAACTGAGGGATATCTGGAACCAGCTAGCTACAAACGTCATCCTGAGAGAGACGGCGAAGGTATTTCCAGACAGTACTGAGGCAAGGAATAAACAAGGAAGAAGTGTCGAAGTGGACGAAGAGGACAGGTGCTTCAAGCGAAGGAAGGACAGTGTACAGTGAGTGCAACCATACATTTTTTTCATACTAGCTGTCAAAACCCGAGGATCAGGCAGTGTTAACGGCTGGAAAATCGGGTGGAGACACCACTCCCTAGGCAGCGTTAGCGGCCGAAGGGGGTGAAGGTTAGTCACTGAATTTAAATACTGCATCACTATAGTTGTACATCATACAGCCTGTAATCAGATTAAAAATGGCTGACACCAAATGTGGAGTGTGTAAAGAAAAAGTTAAAAAGGAAGGCCTATTGTGTGACTATTGTGGAAAGTGGTTCCACTGTAAATGTGAGAACATATCAGCTGAAGAATACGTGATGTTGAACAAGCCCAGATTCCCCTTCTACTGCAGCGGATGCAATGTGAAAGCGGTGGACATAATCAAATTTATCGGAGGTATCAAAGAGGAACACGAAACCATGAAGAAGAGACTAGACTCTGCCGAAAACAAACTAAAAAAATTGGATGAAATTGAGGGTAAAGTGGACCAGCTGACGACAAACTTTGCCGATCAGGTCAAAGACAGCCTACATGAATTAAGCCAGCAGGAATACAAAATGAAGAACCTGATCATTACCAATCTCCCCGAAACCGAAGAGACACAGGAAGAAGGGACACGGGAGGAAGATAACAACACTCTCAGAGCAGCCTGGTCGAAAATTTGTTCAAAGAAGGACTAGGACTAAAGAACACCAGCTTCAATTCTGCAAAGAGGATCCCGGATAAGCCAAAAGCGGACGGAAAACCGAGAATCATCCTTGTGAGTCTTGACTCGAAAGAAGACAAACGTGTCATCCTAAAAGCTTCAAAGAAACTGAGGGACACGGAAAACGAAGACAGACAGACAGACAGACAGACAATGACATTTTATTAACATAAATGATACATTTATATATTTATACAGAGGTTACGTAACTATTCTTTTTCTGACAAAGTATATATATATATCATTCATGGGGAGACCCCTCTAAGGCCTAATGGCCGCTATCAAGGGGCCACCCAGAAAATATGATACCCAATGCTCTGGAACCTCCTGAGAAAAAAATAACTAACCCATAGTATATGCGTAAAAACACTAGCATATTGTCTTAAAAATGTTCACATGAAGCCTAAAAAAAAAAAAAAAATTATAATAATTTTCGGATAATTGACAACAATGACACCACGAAGTGTTAACTAAGGTATCTAGCCACGTTAAAACAAGAATATCCCCAGATGTATACAAACTGATTAATCATAAAACTGCTTTTAACTGTATAGGATGAAGTTCACACCATTATCAAATATGAGCCAAAGGCATTCCATCATGGTATCCCACATTTGAAGAAGACTGGAAAAAAGTCTACATAAACCCGGATCTAACCAAGAACCAGAGAGAGAAAGACTACAAACTAAGACAGGAACTAAAAAGAAGAAAGGACAATGGAGAAAAGGACCTCATCATCAGGAGCGGCAAGATTATAAAGAAAACTGACAACCAGGGAAACGGGACCGCGCCATTGGGCGCCCAAACGAGGAACCGACAGCCCACAACTTAGTCTCAGAAGACAACAATTTGTTTTTAACCTCACAAAACGGACAAGGTAGCACTCATTATGATTTTAATGCAACAAATGTAAATAAGTTAAAATGTCTCATGACAAATTGCAGAAGTCTTGTTAACAAAATTGATGACTTGAGGCTACAACTTTTCGAAGAAGACGTACACGTTGTACTCTTAACGGAGTCATGGGCCAAAGACAGCATTGGCGATGCGGAATTAGCTATTCCCAACTACGAAATTTTCCGTAAGGACAGACAAGGGAGAAGAGGAGGAGGAGTTATGGCATATATACGCTCTGACTTAGATGGAGAAGTGGACGAAGATATTGTGCCAGTGAACTCAGAATCACTCTGGATAAAACTGAAGACCTGCGACGGACACATGACAATTGGGCTAGTCTACAGAACTCCATCAGCCAGCCAAGAAGAGGACACTGCACTCCACAATGTAATCACAAGAGCAACACAAAAATACCAGGACATCATTATATGCGGAGACTTCAATCACAGGACCATCAACTGGGAGACACTAGAAGCAAACCCCGAAGACCAAGAATTCCTGAACTTGTCACAGGACTGCTTCCTAGTTCAGCACGTTAAGGAGGGAACGAGAAACGACAACATCCTGGATTTGGTGCTGTCCTCAAATGAGAACCTGGTCGAAGAAGTAAAAGTAAGGGAGCCGATGGCAACTAGTGACCACAACATCATCTCCTTCAACATCAACTGCTCCACCAAGCTAGACCCCTGGAAGACGACAACCGTAGACTACCGCCACGGGAACTACAAAGGAATGAGGAAAAAACTGAAGGCTGTCGACTGGTCAACCCACTTAGTGACCCAGGACAAAATCCAGGATGTTGTCGTTTCTCGTTACAAGAAGAAATTTTGTGAACAGTCCCATTAAAGATCAGGCCAGGGAGAGGTGGCCGGGCCTTGCAGGAATGTAAATAATTCAGTGACTTTTAATGACTGTGATGATTTTATTGATGATTTTACTGGTGATACTTGTGATGTCAATTTTGATGTTTTTACCATGCGCAATGAAACAATGTCAATTGATGCACATCGATCAGGATATATCAGCAATCCAAACGTATGCTATACTAGAAAACATAGTAATTTATTGCAAAAATGTGATATGATAGTAGGTGCTATCCCTCTAATTGAAAATATGTCAGAGTACGATTGTCCAGAAAACTCCAATAATTACGTGGTAAATCCAAATGATTGTACCGAAAACTCAGATAATTATGTAGAAAACCCAAATGATTGTACAGATAGTTCCAGTAATTATGTAGAAAATCCAATTGATTGTACAGAATACTCCAACAATTATGTAGAAAATTCCAATGATTGTACAGAAAACTCAAATAATTGTGCTGAAAATTCTACTGATAGTGTAGAAAATCCATATGAGGACCTTGCTAAATTTTCCAAAAGAAATGCTAAAAATCTGATTTTCTCTCACTTAAATATTAATAGTTTGTCTAGTTAATTTATGGAGATATATGATATAATAACTAAAGGTCACAGCGACATTCTATTTCTGTCAGAAACCAAATTAGATAACTCCTTCCCTAATGCACAATTTCATATTGACAAGTTTTTGATCCACAGACTCGATAGAAATGCTCATGGTGGCGGACTTGTATGTTATGTTAAAGACACAATCCCTCATAAGAATAGATCAGATATTGCCGTAAATGATTGCGGAATAGAAAGTATGGTTATTCAAATCAAAACAAACCAGAAAAACATGTTTTTCCTTCATATCTATAGGCCACCAAATATAAATACTTGTAGACTTAACTCTGCTTTAGAAACTATGTTGAATAAGTGTCTCTCAGAAAGTGATTGTATTTATGTAATAGGAGACCTCAATGTAAACTTTCTTCAAAAACCTAACCAACTGAATAATATCTGTGACATTTATGACCTCAAACAATTAGTAAAAAATCCAACATGCTTTAAAAATGTGGAAAACCCCACACTTCTGGATGTAATTCTAACAAATCACCCAAAATCAATAAAGCAATCTTTAAATGTTTCTCTAGGAATTAGCGACTTTCACAACTATATCAGTGCTGCTACGAAGCTAACACGCCCGTCCAACCAGCCTAAGATAATACACTACAGAACATTTAAGCATTTTAATGAAGAAGCATATCAGAAAGATTTAGAATCTGCACCTTTTTATGTCTCTCAGTTATTTGATGACGTTGATGATCAACTGTGGTTTCATAACACTTTGCTCCTAGACATAGTTGACAAGAATGCTCCTAAAAAACAGAAAATTGTAAAGTACAAGCAGCTGCCTTATATGAATGACACTTTGAGAAAAGCTATCAATGTGAAAGCCAATATGAGAAGAAAATTTCATAAAAGTAAAAGTCGGGAATCATGGCAAAATTTTAAAAAACAGAGAAACCTTGTCAATAAACTTAAAAGAACGT
Source organism: Platynereis dumerilii (assembly GCA_026936325.1). Lineage (NCBI taxonomy): Eukaryota > Metazoa > Annelida > Polychaeta > Phyllodocida > Nereididae > Platynereis > Platynereis dumerilii. The sequence continues at coordinate 13,219,656 of JAPTHN010000006.1, read as the reverse complement.
CTTTGATGAAATATTTTGCAGATAATTGTCATTCCAAAAAAGGTAAAGAAAAACATTTTTGGGAAATTGTTAAACCGTTTATGACCAACAATGTTAAGCAAATTAACCAAAATATCACCTTGTATGAAAAGGATGCCTTGATTAGCAAGCCAGTAGATGTTAGCAATACATTCAATAAATATTTCATTAATGTCACAGATGATCTCTGTGAATCTGAAGAGGTGAAGCAAATGTCAGCTGATGAGGTCATTGACCATTACAAAGATCACCCAAGTGTGAAACTGATCAATGAGTATGCAAACAATGAACAACAGTTTAACTTCACAACTATTACTCAGTCAACAGTACTCAGCAAACTTAAACAACTTCAAATAAACAAAGCAACAGGCTTTGATAAAATTTCTCCAAAATTTCTAAAATTAGGCTCAGACAATATTAGCGACTCACTTACACCAATAATAAATAAAAGCATAGAAACTGGTGTATTCCCAGATAACAATAAAAAAGCAGAAGTTACACCGCTTTATAAAAAGTCAGATCAGCTGGCTAAAGAAAATTATCGACCCTTAAGTGTGCTCCCTGCTACTTCAAAAATATTTGAGAAAGTACTTAGTGACCAATTACTAGATTTTATGGTGACTTATCTGTCAAATGATCTGTCCGCATATCGGAAGCAGTATAGCTGCAATAATGTACTTGTTAAATGTATTGAAAATTGGAGAAAAGCTCTGGATAACAACTGTCATGTGGGATGTATATTAATAGATCTTTCCAAAGCTTTCGACAGTTTACCACATGGACTTTTGATAGCAAAATTACATGCCTACGGAGTCTCATTAGAAGCTTGCTCATTTATCATGAGTTATTTAAAGAATAGGAAACAAGCTGTAAAGTTGGGAAATATTAGGAGTGAATGGTTAAATCTAAAAGCAGGTGTCCCACAAGGATCAATCATGGGGCCTCTTCTATTTAACATCTTTATCAATGATTTCTTATTTGACCTCATGAAAACTTGTGATGTTTACAATTATGCTGATGATAACACATTATCTTATGCTCATATGGATAAACTAAAAGTTAAAGATACACTCGAGAAGGCTGCTGAACAGGCTATTACTTGGTTTCAATTCAATTACATGAAGGCTAACCCATCAAAGTTCCAGGCCATATGTATCAGTAGAAACCACACTGAAATTGAATTCAAAATTGATGAAAACACTATTAAATCAGAAAATATAGTAAAACTTTTAGGCATACACATAGATAATAAATTGAACTTTAATCATCATCTATCGCTTATCTGCAAAAAGGCCGCAAGGCAAATAAATGCACTCCAAAGATTATGTAAATATGTTGACTATGAAGGACGACTTAGGATATATGAGGCTTTTGTAGCTTCTAACTTTGTTTATTGTTCAATAGCTTACCAAACTTACTCCCTTGGTCATGATAGAAAGATTGAAAAACTCAATGAAAGAGCATTAAGACTTGTTTTGAATGATTATGAAAGTACATATAATGACCTATTAGTAAAAACAGATAAAAAAATGTTGCATGTAACTTCTAAAAACAACATAGTTGAGTTTGTTTTTAAGGTACTAAATGGCTTTGCACCCCCTTTGGATACTTCATTTTTTGATGAACAAATTACTTCATACAATTTGCGGGACAATAACAAATTGGTCCAACCCAGGTTCAAACACAATTCAGTATGGTAAGAAGTCGATTAGTTATCAAGGTCCTTTATTATGGAATGTTCTACCCTCTCAGGTAAAATGCTTAGATGACATAGGCTCTTTCAAGTCGGCCTTACGAAAAGGCAACTACTTCAATCAGTGCGAATGTGGAACTTGTATATTATGTCTGAGAAACTCATTGTAATCGATACATTTATGATATGATCTGTATTTCAAAACTTGAGTTAAAGTAAGAATAGAAAGGCAACTACATTTCACTCATTATTCATTTGTATATAACTTCATAATTTCACCTAGTTTTGTTATTTTAACTTGTCGGTAAAAAGCTTATAGCTTATGTTGATTGTTTTTATTGTCACCACCGACGTTAAATAAAGTTTTACTTACTTACTTACTTACTTACTTACTTACTAGGATGTGAATGTCATGTGGAAGAATATGAAAATGGTACTGGCAGATGCTGTGGAGGAATTTGTGCCGAAGAAAGTGAGAAGAAGACATAAGCAACCCCCATGGTGGAACAAAAGAATAGCAACATTACGTAAGATCAAGATCCGAAAATGGAAGGCATGAAAAGAATCCGGTTTACCCGCCGACTACAGGGACTACAAGACTTCAATGAACAAATGTACTTCTGGCATCAGAGAGACGAAAAGGGCATTTGAGGAGAAGCTGTCTGCCAACATCAAGACTGACCCCAAGGCTTACTATAGGTATGTCCGAAGCTGCTTTAAAACCAAGGATAAGGTTGGACCATTGAGAGACAGGGACGATAATACAGTGACAGACGATAGCCAAGCTGCAGAAATGCTGAACCAGTATTTTACTACAGTGTTCACCACCGAAGATGTTGAAAACCTCCCTGATGCGACTCCCAAATTCACTGGATCAGCTGACGACAAACTGCAAGATATGGAAATAACTAGAGAGATGGTATGCAGGAAACTGAAGAAACTGAAAACTGGGAAGGCCCCTGGAAATGACAACATTTATGCAAGAGTGCTGAAGGAAATGGCCGAGGTTATAAGTGATCCACTCTGCAAGATTTTCCGTAATAGTTTCAACAGTGGAGTAGTCCCACGTGATTGGACGGAGGCAAACGTTACACCGATTTACAAAAAAGGTCCTCGACACAAATGTGAAAACTACAGGCCGGTCAGCCTCACTTCCCAAGTTAGTAAATTATTCGAATCAATTATCAGAGACCAAATGGAACAGCATCTCAATAATAATCATTTAATCTCAGACTCCCAACATGGCTTCAGAAGCGGCAGATCGTGTCTCACCAACCTCCTCACCTTTCTAGAAGAAATAACACAGGCAGTAGATCATGGTCACCCAGTAGACACAATATACCTTGACTTCAGCAAGGCGTTTGACAAGGTACCTCATCGTAGACTACTGCTTAAGTTAGAAGCCCATGGTATCAGCAGAAATTTCACCAGATGGATAGGCCAGTGGTTATCAGACAGACGCCTAAGAGTGGTCCTGAGTGGTCAAGCCTCAGAATGGTCCCCAGTAACTAGTGGAGTCCCCCAGGGATCTGTACTCGGGCCAATTCTATTCACAATCTACATCAACGACCTGGACGACAACATCACCAGTAAAGTGCTGAAATTTGCAGACGACACGAAATTAATAAGAAGAATAGCCACTCAAGATGACATCGTCAGCATGCAAGAAGATCTACACAGGCTGAGCCAATGGTCGAAAGACTGGCAAATGTTGTTTAATGCAAGTAAATGTAAGACACTCCACTTTGGACATAACAACATGAAACATCAGTACCATCTAGAAGAAGAAGTCATACAACCAGCAAACGAAGAAAAAGATCTTGGAGTCATTATGCATACCTCCCTGAATGTCAGCCACCAAGTTGCGAAGTCTGTAAATACTGCGAATAAAATCCTGGGTACGATCAGTAGAACAATCACCAACAAGACTAAGCAGAATATAGTGAGGCTCTACAAGACTCTCGTCCGCCCGCATTTAGAGTACTGCATCCAAGCATGGAGACCTCATCTTCAAAAGGACATCAACAAGCTGGAAAATGTTCAGAGAAGGGCACTCAAAATGATCCAGGGTTTCAACTCTATTCCATATGAAGAAAGACTGAAGAAGACGAGGCTTATTACTTTGGAAAGGAGGAGAACTAGAGCGGACCTCATCGAGGTGTTCAGAATCGTGAATGGGATAGACAAGGTAGCGGCAGAAGACTTCTTCAAATTTAGATCGAACACCAGAAGCACAAGGGGACACTCAAAGACCATCTTTAAGAACCAAGTCAGACTTAACCTAAGGAAATTTTCTTTCTCACAGCGCTTAATTAACAAATGGAACAGCTTGCCTGAAAAAGCGATTCAAAGCAATACCATAAACCAGTTCAAAAGCCATATCGATCCAATAATGAGAAAAAGTGGGGGGCAATATATAAGTCCCAGACTGACTGCCCCGCTAACCAGAACCACTGAAGACCATTAACCTTCGGTGGATTCAAGGTAAATCAAGGTAAATCAAAATGGAAGGTTTTACTTCATAGGCAACCGGACCCTGATCGCCTGAAAATAATTTTGTTGTGGTTCTAAAGCTAAGACACCACAGGAAGTGTCACTGCAGCAGAGAACTAAATGTTGATGTGAAGATTAGCACCACACATATGCAGCTGCATATGGCCTTCCAAAGCTGAGAATATATTTTGTTGTGCTGGCGAAGGTAAAGGAACTATAAATGAAGAGAGAAGAGAATTACTCCATTTCGAGACATCAAGGATCCCTGACAGAGCCTTTGGTTGTGCTCAGCCTTTTCCACAGTCCACTGCAGCCAGATGTTAGACATCTGTTGAACGTGTTGTTGAACAACAGCTGAACATAATTCCTCAATCTGATGCATTTGGAGCAGGAAAGCCTGTCCTTACCTGTGTTTCAGGCAATGACGACCATTGATGTGAGTCTTTCATTAAAACTTCTTCATTGCTACTATTTGAGCATCTCCACATGACAAGAAATTGATTAGCCTTGCCACCAGAAATTTCAGAAACTGAAACAATATGCAGCCATATTATGTAGCCATCTTCAACATCATCATATGCATTGTTAGTGCAACTGATTCAGCCAAGAAGGAGTTCCAAGAAGATCTGCACTTAATTTTGTGATGACACTTCGTGTAATATATGAGCTTGTTGCCCATATTTGCACTGAATGAAGATGCCTCTATTCAAGAAGCTGAAGAAGAACATGGCATCTTGTAAACCAAAACTAAATCTGCACTTAATTTTGTGATGACAATTTGTGTAATATACAATTGATGCAAATTGCTTGAGAGATTGTGCAAGCCACATGTTGTCATGATAATATTCTACCTTTACAGATGTGTTCAGTGCTCTTTTCTCAGAATTTTGTAAAAATGGCAAATCAAAATAATTATGTTAGTAAGCTGCCAAATTAAATCATGCACCTTAAAGCAAATTTATCAATCGTTATGAGCATTTACGTATTGGAACTGTATCATTAACATTAAAAAGATGACCCTTTGCAAATATTAAATTCCATACCTACCTCCTCTAAATGAAATCAGTTACTGTATAATGAAATGCTCATGTCCAGAATTGACTAAAACATGATTATTGTTGTTTTGTGTCGATCCACTGTCGGAAGTTCGGCCAAAGCAGCCAATTTTGAGTAACCTGGGGGCTGAATTGGCATATTATAGCATGTTATGAAGTTACCTTGACCTCTGGGTGATTCATTATCATGATAGGTGAACTCAGCTCCCTCAAAAACCCCTACTTGTGCAGCTTGAGTGGCATTAACTGATTGCAGGTAGGAAAATAGCCAATTTTTATGCTCGAAAAAAGCCAATTTTTGGGATCCTAGGTCTAAATTTACCAATTATTGCATGTTATGACATCATCTTGACCTCTGGGTGATTCATTATCATCCAAGGCGAACTCAGCAACCTCAAAAACCCCCTATTTGACCAGTTTCAGTGGAATTAAATTGTTTGAGGCAGGAAAATAGCCACATTTTATGCTCGAAAATAGTCATTTTCGGGTCCCTCAAAGGGCCCTCCAAAGATGGTGGTAGGGGGGGGGGTCTAACCCTCAATGGATTTGGCTGAAATTTGGTGTAGGAACTTTGTACATATAGGAGCACAACTGAGCCCAAGAGGAGCTTGATCCGAAAAACTTTTCGAAAAATGGGACACCCTACTAGACATGAAACAGAAAAATATCGCACAGGTTTTGAAAGAGGACACTCTCAGCAACATTACCATATACAACGTTAGCGGGTTTATTAAATTATTTTTATTTGGAGTATAAGAGATCAAAGTGTGTGATAATGACTGGAAACTTCAAATTTCTTATGATTTCCTGTTTCCATGGCAACCAAGACCATGCCACACATCTGAGGCTTCACTCTTCTGAAGGTCATCCTGCCACAATGATTATGTCCAAAACTGAGCACTATGGCATGTCTATTAGTTGAGATATTGATAAATTCCAAAATTCTTATAAACTTGTTTGTCCCTACTTATTGTCTTGGAAACCATTTTAGTGCATTAACTAGACATGAAACAAAAAAAATCTCGCACAGGTTTTGAATGAGGACACTCTCAGCAACGTTTCCATATACAACACTAGCTGGTTTAATAAAATTATTGTGGAGTATAAGAGATCAAAGAGTGTGACAATGACTGGAAACTTCAAACTTGTTATGATTTCTTGTTTCCATGGCAACCACTACAATGAAAAAGCAAAATTGGTCAATAAATAAACATTTGAATCTTGAATCTAGAATCTACTTCTACACAAGTTCTTGTCTATTCATGCTCTCACAACACGCAATAGGCTGTTTAGCTCAATCATTAAAGTTTATGTTGTTGTCATTACAATAAATTACAGGGTGTTGATTGAACACTATCTTTCATAGATTGTAATATAATAATAATAATAATATGGATTTATAAAGCGCTAATTTCAGTAAACTGCTCATCAGCGCTTTTCAGATCAATCAATTGTAGGAATTCTGAAACAAATGTGTTTTTAGATTCTTCTTGAAGCTTTCTAAAGTCTGTGCAGTTCTCACTTTTTCAGGCAAATTGTTCCATAGCTTTGGTGCTGCATAGGAAAATGCCCGATCTTCAAACTTATTTTTGTTGCATGGGGCAGGTTCTGCTAAGAGTAGCTTGTGGTTGCTTCTCAGGTTATGCTCCTGTTGAGATTTGATTTGAACAAGTTCTTGAATGTATTGTGGAGCCTGATTGTTCATTGCTTTCCATGTAGTTGTCATCAGTTTGAACTGAATTCTTGCTGTGATTGGTAACCAGTGTAGTTGTTTTCTGCTATGACTAACACTGTCATGCTTTTTCAATCTCTCAATTAATCGAACTGCCGAGTTTTGACCAACCTGAAGTTTATTTAACAATCTTCTTACAATGCCATACAACAATCCATTTCCATAGTCTAAATGAGGAGTGACAAGGGCACTGACAGCAGTTTTAACTGTTTCCTTGTCAAGGTTTTTTCGCAGTTTTGATAGGTTTCTCAAATTGAAATATGCGTTACGACACATTTTGTTGATCTGCTTCTCCATTGTCATATTTTTGTCAAAGAGCACACCTAAGTTGCGGACATGGTTGGCAGTTTTGATTTCAACATTGTCTACATTGATAGATGTTATTTGAAGTTTCTTCAATTTTTTTGGTGCTCCTATCAGCAGAAGTTCAGTTTTATCTCCATTATTGCACAGCTTGTTGTCATGCAAAAAATTTCGGATTTCAGCAATACAAATTTCAATTTTCAGTTTTGCATTTTCTTGACCCAAAAAGGTTGGTTTAAATGACAGAATAAGCTGCTCATCATCAGCATACTTCTGATCATGAACTTGATTTCTGTGTGCTACTTCACTGACTGGAGCAACATAGGAGTTAAATAAGATTGGTCCAAGTTTGGAACCCTGAGGAACTCCAAAATTCAGTGGAAGTTTGCCTGAAGTTTTGTCATTTATTATCACAGACTGTGATCTTTCAGAAATGTATGATTTGAACCATCTCAGAGCTGCACTTTGCACACCATACCTGTTTTGCAATCTTTCTAGCAAAATTCCGTGATCAATTGTGTCAAATGCAGCTGACAAGTCTAGCAATACTAGCATTGTAACCTCACCCTTGCTCAGATTAAGCATAGTATCATTGTGAATTTTAGTCAAGAGTGTTTCTGTGCTATGATATTGCTTGTAGGCTGATTGTCTTTCGTCTTCAAGATTGTTCTTGCTGAGGTGATCAACATACTGTTTGATCACGGCACTCTCTATGATTTTGCTGAGAAAAGAAAGGTTCGACACTGGCCGATAATTCTTTTTGATCAGTTCAAGACCTTCTTTCTTCAAGAGTGGTTTGACAAGTGCATGCTTGAGTTCCAGGGGCATCTCTCCAATAGTTAATGACATATTAACTATTTTAGTTATGATTGGCAGAAATTCATCAATACATTCAAACAGTAGCCATGTAGGCATAGGATCGAGTTGGCAGTGTTTGACAGGCATCTCATTGATCAGTTTCTTAACTTCTTGTTCTGAGAGAGCCTTAAACTGATGTAGATTGTGACTGAGGTTGGTTTGAGAGGCCTCAGTTGTGTTTGTAAGTCCCGAATCTAATTTAGATCTGATAATTTTGATTTTTTCGTCAAAGAAGTTGTTGAAGTCATTCGCCAGCTCCATTTCATTTGTGTGATGGGGTAGAGGCAGATCTTGTTTTCTGTTGAGGCGAGAATTGAGAAGTTTGAACATCGCCTTGGAATTTCCTTTTGTGGCCTGAATTTTACTCCTAAGATCATCAGATTTCAGCTGATTAAGCTTTTCATTTAGTGCATTTCGTTTTTCTTTAAAGGTGTTCCAGTCTTTTTCCAGACCAGTTCTTCTCCACATTTTTTCAGCTTTTCTCTTTTCCTTTTTAAGCGGTTTTATCTCTTGATTTGTGAATGGGTTAGGTTTACGCACTGTCACAAGTTTAGTCTTAACAGGAGCATGTCTGTCAAAAATCTTTTCAGTTGATTTGTAGAGCGCTACAAGTCTGTTCAATGTAGGCCTACATTCCAATCAATTGTGCTAGTTGCTGTTGGGGGCCCCCTTCATACACTGAATAGGCCTTCACTATTCAAAGTTTAATTTAATTTCACTGTCATCTCTCAGTTACAAGTCCTCTCAGATTTACAATACTATTACACCTTCATTTCTAATTTATTCCATTTTCTGGGAGGTAATTGAATTTTCTTTTTTTCATTAACTAGGCCTATACATATATTTAAAATCATGTGTATTCCACAGACAAATCATACACTTGTGCATGGGCTATCCTGCACCTCTAAGAGTGCTTGTTTGAACATGAAACCCAGCTAAGGACATTGTAGAGAGTGTAGCAAAGCAGCTTGCAAGTTTCATAACTGGGCAATCAGTAGTTTGGTTGGAGTAGCGTAAGCTTAGGGGTCCATGAATTAAAGGTATGATTTGCATCCTTTGATCTTCTCCATACTGTTTGGATGATCCCACTGGCGGGTTTTCTGAAATATGTAAATGGTAAAAGTTGGGAACACATATTTTTAGCATATTTGAGGTATGCTGAATCCAAAAAAAACAGTTCCCGATATTCCGGGTCCTTCAGCTCTTAATTTGCATAACAAAATGACCGCAAAATTAGCAATTTTTGGTCGTTTCAAAACCATTACCTTCAATATCTTACTGTTTAGGAAAGCAATACAAGTTTGATGGTCATTAATATGCTAATTAGTAGCTGCCACTATACAAGAATGCCTTTTCTTCAATAACTTTGTTACTAATCAAGCAAATTTAACAAATTAAAGTTCTATACCAATGTTTCAAGGGTCAGGAAGATGATGAACTCATCTATAAAGCCATAACACTCATCTAATATTAATTATGCAAGAATAATGGTCATTAATATGCTAATTAGTGATGAAATATTACAGCAAAGAACAATCTTCTTGCTATCTTCTCCGCTTATCCAGCAAACTTCTTATATATTAATATGGAACCTGGGATACATGACGTCACATCATCATGGTCATGGATTTCCCTTAATTTCTACAATTTTAACATAGCCCTGCAGATGCAATATCATTGACAGAATGTTACTAAATAAATAGTAATAAATAAATATTTTATTTGCCTCGTCACACAAATTACATTAAGCACAATAAAATCCACAAAATCAATGAAACCCACATCACTTCTAAAACATGCATGACTGAAATTAAAATGCACAGCGTAAGTTTATATTACAAGACACACAACACACTAACATAACCACTCTTTGACAGTGTGAGGCCATAATTGATACTCGATATATAGATAGATAGATAGATAGATAGATAGATATATAGATAGATAGATAGATTTATCCTTCTGTTTCACAATTAACTAAGACAGCAGTTTCATTCTGGACTTGAGCACATACCTGCCTCATTGCCATTTCTTTTACATATCTTTTATCACGGGTTAATGCTATTACAAATTAAAGTTTTATACCAATGTTTTAAGAGTCAATGAAGATGAGGAACTTATTTGTAAAGTCATAACAATCATCAAATATATTGAAAATAATAGTCATTAATATGCTAATGAGTGATGAAATATTACAGCAAAGAACAGTCTTCTTTGTATCTTCCGTGCTAATCCAGCTAACTTCACCAACATAAGTTCTATTACGCCAATTTTTTAAGGTTCACTGAAGATGATGAACTAATTCATAAAATAATAACATTCATCAAATATTAATTAAGGAAAAATAATAGTCATTAGTATGCTAATTAGCTATGAAATATTACAGAAAAAAAAAGTTTTTTCATATCCTCTCCGCTAATACAGCATACTTTAGGCCACACATAATTGATTCTTAGCTTCGCGGACCCGCCGACACAATAGATTTCCTGCCGATGGAAAAAAAAATTGAAAAAAAATAAATTTTTTTTTTACCTTTTTTTTTTGTCCTACCGAACGACCCTAGAAAAAGTGCCTTGAGACGAATCCGAGAAGCTAAAGATCAATTATGTGTGGCCTTACAAATAAAAGTTCGGTACCAAAGCTTTATGAGTCAAAAGATGATGAATTCATTTATAAAGTCATGGCATTCATCAAATATTTATTATGCAAGAAAAATCGTCATATATACTAATTAGCAATGCCTTATTACAGAAAAAATATGTTTTTCTTAATAGCATCCATACTAATCCAACAAATTTTACAAATAAAACTTCCATACCACTGTTTTAAGGGTGATGAACTCTTTCATAATGTCATAAATAATATAATTATTATAGATCTTTGCGGATCGGCGGTGCACTGGAGAAATTAATTTTCTTACTTTCAATTTGCAAACAGGCTTTGCCACATCATTGACAGTTTCAGTTGGTCTCCTAATCTTCTTATTTTATCAAGTGCCTTAAGCCATTTAATTAGTTTGTTTATTGTCACCTATGCTGCTGGATATGACAAGCACTGAATCAACTGATTAACCATAACTGACACAAACAAAACATTTTTAAGCCAGTGACATTACACGACCAAGTTGAAAGTTAATTTTGAAACTGTTTGGGCTGCTTATCCGCAAACAGCTCTGATAATGCAAGAATCATAGTTATTTGTGTGATTATTAGCGATGCCATATTTGCAGAAAAAAGTGTTTCTTCTGAATTTTCTGGGAAACTCAATTCATGGTGGCACATGCCATCCTTGAAATTCAGCAAAGGTTACATCATATCATTATTGGAAGAGCCCTCTACTCAAAAATGAAGTCATCTTGCTGCTCCCAATAAGCAAAAGATATTCTTAGGCAATCCTGTCACTCCTACAAAATGTAAATGGCACAGTAATGAAATTCGCGCAGCACTTAAAAGTTTTTGTAGGTCTTACAGAGTCACCATAAATTTAATTTTTATTTCATATTCAATGTATGCAAGGCAGTTATGTAACGGTTTCAAAAAATTTGAAAGAAATTTATATATATAGAAAGGCAGAGAGAAATGTAGAATAGAAAGGTAAAATAGATTAAAAACAAAATAATGCTAAGATAGATAGACAGACAGATAGACAGATAGACAGATAGATAGATAGATAGATAGATAGATAGATAGATAGATAGATAGATAGATTGATTGATAGATAGACGATATATTAGATAGATAAATAAGATTGATACATAATCAGCAAAAAAAGTAAACAATAATGACAGCTGCCAAATTCAAGTCTATGTTAGATTGTTGATATTACATAATAGTATAATTGTAATAAATGAACAATAACATGATTTGCTTGTAGATTAATTGCTCACTGTTACATAATCATCAGTTTAGAAAGATTAAGTTACTTTAATTTTGTTATGTTTTCTTGTTGTCTGTTTTGAAATGAAATTATGCCACTGTTTGCTTTTTCTGGCCAATCAGAAGGCAGGATTTCGCTCTGATATAATGCATATCACAGCTCATACACCTGACCATGATATTGCATGCTTGGCTGACTACAAGTTGACAAAATTGAAGGAAACACTGAAACAAAACTGACCAACAAAGGATTAAAACTGAACAACACAAACAGTAAACAAGGAGGAAGATTGTATCAAGTGTAACTGGTCTCAATAAAAAGGCTATAGGCCTATTCACTCTTTTTTATAAATACCATTATCTGAAATAATGATCAAATTTAAGGTCACTTGATAAAATAGTACATTTGGGATATGTAAGCTGCAAAAAAAATAGCTGGGCAGCAGACCAACAATTTTGGCCCCATTTGGCAAGCTCAAAGAATTATTTTTTCTTCTTAATTCGGGGAACCCCTGCTCCTTGCTTTCTGTTATTTTTCAAATGTCTTTCATAATTTAAAAATAACATTTGCTAAGCGACTGTAATAATCAACCTCCCCAAAGTGACCTTGGCTGAGATGGCTGCACTAACGACCAACCTATCTATCTATATATCTATCTATCTATCCGTCTATCAATCTATCTGTCTATCCATATCTATCTATAAAATTAATCAATGAAATTAATGTATTGTGTTATTTCCATCTATCTATCGATCTTTCTATCTATCTTTCTATCTATCTTTCTATCTACAAAATTAATGTATTGTATTATTTCCTGAGAACAAAGAATTCTGACCTGTTGCCTTCAGTGCTGCCAACCTTCAAATGAACTGAGGAACATGAATGTGCAACAAATACAATGAAATGTTGTCAAACAAGAAGGATTGAAGGCAAACAAAGGGATTTAAATTAATTTGTTTTGTACTTAGTGGTATAAGTTAGATAACACCCTTGTTTGTGACAATATGCAATAATCCTCGGGCTAAAGCCCTCGGATATATTGCATATTGTCACAAACGAGGGCGTTATCTATTACTTAATCATGTGTTCATAATTTAATTTAGCTTGTCAAGGCTAACAATTAACTATTCCATAAAAATTATTGGTACAGGAAATAATACAGGAGAAAATTTAATTTTTAAGACAATTTTGAAGATGAATATGTAATGTTTTGTCAAATACGAAGCTAAATCATTGATCAGTAGCTGGACCCACTTGACCTAATTCCCTGCTGTGGACTGTTGATGTTGAGAGCATCACTGCAGAGATTTTTTAGTCTTCCCCTGTGCCCAATTCGCTTCGCGAAACGGCCTTTATATTATATAAGCTAGGAGTAGGCAGGGAGTGATGGAAGATCCACTCGGGATGAGGAGGCAAGAGCTGGGGAAAGCCAAAAGAGGTGAGAGCCGAAGGGTAGGAGGTACTGGGGATTAGTTGTCGGTGTGGATCAAGAACATTTTGAGAAATCCAAAAAGGCTGCCAAAATGACCACTTCAAACAGAATTGTGTCCACTGTGACTTAAAAATGTCAATTAGTTGTGCAATTGCTTGTTGGTGGGAATCAAACTTTGGTACAAGTGACCTTGGTAGGTCCTGTTTCATTTGCAGTTCCAGTACTATTCAGCCTGTACACCTGTCAAAACCAAGATGTACACATTGATAATTTTCAAATAAACAGATGAGCAATGACATCACTTGCGGAGTTGTGGTGCTCCGATTATTATGTTACATCAGCTGCATTTAAGATATAACTTTTAGTATGTATATGTCATGACAGTTAATTTCCCCCTGAATTCTTGATCGGGGCATAATTTTTTTGTGTCATATTCTAGCAAGGTAAGTCTGATGCACAATGTGACAATGTTGATTGTGAGTCATTGCATGCATGCCATTTTTATGCAGTTTTTGCTTTATCCTCATGCCTTAGCAGGCTCCAAATATGATTTTCTCACCCTGGCTTTGTCCTAGCAACAGAATCCATGAAGCTTTCCAGTCATTAACCCTTCCGGATACCATGGGCTTCCTCCATTTATGCGTTCAGTGTGGAACCAACCTTTCCCACATCTCCCGTTGCCGCCAAGGCATTTTATACGAGTTTTAGTTCGAATCAAAACTCTCTTTCCTGAAACTGCTCGAAATGATGGGTAGCCATTACAAGTGTGGGGCTGAAGAATGTAAGGCCCGTGGCAGTTGGCGTAGATAGATTCATTGAAAGCCAGTCTATTGCAGCCTTCCTGAAATGAAAGAGAGATTGAAAACTATTATGATCCAGGTGTTGTGGAAAAGTTTTTCTAACGGGGGAGAGAGATGTTTTTTTTGACCAATCAAGTTTTACAGACAGATATTTAATCTAAGGGGGAGGGGCAGGGAATCAAAGGTCTTCTAATGGCGGGAGAGGCAGGGAAAGTAAAAGGTTTTAGTCAAAGGGAAATACACAGAATATGGGAAATGGGAAAGAACGGTGAGAATCCAACTAATTTTAAGGAATGTGAAGTGAATGTAAAACATTTTGGGGGAAAACAACCTATTTTCTGGATGGTGAAAAATTTTCAAATGGAAAAGATATTTGGCAATGTGAAATATTTTGGATAATTTTTTTTTTCAAACATAATACCATGTCCAATGTCCATATCATTGCTATTTCAATCTATTTTCACTTACCATATTGAAGTGCAGCACTGAATTGTTAGTCCTGCAGTCACTTCTTCCCTTGTATTACATCAACTTGCAATTGTTGCGATTTGATGATTGAATGAAGTCCAATGCCTTGCAACCAGCCAACGACATGCACTTCTGAATGCATTCAAAACTGGTGCCTGCGGAATCCGTAACCATGATCTCGGAAGTGTCGGGCTTCCTTGAGCCTGAAGGACATATTAGTTTAGCCTCCGTGTTGGACATTCCGAATATCTTGTACTTGTGAAAATAGTCGCAAGGACCGGCAGCACAAATCTTGATCCAAACTGATGTTGTAACCAAAATAAGAATAACGTTGGCAATGTACTTCATTCTCTGCACCTTGCTTGATGAGAAATAAGGATCTATCTGAATGATTTTGACCATCATGTTATATTCATAACATCATTGGCCTGTTATACAGGTTTGCACTGTATGACATTTCTTAAAATTCTGCGTGGGTAGAAAAAAGAGATAAAAAGTCGTCACGGGAAACAATTAATGTATTCTGTTCTATATGGTGCAAACGATATTTTATTTTATATAATTATGTTTATTGTTTTGTCAATAACAATTTAGGATACATTTGTATGAATATCATAGCCAACAGGTAACACTTAGAGTGGCCAAAAAAAAAATTCTTAATTTCAAATCGCATACCCCTGCATTTTATTATATTATATTCGAGTAAAGCAGTACTCAGCTGAGAGGAGGCGGGTGGGTTCCTGCAAGTCCTTGTAGGTCTGTGAGTATTCACTCACAGAGATAAATCCTGACCCCTGCAGGGGGAGGATTTTAACTCTATTTCGTTCATCTCACAGACCTGCAAGGTTTAATAAAACCCTGCATTTTATTAAGTGCCTCAGATTCCAAAAGCGGGGGCGGGAGATGAGTTGAACGACGCAAAGAAAGCACATGCTTTCTTGTCTAAAAACGTTAAATGACACTACTCAAAACGGCTGTTCCAGCCAAACAGTGATAAGATCATCTACAGCAGTAGAATAAAAGAACTTTCGTATTCCTATTCCTACGAAGGCTGGTGAAGGCAACTATGTGGGCAATCATTGATCATTAATGTTCTCATATCCAGGGTACAGAGCCTGGTGAGAAAAAAGATCTGCTAATAACAATTTACTTTAAAAATATCAAAGTGTAACCAAGAGCATTTGGGATGCTTTTGTGTTTTAGTCTGTCCCTGTAAGTGGGTCACTTGAGTCAGTAGTCTTCTAAGTAAGTAAGTAAGTAAAACTTTATTTAATGTCGGGTGATAAAAATAAGTAACATAAGCACACAGGCTTTTGACCGATTTTTGCACCGTAATGAGAGACTGCATCCCAACAGAATATCGCTTCGTGGCCACTGAATGGGGCGGTCTTAATTGGGAGAGAGCCAGCTCTCTCCCTCTGGGATTGGTATGATTGTCAGAAATTTTTGGATCGCTTGTCAGAGACAAGGGAACACTTTCCAAAGTGTTTTTTTGATTCAAGGGACTAATATGATGCATAAAAGAGGCGTGGTTATGACTTTTTGCTTCTTGTGATTCTGGTTTATTTAATATTAAGGTTTTAGTTTTCAACCAAATGGGTGTTTATTCACGCGGGAGCAGCCAGTAATTCATGTTGACATGGAAGATTAAAGTTTTAAAATTGGTTTCTTACAAGTTAAATTTATTTTGTTATGTCTTTAAGGTTGTACCTGACAAAGTTAAGTGGTAATTTGGTAAATATTTCGAGGAAAAGGACAAATTCCAGTGTTTTATCAACATTCATAAATTCAGTTACATTCACTGACTGCTCCCTCAGTGTTACACACAGACTGAGCCATGGTGTAAATGTAAAAGGGATTCTGATTGGTCAAGATACTAGGTTCATGCTACCTGGTTCATGATTGGCTCATGTCTTTCTGATAGCTTTTTGGACACTTCTGTTAGGGCTAAAATTAAAATTTTAGGCTCTTTAGAATCCTCAATTCATAGACTATATTATTTCGTTTTTTCATGGAGATATATTTATTCATTGCTGAGAATTCGTTGAAAATGCATGTATCAGCCATGGTGTAAATGTAAAAGGGATTCTGATTGGTCAAGATCCTAGGTTCATGCTACCTGGTCCATGATTGGCTCATGTCTTTCCAATAGTTTTTCGGACACTTCTGTTAGGGCTAAAATTAAAATTTTAGCCTCTTTAGAATTCCCATATCTTAGACTGTATTATTTCGTTTTTTTTCATGGAGATATATTTATTCATTGCTGAGAATTCGTTGAAAATGCATACGCCTATACTTTTTTTGTGCATTGTTGCTAAATTATGTTAAATAGCACATTTTTACAATAAGAGGATTTGTTATTCTTCTGTATTAAGTACAATCACACTAATTCAGTTTCATTCTATCTTTGTGATAAAATAAATATTTTTTTATTGTCAAGACAATTGATCTCTTCAAAAGCCATGAATTGGAAGTGTAGGCTGTAATCTGGAGGTGCCATCCAATTGAATGTGTATTTTCAATTGCATTTGATCGAAGCCAAAGAATGGCACTCTCTGTAATCCAATTGATTGCAAGACCCACTTCTGATTGCCAGATTTGAATATAATTGCACTTTAAGTCATGTCTTTTGAATAACTGCCCTTTCATTTCTTGATCAAAGTATATTTTCTGCAAGGTGTGACAGTTCTTTTAGACTTTTAGTCTTAATATTAATATTTAAAGATGATCCTCTCCTATTGGTTGAAACTCAATCTGTTCCTATTGGCTGTTGGAAGTACCTGAACTAATAGACTAATTTCAGGGACGGTTCTCTCAGTAAACACTAGGGGAAAAGTGGTGCTTGGTGTCAGTACTCTTAAAATTTCATTGGCTGATAGATTTCCCGCCCTTGCCTATGATTGGTCCACCCAAGGTGTCTCCAAGCTGGAGTATTTTTAATGCCTTTTAATATATATATATATACCATTTATTCGTGCTTATCACACCATTTTACGTATTTTGAAAATAATACAATCAATAAATGTAATTAAATTAATAATTATATTCGGGAACCAAATGTCAATTTAAGGATAAATAGAGAAAAACACACTGGTGCTGGTGATGTGGATGCCACGTAATATATGCCTGATATATAGATATCTGACATATATTTATACATCCGGACAGAGTGAAGCGACATAAAAAACAAGCACAAATAGATAGGAAAGAAGAAAAATAGTTATAATATGATCCCACATACCCCGCTATCTCCTAGTCCATTGTTAATATCCTTGATAACGTGACAACACATCATCATACCACTGGTAGATTGTACTAAAACACACTGGTGCTGATGCTGTGGATGCCACGTAATATATGCCTGATATATATTAGATATCTGACATATATTTACCTGGACTACAAAGAATTTCTTGCTTTCGCTGATTCATTATCATATCATCACATGAACCGCACCATAATACATATATGCCTAACAGGCGGCATAATTTTTTTATCAATTTTAGACTGCACTGCACTGGGGTCCTTACGATGATGAGATAGTGGGGTATTACCTGAACAGAGCTTCATAAAAAACGCTCTTGGGAGGAAATATGAAGCTCTAGGAGAACCTCTACTCTGAGTTAAATTAAAGAAAAAAAAAAAAAAAGAGGATGCAGTCCTTCATCTCCTGTGAGGTCCAATTGTTCAGTTTTTAAACCCTCTGCACCGCAAGTGAAAGTTCCCTTATGGCAGTTGCTGAGCCTTCCAAGCCTGAGTCCAAAATTAATCATAGCATTGTTTGTCCCCATGCCAATTCAGATTACGTGCTTTAATGCTGCCTTTGGATGAGCTCAAAACCTTAATAATTGCTGCAACTCTCCTGTTGTTCCCTGAGATCATAGTATTATACAACCTCAAGAAACGTGAACGCAGGGCACTTTCCATGGGTATTGTTTCATGTAACTTTGAGCATTGTTGAGGCTTTATAACTTCCTAATTCTTTCAGATTAAATTTTGGAAGTAGTGTTTTTAGGTTTAATGGGCAAACATCTTCCATGTGCGGAAAGCAAATTAAGAATCATGGAATTACCTAGAAGTTATTTGGGGCAAATGTTCAGCACATTCAGTGAAATAGGTCTATTGGCCAATAAAAAAAAGAATATGTTGTCTCTGTCACACATAACTACATTCAACTTTCAGACTATATATATACCAAACAATTTTTAAAAAGTGGATTATTATTACTTCTAAATAAGTAATATTAAAGCCTATTTCTGAACTTTAGTAAGCAAGTTGATAAACAGGCATTCCAAGTATACTAAGTATGTGGACCAAAAAAACGGTGCGGAAATAGGCAAGCCTATTCACGGCGCTTTAGTCAGTGCTAGTTGAGTGCCATTGCTTAAAAAATATAGGCCTATTTTGTCTTCAATCTGTCTGGTTCGCATTAATCTGGGTCTGCAGCTACTTGGTCCGCATCCTTTACTCCTAAGTGTTGTACTAGAGTGACAGACTGTAGCTTCCCTGGAAGATGCCTGCAGATTTGCAGTATTTAAACCAATTCAAGCCATTTGAAACACAAAAACTTATCAGGAAAAATCTGTATTTTGTCTACAGGTTTGGCAATAGGCTCAAATTAAAGCTTATTTCAAGTAGAAGAAATCCAGAGTCCAATTTTAAAATCCAATGTCGGATTTTTACAACTGCTTGCAGCCTGTATTGCAGGAGGAATTTTCAGTCAGCCTCCGACCATATAGGAAGTCGCACTATTTCACCTATCACCTTGAAACTTAGCATACAGTCTCAATATAATTTTATCTTGCTGCCATCAACTTTTGGTAAACTTCTGTGACATTAAAATTTTTATTTACGACACTAAAATGTTCATTTTTTTGCGCGAATTTCAAATGACCATGCAGCTCCATGAAACCAGCACCAACAGCAGCAGTCAGATTCAATAGAAAGAATGAAGGAAGGGATGACAGAAGGATCGTATGAAGGAAGGCAGGAAGGGATGAAGGAACGAATGAAGGAACGAAAAAAGAAAGGAAAGTAGGAAGGAAAAAAGGGAGGGGAGGGAGGGAGGATAAACATGTGGATAGATAGATAGATAGATAGATAGATAGATAGATAGATACTAAATCTATCTACAAGCAGCTGTTAAAGTGCTTGCACGTTATTTCGAAGTTATCTTATTTTCAGACCTATAAATGGCATAAAAACGATCTGTATTGTGATCCATGAAATGTGAAAGAAACACAGCACTAGGATGACATAAATTTTATTGCCTGCCTCGAGTCTGTAACTCAATCTATATTGCAAAACAAGGCACTGAGTTTCCCACCGACTTGTCCTGCGAATCTGAAGGACTTGTTTAAGGTCTCACAAATCTACGAGATTGCTGTACTTCAGCTGAAATCCTGCAGATCTAAAGGAATGTTGGATTTCACTGTTTTCCCAATCATGCATTGACAACAGAATTTTTTGTTTTCCTCGAGATCTGCGTGAGTCTCGCTGCGACACTCTCTCGAGTCTTTTACATCGATATCTACCTGCGTGCGGCGAACTCCCGTACGTTCCGCTTGCGACACGAATTCTAGTTAACGCAGGGACCACTGTTCAAAAGTTTGACGGGGAAATCAGTCCAGATCATGGCTACTTCACCCTACAATACTGTGCAGCAATGTGAAATAGACCTACTTTTTTTTAAAATCATTCACCAAATATGTACAGCTAGATAACATAGTCATAAGATAGTAAAGATAGACATGCAGTGACACAGAGTCCTCTATTCCTCTGGAGACTTGAGTTTGATAGGGGACTCTAAAAATTTCAGACAAAATTGGTTTTTTAGATTCAAAATGGTTTTTTAAAAACCAAATTTCAATGCAAAACCAACACGGATTTTCAAAAAAATCCATGTTGGTTTTTAGCGGCGTCAGCCAGCTGTTATCATAGGCATTTTGGCTAATCTTGTTAGCGGCGTCAGCCAGCTGTTACCATAGGCATTTTGGCTAATCTTGTTAGCACTCTGGTGATTGTCCTCTCTCACCAATCTCATTCAAACTTAAAATACAGTCTCAATGGAATTTTTCCTTCAGCTCAGTCGATTTTGGTGACCCACTGTTACGAAAAAAAAATTAATAAAGAAACTAAATAGACTGAAATTCAAGGGTCAAGGGTCAGCCGATCCTCCGCTTCGTGCGTTTCCGTCAGGGGGCGTGGCATGTGAGCAATGATTGATAATTATATAGCTTTATATATAAGTCAACTCTGTCAAGTAAACTCCAAATTACATTGCATGGGATCAGCTGACCATTCAATTTGTATCTAAAAGTGTGAATTGACTCATAGATTGCACTTTAAAAAGCAAACAGCAATTCAGTGGCAGGTCCTCCTAATGACTCAGACCTCTAATACCAATTGGCAAGCTGTCAGGTGTGAAGGTAAATTACGATTGAAATTTGAAGAGCAATTCATTTGCAATGACTGGTTGTATTTATACATCAAGCATTGCAAGACTCTCAGGACTGAAGTAATGTTTTAATAAACATCAATTCAACAATATGAATATAATAGTCAATTAACCTGAAAAACGAAATTTTCTATTGTAAGTGTATGAATTCAATTTTATCTAAAATGCACTCTGTATAAATTCTTGCTGCAGCATTAAATTATCCAGAACTCGGGTCTTTGAAATAATATATTTAACAAATTCTCAGAAAACATCTATTTATTATTATTATTTAAGAGAGACTTCAAGAAAATCATTAACTGCACAGTTGATTAAATTTTTATGCAAATCTCGGTTGGCTTATTATTAAATGGTAATAATTTTAATGAATTTTGCACATTTCACAACTAATCACAAGTGCCATCCAAGGGTGATGACCAGTCATGAATCTTTGACGCCGCTTAAAGTGCTTGCACGTTATTTTTTTAATTGATGACACACTTCATATATTTGATGAGAGTCACATGCTTGCAAACCAGGCATTTTAAATTGGATCATTCAATGAGCTAAAGCATAAAAGAAAAGATGCTCGAGGTAATGAATGGCGTGCTCTCTGTCCGGAATTTTGAGGTCACTAATTCTATCCTGGTGCAGTCGCAGACTGGTCTGGTGTAATTACAGACATGCCTAGATTGCTGTTAGCATCACAATGGCAGTGGCATTACACCGGTAGTTACAGTGGCATTACACTGGTAGTTACAGTGGCATTACACCGGTAGTTACAGTGGCATTACACCGGTAGTTACAGTGGCATTACACCGGTAGTTACAGTCGATCTAGCTCCAACAGCTGAGAGCCCAGGACCAGTGAAAACCACTGAGAGGACTAAGTTGCCAACCAATTTTACAAATGAGAGCCACCAACAACAATGCACAGGCATTCACCTGGTCTGACAGCGCAGTCTGTTTGAGATGATATTTATGCTAAATATCAGTTGATTGATACAGGAGTGCCCCTGTGCTAAAAGACATTTTTTGGATATTTTGATGAAATTCACATGCTTCATAATTAGCATTTTAATATTCCGCATTACACGAACAGTGCCGTCTGTTAGCAAGTGAAACAGGTGGTGTTTTGCCATTTGGTCAATGCTAAACATCCTCAACTAAACTGCTTGTGAGATGCTCATCCGATGAGAAGAAAACATATGGGGTCACAAAGGACAATATTTGAGGCATGTGGGATACAAATGGCTGCCAATTTCAGTTGCTCTGCAATTATATATGCGTCAAAATCGATGGCAATATAAGTTGGAAAATTTCACATTACCAAATTTCACATATGTGACCAAGAAATGTATGTTAATAACATTGGCCTTGTGTTTTACAAGCTGCTTGCTGCGCCTCCACTCGCTCAAACATTCCCCTGGTGCTGCCCCCTTGTGAGCAAGTTGACACTGACCCATACCTAACTCTGGGTACAGCAATTGAAATACAAAGCCATTGTTATCCCACATGCCTCAAATATCATCTTTTTATGACCTAATATGTTTTCATCTCATCGGATGAGAATTCATGCTTCCGCAGGCAGTTAGATGCAGGATGTTTAGCATTGACTCAATGGCAAAGCACCATCCGATTCACTTATTAATTTTACAGACAGCACTGTATGTCATCATGCAGAGCGTCCGCAATCTTGAATAATATGGACAATGCAACCCTCTCAGAGAGGTTATTGCCACAGATGATGGTTGCTCAATAGTTTTATGCAATTTACACATACAACACAATTGCACATCCAAGATTTACTTATCTTTAATCAGTCTTGATTAATATACAATATCAACCTTAACAAAATAATCTGTCTCTACGGAAAAACCCATGCGTAAGACAAACAGCAAATGAGGAGGACAGCTGTCGGAAAATTTAAAGCTATTCAACATTTTTCGCCACCTAATTTACCTCAGTAATGCTTAAAATATTCTAATTTCAAATGATTTCACACATATCAAAGTTTAATGATCTGTATCTCTCAATTATCTTGATTAAACCCATGATATTATGTGTAGTTCCAAAATTAATGCTGGCTGTCTAAATGTCTATATATATGTCATTCTGGTATGTGTCTTGCTAGTCTGTCTGTCTGTCTGTCCGTCTGATTTTCCATCCATGATCGAGGCGCCTTGGTTTAACGTCGTTTAACACAGACAATCACAAACGCAGACAGACTGGCCAACAGAGACCAACAGCTTACTCTTTCACACATGAAAGACAGACAGACGGAGAATTTCTACGTATCTGTGAGTCCGTCCGCTAATATCCTGTCTATCTTAGGATCAACCACCAAAAAACAGAGATACAGAAAGACATATGCAGACAGATAGATAGCCAGCTTAATTATATTCTGGTAATTACTGATATATATTGTGTCTGTCTGTCTATCCATCGTCTTCTAAGTTCTACATATACACATAGAATATCAGAGACACAGATAGACAACCAGACCCATAGACATTCAGCATACTCTCTTCATAGTTAGTTGATCATAATTGATAATAATCTACGAATAATATAAAATATAATATCAATCATTAGATAAAATAATCATGAATTGTCATATAATACAATTACATCAATTTACTCAAGGCTACCAGCTTATAAAATTATAACTGATTACAATTTCTGATTAACATTAATTATACATGCGTATTAAACATTGATGACAATATCAGACAAACATTATAAAGTACATAATCAATGTTCGTTATGTTAGTTCACAAAAAATCTGAGTATAGGTCTAAGTTTATGCACTACATTTATTCACGCAGAATTCTTAGAAGTCAACATTTAAGTTTTTGTATATATATGCTACTTTCACATGACTAGAAAAATTAGTTCAGATAGCAAAGGATGAAGCTGGGAGATATACAGCAATACCGGCGATATTCCCGGGGATACTCCTGGGAGGTATTCCGGGGAGATATTCCCAATGAGATATGTCCCAAGGAGACATTTCCCAAGGAGATATTTCCCAAGAGCATATTCCCAAGGAGATATTCCCAAGGAAATATTCCCGAGGAGATATTCCGAAGGAGATATTACCAAGGAGATATTTCCCAAGGAGATATATTACCGAGGAGATATTCCCAAGGAAATATTCCCGAGGAGATATTTCCCAAGGAGATATTTCCCAAGGAGATATTTCCCAAGGAGATATTACCAAAGGAGATATTCCCAAGGGAGATAGTCCCAAGGAGATAGTCCCAAGGAGATATTCCCAAGGAGATATTCCCAACGAGGCATCCCCAGTGAAACTCAACGAGAAATTCCTATATTCAAGAGGTATTTCTAGGAGATATTCTCAGAAATATTCAGGAGATTTTATACAAGGATTAATTTTACAGTATACAAACACCAAATAATGCAAGTAAGGCAATTCATGCATACACCTGTACAATAAAAATTGGTACGGGATAACCCTTCATCATAATAATATTATATTGTAATTAAGCCTCAAATTTGGTAATAATTTGCCAACAGGGTCAGTGCAATGAGGTTTCCTTGATTGAGGTGATGACAGCACAAATCGATGACATGAGAATTCAGTGACATCACAATGTAGTGACATCACAATGTCGTGACATCATTGGTCACCATGGTATCAATTCACGATTCCAAGCCATGATAACGAGTCCAGTTCACGCCCAATTCCACTGTCACATATCGCTATGACAACCACTAGACCAAAGTGACCTCTGTCGGCAAAATAGAACCAAACTGAAACAGGATTGTACTATTTACATCAATGAAACCTTAGAAGTAATTTCACACAGTTCATCCGATACATAACAATGCTACAATAATATCAATCAAACCGTCAATCATTTCACAATCATGTAGAAATCTAGCTATCCATAGACTATGCTAACCATGCCAGGTACTATATCTATGTTGTATAGGTTTTACATATGCTGCGTGATTATATTCCAAAACACTGTCATTCTCTCGTATTCAAATTGCACTTAATAATAGGTTGTATACAATACGTAGTACATAAAGTAGGAAATTACCCATATATGTGACATATACATGCACATGCATATAGTAGGTCTATGATTCTAAGTATATGCATCAAATATCAGCTTACTAGATGATCAGTTTATAGATGTTCAGTTTAAAATTTAACATTAGATGCTCCAGGTTACCCTCATTACAACTTCCACATCAATATCAGCTGAAAAATCTACACTTGAGACTGGCGCCACCTATACTTGTGCAGATAAGAAGATGGCCAACGAGTGCAGTCCTAAACAGGCTAGTTCTTGTCCAGATTCTCAATCACCTTTATAATTGTGATATCTTAATAATGCATCTGTGAAAAATTATAGTAGACACTGCTACCGATAGTACTGAATCACACTTCTATAGGTGTCTCGTTTCGTAAATTTTTGGCGTCAGATTAAATAATACAACCTTGCACGTAAGGGGCATTCTACGTCAAAATGCAATATCAAAGGGTTACTTACAGCTAGAGTGAATATTTCAAGTTACATCTACGGATACAAAATCATAAAAACTTCATTCAACAGACTTCATGGAGTTCAATCATCTCCAGCCCATGAATCATTCAAGCTATAATTCCCATTCAATTGTAGGATTATTAAATGTCAACAAAGCAAAATTCTAAAAGTACAAATTCATCAGGGATGCTCCTAACTTAGTCTCCAAAAAGTGTCAGCACTATTTTATAGAGAAATTCCAGAAATCTATAAACACTAAAGAGTAATACAAACTTAGTAACCCAGAAAGTTAGGAAACCATGAGGACTTGAGAAATTGTTCAAAAGCTTATTCCAAGAATGTTACAAAATCTTACAAAAGCTATAAAGCAATATACAGCATGAAGGAACACCTTTATCTCACGCCTATGGTTAATAAAGCTAACAAAATATACCAATTTAAGCAGTAGATTACAGTCTTCGAACAATGTAACACTTATAAGACCATTTCATCAGCCACAAATGGTGAAAGGGGTTTCAAATAGACTATAATATTCGCTCAATCAGTGTCAACTAATTCGCTAAAGAGTCAAGAAAATCCGATAGAAGTCAAACCAAATATAGTCAATCAGTAACATTTTTTTCTATTGTAAATTTACTCCTTAAGGCCAGAATTTTTAATTTTTAGCTTCTCGGGTGGTCGATCCAACAGATTTTCAGGCTACGGAAACAGAAAATTGAGCTTAAGTTACCCATAATTTTTATTAAATTGACGTAATGAAAAATTTTAGACTTCATCTCCTTTTTTTTTAAATTCTCCGATAAAAGTGCCTCGAGAAGATACGAGAAGCTACAAATCAATTATGCCTGGCCTAACGAGGCAGTTACATACTTCTAACCCTGAGAAAAGCAAAAGTTCATGAGTAGCAACAAGAAGAACAGTTACTAAGTACGACATATTAAAATACAAGGAGTTCAGTATATGAACATTGACGAATTGAGGAGAATGACAGGTTCATGTATACATGTACAGTAGGCTATATACCATGTTACTAATTGTATAAATGCCTTTCGTTTTTGGACATGACATGAAGTTACGAGTTAAATATTCAGAGTACTGTACTTATAGGGTACTATAGTGTATTGATTACATTTTTTTGTGGTATTTTACTATTATTATTCACAATAATTGAACAGCTGCATTTAAATTAAGTATAAATCATGGCAAATTATTATCATAAATAATTAAACTAGTCAGTTGTCAGCACAAATTTGACCAAAATGGAATGAAAAAAAAAAAGATTCCAAAATGTCTAGTTGCTTCTATCTAATGGTATAAATTGCTGATGGTGTTTTAAAAACCGTTATAAAAATGTTAACATAACAATGAAATATACTATAATAATATCAGTTACATAAAACATATATATATTACATAATGTAATAAGTCATATCATATAATTTCAATACATTTTTCCATGTACTTAACTATAATGAATATAAATGTTATATCTAATTGTGGTATATATATGAAAATAATTAAGACTGTACAACTGCCTTGCTAGACCTCAAATCTACTGTTAAAGAACAGTTACATAGTTAAAGTAACATTTTTGCAAG
The DNA here is from genome assembly GCA_026936325.1 of Platynereis dumerilii. NCBI lineage: Eukaryota > Metazoa > Annelida > Polychaeta > Phyllodocida > Nereididae > Platynereis > Platynereis dumerilii. The sequence continues at coordinate 13,192,375 of JAPTHN010000006.1, read as the reverse complement.
AAACGAAAGAATTGTTCAAATGCTCAAAAACAGTAATTAATAAAATATGTAGTCACCGTAGGCTGGGTGATACCAGGCTGTGAAAACCATGATATTCTACGAAATCCCAAGAACAATCGATGACATCACCACAATAGTATTGTGACATCATCAATTGCCTTACCGATTTCACGGAACCATATCTCAAGTCACATGCGAATTAATCAGACTCGAGTCTGGACTCCCGAGTCTGGACTCCCGAGTCTGGACTCCCGAGTCTGGACTCCCGAGTCTGGACTCCCGAGTCTGGACTCCCGAGTCTGGACTCCCGAGTCTGGACTCCCGAGTCTGGACTCCCGAGTCTGGACTCCCGAGTCTTGACTTCCGAGTCTTGACTGAAGCATTGAAAAGAACTGCTAAAATGGGCCGATGCAATGACGATATGATAGAAAACACAAGAAATTTCTGAAATACAACCTATAGCGTAGTAACAGTACATAATACAAAGGTAATACATAGGTCGCACAAACTGTATACAATAGGCAATACTGGTTTACATAACATATCTCAAAAACATAACTCAAGAATTGCAGATACAAAAATTTTTAAGTGGTCCACGTCACATATGGTAGAATAGAGTAGAACTTTAAATTATCCAGAACATTCCAACCTAGATGCTATATTCAGAATTACATTTTTGTCTAAAATCAGATAGGGAGATATAAACCAAAACATTCTTTGCCGGTTTAAAATTTTTGCTCAAAATGTTTACCGATTCTCGTCTGCAAGATACAACAATATTTACTACTTAGGTTTATGAATTCAATACTAATGTAATATCAGATATATGTAACACCATGAATGATACTAATTTATTAATATTTTCTTGGGAAATTTGTTGATTTCTCAATGGGACTTCAGTTTGGCTTTTGGCATCATCAAGCTATCAAGCTATCTTGTTTAAATAAATATGACATGATTAAAAGCATATATGAGAATAATGATTCGGCTTTTCCTCGGCTATATATATATATATTTCAGGAATGGTTCACAAACTGTCTAAGCTTTCTTGGATAATAAGACATCTGGATACAAACTTAAAATGAATTTCTGAGTATGATGAAAAGAATAGCTCAAGACACAAGTCGAGATATCTATAAAACGGCATGTCTGAGACTCGCCAGCTCTTGAGTAAAATACAGTGTATCAGATTTACGATATTTTCAACTTATAAAATACTATTTTCGAAAAGAATTTCTGCAACTCTCGGACGCCAAACTACAATTTCTGGCAAGTCTTTTTAAAAGTTGAAATGCACTTAAAAGTATTCGATTCAGAGAATACCGAGTGTGTCGTAAACGGTAGTTTCGAACATTTTTGATGTTTTCTTTTCACACCAGGTGCTTTACACCCTCCTTTGTGCCATCTTCATGGACTGAAAAGTAGACATAAGAAATTTATTAATAATTTCTTTGGTAAAGAAGTCTTTAAACAAGTATTTAAAAATAATAATATCGTGAAAAATAATCTAAAATTAATATGTATTTCAACTCCGGGTAAGAGACATATTTTCCAGGTTAAATTTTTGCATAAAGGTTAATACAACCCGTCTACACTACCCTTAATTATGATCATAAACATTTGTTTCCTATTACTTTTGAAAGACAGACAATAATATAAGATCTGCATTGCATAACTGAGTAAGCGAATCAGTGCCTCTTATTCAATGTTGTTTCAACCTAAACAGCCAATAATGAGTCTCATTCGCTTAGTGCTGTAATATATCCACTAGTCCAATTCTTGGGTCGAAAATTAAATAGTAAAAATTTCAGTAGGCCTACTGACAAAAATAAATTTATCATTTCGAAGTTAAAATGGTCAAAAATCAGAAAGATCTTTATACAAATTCTGAAAAATATTCCATTTAAGAACACAATGCACAGAACCAAGCCCAATTGTTTTGTTTTCTTTTACTTTTCACTGGTATATATATTCAAAGATACAATAATCTTACTGGGTCAGTAAACTTCATTCGAACAGAAAATGGGTAATTTCTGGAATCAGCCAATCAGAGAAATTCTTGCAAAGGTCAATTTTTCAAGAACTTCTCTGATTGGCCGAGTTCAAAAGTGACCTATTTTCTCTCCAGACGGCTCAGCCAGAGAAGGATGGATGGATGGATGATTGGGGCTTAAACGTCCCGTATATATGCACTAGGCTCAGCCAGAGTATGGTACCTTTGAATATACCAGTGACAAATATGATATTGGACTATTAGGCTCGGGCCTGCTCACAACGTCGCAATTTTTCACTCACCTTGGAGATGTCAACTCCTGTCATGCTCTCCACCATCTTAGGAAGACGTTCCATAACCTCGACGATTTCTGACGTCAACTTAGCCGCTCCAACATCGCCCTTTCCTGTGGAAACCATGACGACCTTCTTCGTCTGTGTGAGGGGCGCTGCTACCTCTGCTGCCACCTGTTGTTGAAAAAAAGGAATACATTTAAGATTTGATTTATCATATGTTTATCCGGACAACATTTTACTTTTAAAAGATTTGAGTTGCCCATAGACTTGGTTAAGAATCCTGGAGTCGGACATTCGCTTATGTCTCCTTGAGCCGGACATATTTATCGGATCACAAATAAAATATTTCTTTTTCTTGGTTCTCATGAGAGTAGGCCTAACTATTTTAAAACAAGGAGCAAACACCCTTGCCGTCCCCAGTTTCCATTCCCATGAACAGAACTCTGAATAGTACCTCTCCACTAGGAGGCAGCATCAACAAAGAAGCAGCAACAACATCATTTCACTCCCCCTAGTGGCGATGACATACACCCAGCCAAGTTCATGACGCAGGGCAGGTGCAATGCAATGGTGTATGAAAGGGCTTTACTGTTTTGCTGTACACTTAATTTTTTTCACAAAGACGTCTCTGAAGTAGCTCCCGTTTTAATCTCCAAGAAAATTTCCCCAAGCTTTTATTTTGTCACATAATCAAGGGTGCCGGAAGGAAATGAAGGTAGCAGGAGCGGTCGGACAAGAAAGGGCAAATCTAAATTCCACCACAAAAATTCAATGTAGCATCAGTCAGTAATAATTCTGATTATATACTTATATATTTTGCCTGAACGACAACCTAACAAAGTATTTTCTTTTAGATCAAAAGGCCACACCTTGACATGGCCAAGGACAGGAGGAGCACTATCTCTGAACATCTCTGAACATCTCTGAACATCTCTCACCTTAGGCAGTGTCTCCAGGACCATGTCGACCATGGCCGCTTCTTGGTAGTCCTTCCATGCGTCGGCCTTTCTTGCCATCTTCTCGGCTTCGGCCTTTGCCTTGGCTTCAATTGCGTAAGCCTCGGCCTCTCCCTTAACTTGGATGGACTCGGCGTTGGCCTGGGCTTCTAGGACGACTCGGCTCCTGAAAAGAACAATCAAGTTTATCACTTGTAAGCATAGGATACAACATAAAACTTTTAAAAAGGCCATTAATGTACTTTCTGAATTTGTGTTGTAACTGTCGTTACGTTTGCTATATATCAGTAGTTCCTGTCAAATTTACATGAGTTTTTTTCTTAACTTGAAACAAAATTTTCCATCACAAAGACCATGTTGCAGAAATTTGATTTTTCAAAAAATTTGAATGAACTATGAATGTTCAGTCTGTCCCACTTGCGTGAATGGGCGGTCGTTGTCAAAAATCAGACAAAAACGACACCAAAACATCACAAAAATGCAAAAAACAAATGATAAATTAGCAAATCTACTTGTCTCAGTTGTGTGACTTGTGAATGCTGAGCAATTAGGCTAAACAGCAGTTTCTATGACGTGGCACTAAGTGCATGCAGGATTCTAACAGAAGTATAATTTTAAGCACCTTGCACCTTACAAATTATGGTATGTTGGACAGATATGACCCTGACATTATCACCTTTGCAAGAACTACAATAAACCCTTACTTGTTGGCCTCTGCAATCTTCTCCAGCCTGAACTTCTCGGCCTCCGCAGGTTTTCGCACAGTAGCATCCAACTCACGTTCACGACGGATGATTTCCTGCTCCTGCACGTTAATCTGCTGTGACCTCTCCACGACCTTAATTTGCATATTCTCTTCCATGATGGCTTGACGAGTTTTGGCCGCCTGGTGAACAGATAAGAAGTTATGACATCTTAAGACATAAGATAATCATATTATGGCGAAAGATTGTAATATGCTAGCACAACAAAGGATGATTGGGCGTTATCATGTTTATAAATTATATACTTTATTCATCCAATTTGGTAGGCTAATCATGAAACGAGAATAACACAGCAATGAGGCAAAGGATGATTGCAAGACTCAAGACTCAAGACTCAAGATATTTTATTTCTTTCTGAAACGTTATGTTACAGTAAAGAGGGAGGACATCTCTAAGACAAGTAATTATCGCTGGCGAGATGCCCCCCCTAAAAAAAAAATTAAAAGATCATATCATCATCTCAGAGAGATCCATTAAAGAAATAAAATAAACAGTAGCGTACAGAAAATCAAAGCAACAATGGTACAATGAGTGCATATTGGGTGAAGAACCAAATATATATTATAAATTATGTAATATGATGAGAACAAAAGTATGAGGACATTAGGATAAGAGCAATATTTCAGAAAAGGTAATTGCACATTTGGAGGAGTATGTAAGTCCAAAGAATCTGAGAATATTTCATAAAAATTTGATGAGAATCACATGTCAACAGATTCTGAACTTATTTTTTATATCCTTGTAGAATTTGCAATGCGCAATTTTCACTTTAAGAAGTAGCTTAGAGACCAAAATTCCTTTGTAACATGGTATTAACTAGGTATTCAAACATATATAGCATAATGGGATATTACACAAGTTTTCATAGTTCTGAATAATTTGTAATTTGATGTATTTTGCAAAACCCTGTAAACTGTGAGTATGTATCTTATTTTTGAAATTCATTGGAGCATTATTTATGATAGCAGGTAATCTAAAACGAATACTATTTTTGACAAAATCATGCTTCTGCTGGGGTATTCGGAAAGCATATGCATGCCTGGTGTTGTAATTATGCATGTCAACGTTTCTAGTGAAGACAGAAGTTAGGAATATTTTCGGCAACATTCGATTTTCAAGCCTATATACGAATTTATACTCATTCAATTGCAGAATATCAATAACTTTCAATAATCTAAGAGACTTAAAAATAGGTTCCGTGTGGGCATTAAATTTTGCATTCATTACAATTCTGACAGAACGTTTTTGTACTTTCCCAAGTCTCTCAGCATGGCTTCCCCAGACAAGTATTCCATAATTCAAATATGGTAGGACCAACGAGTTATACAGTAATAACAAGATATTCTGAGGAAGAAAATTCTTAAGTTTATTCATTATTCCATTAGTCTTTGCAATTTTCTTGGCTATATGATTTGTATGAGGTTTCCAACTGAGAGTTGAGTCAAAAATAATGCCTAAATAATTAAACTCTTCCACAAATTCTATTGGTTTATTCTCTATGTTCAGAATAGGTGTTCTAATTTTTTTCTGTTTCGTGTGAAATATCATTGCTTTGGTTTTGCTCGTATTCAAGGATAACTTATTTAACTTAAACCAGGTGTTAATTTTTTCTAATTCTTCATTAATTGCACTATCCAAAGAATGCCCACTAACGTCAAAAGCTTCCAGCGAAGTGTATAATGCCGTATCATCTGCATAAACTACCGGTTTAAATTGGTCACAAGTATATACAAGATCGTTCAGATATATGATAAATAGCAAGTGCCATCCAAGGCATCCAATATAATGAACTTAGAACCATTGGCAAGAGATTGGAAGATCACAGTTGCTCTACCAACTGCTAGCCTCCATCCTCACATCTCTATCAGATGGATGGATCCAGGATGATTGAGGCTTAACGTCCTGCATTTATGTACTTGGTAGGCTAATTAGGACAGGAGGAGGACCCAGCAATGAGGCAAAGGATGATTGACGCAGGCATCCCAACATAGGCCCAGTTAATCAGCAAGAGCTGGATTCGAACCCTGGACCCAGCAATTGGTAGTCAAACATGCTACCAATGACCTTACCCTCCCCAGGGAAGGATGGTAGTTCGGAGCTTTACATCCTGTATTTCTGCACACTGGATAATTAAATATTCACCTGAAGGTCGTAGGCTAGGTCAGACTGGGCCTTCTTGGTGTGCACCTCCTGGTCATAAGCTGCTTTCTTCAGCTCGAAGTCACGCTGAGCCTTTGCAATCTCAACGTGGTTCTTGTACTGGGCTCTCTGCTTCTGCTCCTCTGCAATGGATTCCTAAACGCACAAACAATAATTCATTACATTTAATTTAATTATACATTAACTGCACATTTATAGCTATTAGAACAGAATATGTTAGATAAAAGTAGATTAAATCAATAGGAATTCAGGAAAGTTTAAAAATTTTTGTTAAATCGGCTGACGTAATATATATTTAGCTTCCAGTATTACCATTTGATTTAGTAGTTTTGATAATATGGAATTTATGAAAAAAATCATAAGTTCATATATAATAGGATGTAAAATAGGATCTCTAACGATAAAACACATTAACGTAATTATTATCACTAGGTCTAATCAATCTAGAATGTACATTCTCAATCAAATTAAAAAGTGATAAGTGGATTAATTGGTAACTAACAATGTTAGAGGGGTTATATAATAGAAGAATATCAAAAACACATGAATTATTACAAGCGCTTCTCATCATACAAACGGATGCACAGAAGTGCCAACTGCATAATTTTTACAAGCTAAGACAACACCAAATTATACCACAACAGCGAAACAAAAAACAAGCACATTCGGCTCAAGTGTAGTATAACCTAAGAATGCCCCAGACCAAAAAATGCTGGTGTATCAGACTTTTCGGACTAAGAATGTACAATTTTGGCGGACTAAGAATGGCTTCTCCAACTGAATAAACTACAAGTTTGGCTCCCTCGTGTTGTAATGTATAGGCCTACTACACTTGAGCCGTACAGTCATACCTATTAAAGAAGTGTTTAGTGCTACAGACAAAAAATTCACAAATATTCAATCAATAAAGTGTCAGTGCTATGGACAACAAACATACAATATTGCTGTGAGGATCAGTGTGCTAATGACATATAAAAGACAAAAAAAAAACTAAGAAGTTTTGGTGTCTACACTTTAAAGATCTGATCGAATCAAAACTACTATAACCAGAGAAAAGACACCAACAACTAAAACTAGAGAGAATTGGAAGACGTATTAATTGATTTAACATAAACACTGATAAATGGAGCTGCTGCTGAAACATTCAGATTATCTGATATCTTCAAAATTTTGGTGAGCAAGAAGAATAACGAAGTTGGACAAATAATAAGCCGACAACTACAACATCAAATCAAAGGTGAAATTTGGGAATTATAACACTAACAGCTACAAGATATAAGAGGACCTTCACTGACGAAAAACAAACAAAATATATATATAGGCCTACACACTATAGAAAGAATAAGACAACTTCAAAGAAAATAAATTAAAAAGAAAATATTTTGGATTTTCCAATAAGCATAGAGTAAGCAAAAGTAAGAAAACTGAATAAAACAACATTATTGAGAGACAAAAAGGTATTTAAAAAGAAATACAGCCAGCATGGACGATAAAAAATAAAATAAAACATATTCCACTACGATTTATACAATATCCAAAAATTTAGAAAACTAAACAATTCCAAATGTTCACAATTACAGCGACGATAAAAACAAGTGAACTAAAGATAGAATCACACATATTGCACAACTACCGGTACATAGAATGACAACATCGAGAAATAAGAATTTAACCCCTTTTCACCTGTATGGTAGTGTCACGAAGAGCTTCAGCCTCACCGATACGAGCGTCACGCTTGACCTGTGACGTTCTCGCTAAGCCGAGAGAACGCAAGTACCCCTAATATGGTGTGAGTGAATGTTGTATTGTGTCATGTGACATGGACCATGTGACATCAAGCGGCCAATAGGAAGAGAGAAACAGATCACATGATTAAAATATCGCCACAAAGCCAACATAAGGTCCATTGAGCACAAAGCAAAAATAAAGACAGTGCCAAGACAAATTTGAATTCTGAAGGAAGACACAGCGACACCTGCAGGGAAGAAGATAAACTCATGCCACCTGGTGGAAATAGATATAAGTGGACACAATACGAAAAGAGATCCGAAGTTAATTCGAGCTGAGTTACGACCTGAAAAAAAGAAAGTCTTCACTTTCCGAAACAAAGATTGATCCGAACCTAAGAAAACATCAAAAACATAGCAACAATCTTAATTGGAAACCTGGTCAAATTTTCAACTATAAAAAAGCGATCAGAGCTGAGATTCACTGAGAATGATTCAAAGAGGATAAAACACTCTGCAAAAGGCCTTGGAATTTAGCCTAGAACCCGGGAAATTGGAAGTACAACACAGGTTGAAACTGCATAGGCCTACAAGCCCAATTGCAACTCAACATCACAATGACATTAGCCACAATTCCGACATTCTCTAAACTGCATATCCATGCATTCTTCTTCTTAGCCAACACCTTAACCCCAAATACTGTAAATGCCCTACAATACAATAAGAAGCTGGGTTAGTAAGCAGGGTTAACAAGTTAACGGCAATCGTTCATTCTTTTCAAAACAGTCATTCATTTAGGGAATACAATTTACTTTTATGCCTGTGTCCATCCTGGCCGAAGCTTCTCCGATTCTGGCGTCACGCTTCACTTGAGCCGTTCTTCCTTGGCCGAGGGCTTTCAAATAACCCTAAATCGAGTCGAAATTAATTATACTTCTCACAAAAGATATACATGTTGAACCAACAGAATGTTCATATTAATAACGACAGCCCAACTTCAAAATAATCAAAAAAATTAAACAACAATACAAATTGGGTATTAAAGGCATTCACTGAAAAAAAATTTGACTTTAATAACATCATTTATATATATATCCAGGTGTACATCGATCACTAAGGATCAATATTTAAAAAAAAGTTTTTCACACAGATCAATCAGAATGTTACTTTAGAATTAAAACATTGTTAAGTATTAACTATTTCATTTTACATGTATTGCATATGAACATTACATAGGGAGGCTTAAATTTCAAAACTATAAGAGATTAAAATCCACTTCTTTGGAATAATAAGCCAATATGATGTTGTAAATGCTCTTGAGTCAATTTTACAGAATTTACACTGCTGTCCAACATCCATAGGCCCCGGTTGACCGAACCAGAGCTGGATTCGAACCCAGGACTGAACTGCTGAGTGATGGGAGGCATAGTATGCTACCAACTGTGCCAAGCCCCCCTTCCTCAATACTAGCAACATTTGTCGAATTTCAAGATCCACAGTCCATACCATTTGAAATGGCAAATATATATTTTGAAAAAAATTGATTTTCACATGATCTATATATCTATATTTAAAAAAAACTATATATCTATATTTTTCAAAAACATCCAAAATATAAAGAGGACACAGACCTCCTCATCGCGAATGTCCTTCAGCGTGTAACTGACCACACAGATTCCCATGTTGACCAGATCAGAGGAGGCAACCTCGAACACGGCGCGAGAAAACTTCTTGCGGTCTTTGTAGATCTCCTGCAATTGTAGAATAATATTTAGAAACAAGAAAAAATTATTATTTTAAATGACATTTACTAATTAATTTATTTTATAGATAAACATATTGAATTGATAAGGTTGTCAGTTGGAGTGCTAATGACATTTCCAATTTTGTCAGTTGTGGAGCAATATATCTCTTTTGTCTTGCCAATGACAACCAGAAAATTCGATTGGACAATATATCAATAATACATCTTATTACTAATAAGTTATTAGTAGAAACACAAACCATGCCTAGTCCTGGGCTCAGCCACAATCTTTTTGGGGGCAAAAACTGAGAGGTAGGGTGCAAAAAACTCTTCAAATTTGACACATACCAGCAGGAAGATCAACCTAAGACTTGGCAAACGGCACTTGGCGGTCGGGTCATTGCATTCATGCAAAGATGGGATTATCGGGACATTATTATTTGTTAGGCCAAATAAAAAGCTTCATAACACTTTTGATTTGAAGACTTTCATAGTGACTTTTTATTGTAGAAAGTTCAAAAGCAAACCTTCACATGCCTATTAACTAATACGCCGCACAAAAAATCTTACTCTAACCACAAGGCCCCAAGCATAAAGAGCTTTGGCTTTACTCTTCTCTAGTATATTCAAAGGCACCATGTTCTCCTTGAGCCTGCTAACTTCATTGGACAAAAAGTAGGTCATTCTTAAATTCAGCCAATCAGAGATGCTCTTACAAAGGTAACATTTGTAAAAACCACTCTGATTGGCCAAATCAAAGTAGGTCATACTATCTTATCTGTCTGAAGTTAGCAGGCTCAAGTGGGGAACCTTTGAATATACTAGAGACCAGTAAGATAAGACTACTAGGCTGGTGCCTGTGTTCTACCCAAACAAAGCATTATTCCATTATCAACAAGATCTAGAGGTTTCATGCATTTTTATAAGGAATCAAAACCAACAAACTTGCACAGACAGAGTAATATTACGGTATCACACACAAAAACAAACACCGAAAATACATCAAGACAAACGTACTACTATCTACTGTACAGACGACAGTCAAACAGAACTTACCTCCCATGCCCAGAGTTAATTTCTTCAGTTAGTTTAGGAGCTACTCATGAAGTTAATTTGTTAATAACCCTCAAGTTCATATATATATATATATATATATACAGTTGTCATCTTCAAACTAGAACGTTCAGATGAGTTGGCGAACCCCCGATACTAAAATTTCACTGCATTAGATGGATGAATGGATGACTGGGGCTTTACGTCATGTATAAATTTATGCACTTGGTAGGCTAATTAAGACTTGAGGAGGACACGGCAATGAGGCGAAGGATATTTGAAAGCGCTGTCCAACATAGGCCCTGGTGACTACCTAGAAGTTGGAACCCAACCTGGGACCCTCTTATTGTAACCCCAGAGCTCACCAACCCCCCCCCCCTATGATAATTTAAGAGGTTAAATTATCATAGAATAATAGATACTTAAATACAACATGAATGACAGACTTTCATGAAGACGCCAATATGACACCAGTTTACTGCACAATGGAGGTTAGTAAAACAGCCTATTCTGATAGTATCCTCGCAAATTGTTGTACCATAGAGTAAATGACAATATATAGAACAGAGAATCACAATGTCTATTTCTGTTGCACAAATGGGTCAGGAACAAACCAGAGACCAGTCACTTGGTAGCTAACATGTTACCGCTGAGCTACACATTGCTACACGGGAGCCAAAACGCTGATATAAATTACAGGTACTACATGAACTGACATCGAAGCCATCCAAATTAGGTCCAGGTGACCCGACAAGAGCTGGATTTGAACCCTAGACCCAGCAATCGGCAGCCTAGCACGCTACCACTAGACCAATCCTCCCCACACCTCGGAGTACAACCCTCATGAGAACGGATTAATTCAGGATTCCGTGATTTCATATTTTTGTTAGCAAAACCCATTATTTGGCAATGTCCATGCTTTCATGCTTTTTAATAACATAAATATCAACGGAAATTAAGACTAAAGAAACTATAGTTAGTACTAAATATATAAAATCAACCTTATTAGTCTAATGCACAAAAGACCTTCAAATGAGCAAGTTGAGCATATCTAACGGACAATCAATCAGAAAATGAAGTTCTAAGGAATAAATAATAGTATAATAATACAAACACAACATTTCATAAGGGCTTTTCCATTTAAAATCAAGTTCATAAACAGAGCAAAAAACTCAAATAATAGAGAAAGATGTTGATGCCAACTGCATTTTGAGAAATTGAGAAGCCAAGATCTCTATGGAAAAGCAAGTAAAGGAATCCGGGTAAGTAGATTCCAAAGTTTGGTTATGGAGACAAAAATATTGTCTACTTCTGAACCATGAAAAGAATTGCCTCCGCAACCTCCATTTGAAAAATAAAATTTCATGAACAGATTTTGTCAATTTCTAGGCCATAAGATCTATTTTATAAATGCTACCAAAGGATTGACCCGCCCCCCCCCCGGTACCCCTCCCCCCTGGGTAATTACTACTTATGACTGGTCGTGACAATTTATAACAATGGAATAGCCCAAATGAATGAAATGAAATCAACAGAAATGCCGTCAAAATAATCAAAAATACCTCAACGGTCATATTTCCCATAATAGCTCTCTGATGTCCTTCTAAAGTCTCAGTTGCGATTCTCGTAACTTCTGCGTCCGATTTACCGAGGAATTGTTGGCAAGCAGCCAGTAACATCTCCTCATTAGAGCCCTGAACTTTGACCTGTAAAGAGCAAGAGATGGCGCCACATGCTGAGAAGTTTTCAAATATTTTTTTATTTGGTCAGTTGGTTACCCACCAACTCCAACGGTCTCCCAAGAGAATCACATCGTCACAGAATAGACTTCAGCTGCAGGCTGCAGGCAGGTCCCAGACCTGTAACTCCTAAATTTTCCATACATCGGTGGATATTGAAAATAAATGGTCAGTTTTGGCTCTATCTTATTTAGACCTAAACTTGAGTTAAAGTTTAATAGCTAAGAGCAGGTAATGCGCACTATGATTTTAAAACTTAAAATGATTTCAATAAATTTCAGGTTTTGCTCTACCTTACACCTAAATGAGCTGTGGTTTAATAGCTAGTGGTAAGTAATGTGCGCTGTGATTCTTAAACTTAAAATAAATTGAATTACATTTAAGTTTGGTTCCATAAGCCAATTCATTTGAACATGTTGAAGTTCCTAGTCTTAGCGCTAAGTGTGGAAAATTCCGAGTGCTGACCTTAGAGCAAAGTCGGAAAGAATAAAAGGTTTGGTTCTACCGTGCCCGCCTTAGGCTTAAATGAATTGAGGTTACAAACGCTAAATAAGAAGAGTGCCAGAACCAAGTACTTCTGCTCTACCTTATTGATCTGAGGTTAATCATTGCTAGGTATGAAAGTTCAATTTAACAATGTTTAACATTCCTAATCCTATAGAAATAGTAAGGGATTTCAGAAAATATGCAATCAGTCAGCGGCGCCGGAAAGAATGGCTTTCTCTGACGGCTGCTTCAGCTGCAAAGTAGACGGCAACCTACTTTTTAAATGAAAGTAAATCAATAAAACAGTATAGTAAACAAACAACCAAATGGAAAAAATAACCAAAATCAACAAAACAGTATTTACATAATATCTGCAGTGTCGCAGCAGTGAAGCACGGAAGCAAATTTCCCAGCATGGATACGACCAGGAACATGGAGGGATTTTAAACAGGACCAATTAACTGATAAGGGATATAGCAATGAGATAAAGGATGAATGAAACAGCTATCTAACTCTTAAATATACGATTATATACCCAGAGTAAGAATTGAACCCAGGGCCCAAAAATAGGGGTATATTATCCAATGGCTAAGTAAACTTTTAACGCAGTTCTGATATACTTAAACTTATATAAAGGGAGGTAGCTCCATTGTAAGAATATAATCCCAAAGCAATGTAAGATAGAAAGAACAGTAAAAGCATTTGTCATAGCATTAGCATACAATTCGTCAATAATGAACATACCAAATCACTCACTCAGCCACAGATTCAACATCTAAAATAATCATTTTTAACTTTTTTTCAAAGGACACTAGGAAGTAAATCAAAATATTTGCAAAAACTAAGCAAAGTTTTGGTGTTGTGAGCATCAAAACCTTAGCTTTTGAATGATAGCATAAATATAATAAGATGAACGCAAATCTGGGATCCTGTTTAGTGTTCATAATTAACAATTTAGAAAAATATATGATTAAAATATATAAATATATCACCGCATCACCAATAGACCAATAACACCAGCCACCCTCCACCAACAACAGTATATACATTCAACAACAGAGAGACAGTCATTGAAAAACATCAAATATATACACACAAATATAAATTGCTGGACAATAAATACACATTACAACATCAAAATTCAGTGATCGACTAAATTTTTGGTGAAGGTGAATAACTCCTAATTGACTAATCTAATAAAAGATGACTAAGGACTAGAAAAGTTGATGTCATTCAAATATAAATGGTATAGGAAGATAGCTAATTTGTCTAAAATGGGGCGAATATTCATAAACAAGAATCTGGGGATTGCAAAATGGAGTTTGCCAATTCTATGTTTACATCATGAATATTCTTAGCATTGTGTCAAACTTGAAAATTTGTGACATCAAAATTAACATTTTTTGAGGGACAAATAAATTTTAATCAAATCTCTTTGACCAATAGGGTTCTATTAATAAATCCTGCAGTCTGACAGTGTCTGTAGATCTACTTTAAGGTAAATTGGGTCTAAAAATTGTGGCGGAGGCCCCAGGACGCAGCATGTTATACGAACAGCAACGCCCTCTATACCTCGACAGTCATGTTGCCCATTATCGCCCTCTGGTGGCCTTCTAACGTTTCCGTGGCAACCCCTCTAATTTCGTCCTCAGACCTTCCTAAAAACTGCTGACACGCCGCGAGTAACATGTCGCCGTTTTGGCCCTGTATCTTAACCTAAAATATCCAAGAAGGTTGTAAAAAGAGTTTTGGATTATATTTAAAATATTTAAATCAAGCATAGTGCATATTTCTTAATGTGCAAATAGCTTAATAGGATAAAATCTCATGAATTTGTAATCTGATTTTCATTACAGTTGACGAACGACAAGTACTTACATTCAGCTGCTTAATTGGCCATCAGTGACCTCACAACAAGCCCTATCAATTTATCAAATACATTAATATGAAGTGTCAATTTGTCGCGGGTAACAGTTACTTTTGACCTCATTGAGGAGTAGTGCGACATGCTAAATGACTTTTCCTAATAGCATCGCAAGTGCAGGATATGACCTCACAAACTGCTTATGTGTCGTACAGAATAACATGGCAGAGATAGAGCGACAGTGTATGACCTCACAAGAAACATCCAAACGCTTTTCTGTAAACACTTGTCATTCGTCTACTGTAAGAAGAATGTTGTTAATAAATATACATAGGCATAGATATCATATTATATACATTTATCTGAATGAAATTATTGAGGTTGATGAGTGATGAATGAAGATTATTATAAGACCAGTGTTCCAGCTAGGCCATTTGAGCATGGCGCCGTGCCATGCCTGACCCTTGTCCGCCATGCCCAAAAAAAAAGATGGATGGATGGATGGATGTTTGGGCTTTACGTCCTGTATTTCTGCACTTGGTAGGCTAATTAGGACAGCCATGCCCCAAAAAAAAATTTTTTTAATAGTTCTTTTTTTTTCAAAATTTTTGGAAAAAAAATAACAGTAAAATAAAAATAATAATTTTTTTTTTAAGTGCCCTCACTCTTTTAGAAAATTGTATGCCCGAATCAAATCTTTAGCTAGAACACTGAAGACTTTGAAATACATGTATCACAAACACAGGGCTGAAAGAAAATTGACATGGTTATAATTCAATAAATCAAAAGATACACAGATTGATATAAAGATATTGTTTTATACCTGGGCAATTCCAGTGACGGAAATGGCAACTCCAAGTTGAGTGTAGACATTTGGACTCTCGATTGTCAAGGTCATTGTGTTGAGAGAAATTCTGAAATAAAAGATATATTATCATGATTATACGAAATCATTACAAATGAAAAACTGCAACAAATTTTCAAGGAATAATATGACAATTGCCAGAATTTGTAGGTAATGTGTAAACACATGTAAAACAAGGATAGTTAAGGCAGGGTACCATCTGAAATTTGGCAAGCAAATTCCCTGTATTTTCCCTGATTTTTCCATGCTTCACCGTACGTTTATCCTGACCATATTTGGGCTTAGTGTTGTGTAATCGTGGCAATATCCCTAATCGGTAATCAATAACTATTACTTTTACAGAATTTGAGGTCAAACTTCAAATTCTCTGACATTTCCTGTAGGGATAAGAGGAGTCTGAGTCGTAATTCAGGAGAGAGGAGACAGTCGGATTCGCTTTTCAGAAAGTCAAAGGAATCGGGAGTCAGAGTCGGTTCACTATCTACCTGTCTCCAAAGCCCTGCGAATATGATTGTTTATTTAATCATAAAATTAAATTGAATCATACCTCTGGATTTTCTGAATTCCAGGCCATACAAATACCCGGCCACCGGGCACAAGGAGTGGTCTGGAGTGACAGCATCCTGAAAAAGAAGAAGATAAGAATATATTCAAGGTTGAAAATAAAGTTATGCTTTCTATATTATCTACATGATCTACTTTTCTAGGAAATATAGGGATTATTCGACAACGAAACCAATGGCAAATCACAGAATCGCTTCCATCATAAGCCAAAAACTTCATGTCGCGGACAAAGAGGTGCCGAAAACTTCAAACATCGGGATGAAAAAGATGCCATAAGTTTTATCAAAACAAAGACATGTATGCTTATTAGTGACAATATCTTGAAACCTAAAAAATAACGTGCAAGCACTTTAAGCAGCGCAGGCCTGAATAATCTGTCACTGATGAGTTTAGAGTACCAACCCACTGACCAATGAACAGTACAACTTGGGCTTTAAATCTATGAATGTGACTATTAATCAGTATATTCCATCTATTAAATCAATCAATCCTTCTACCCATCCTTCCTTCCTTCTGTTGTGTTTTCTAAAGATGGGTTATAAATGAGTGTTTTCATACATTTGTGGAGACTGACTTGCTCTGGCTGTCAGTGCAGCAGGAGAGCAGCAGCAGGTCATCATGTACAATCATTTAAATTTCGCGGGAAAAACTAGCTTTTTAGTTGAGAAAATAAAAAAATTATTGTCACAGAAGTTTACCAAAAGTTGATGGAAGCAAGATAAACTCATGATGGGACCATATGGCAAGTTTCAGAGTGATAGGTGTAACAGTGTGATCGCCTATATGGTCAGAGTTTGTAGAAAAATTCTAGGGGTAAGAGCAGCTGCGCTGCTAAAAATGAAAGAATTTTTTCTAAAATATAGGATTTCATAATGAGACAAAAAAAATATAGGAATTACTGGAAGTGTGGGACCCTGATATCCATTTCAAATGATAAGTAACTATAGGTTTGGGGCTGTGTTGAAAGGATGGATGGGGCTTTACGTCCTGTATTTATGGACTGGGTAGGCTTATTAGGACAGGAGGAGGACACGGCAATGAGGCCAAGGATGATTGAAACAGCCATCCAAGTCCAACCAGTGGCGTAGCCAGGGGGGGCAAGGTGGGGCAATTGCCCCCCCTGTGGCTGCTCTTGCCCCCCCCTCTTGCCCCCCCCCCTCTGGCTTTGGAGTAAAATAAAATAAAATTAGCCTGAAATGTCCAGTGCATGACTTAGTTTTACTATTCTGCTTAGGATGGCCTCCACCAAATAGTGTTTCAAACGACGACCTAATTATTTAGCGGGCCAAGCGACTGGTGGAGCCGAAAATTCAGGCCTCGAAACACCAACTGAACTCTCCCGAATTTGTCAAATTTATTCAACCATACAGTGAGGCTCTGTAAAATTGCAATGACAATCCCAGCGTCCAGTGCTTCTTGTGAGCGAAGCTTCTCTGTCATGAAGAGGACAAAAACTTTTGTGAAAATTCAATGGCAGATGAGAGGCTCTCAAACCTAAGAGTCATCCATATTGAATGACAAAGGTCAAATTCATTTGATTTGGATGAGTTTGTAGAGATATTGTCAAACAGGATCATGCTTCTTAAGTAATATCAGAGACTGATGTTGCTACATTGAAATTTAGTGTCTCTATTGCAGGCCTCCTAGAACTCCTACTTTTCCTACCTTTTTTAGAAATCATCCTACTTTTCCTTTTTGGCCAGTCCTACTTTTTTAAAATTCAGAAATGGTAAATTTAGATAAGTGGCAAATCTTGTATGTTCAATTGTTCATAGGACAAAGTTCAAGCTTTGAGTCAGAAATGTCAGATATCGTACATTCTTTCGACAAGGTTTGGGACTTATCTTGAAGGAATAAATTGTGTACTTTCAATGAAGTCGTCAAAAATGAAGACAATATCTTGTCCCTTTGTCTTGTTTATTGGCAAAATGTGACTAAAACAGGCTCCTACATGACCACAATTAATGATCCTAAATTTTTTGGCTAAACTCGAATTTTTTTTCTGGAGGGCTGCTGGGAGGCCTGCTATTGTTATTACTTATTACACTGCTCTGTTCTAACTAAGGATCGAGATAGTTTTTCATTATTCAATATGACACTCATTACATTCCTATAATATATTTATGAATAGTTTATAGGCCTAGTCTGATGAAAAATCATGCAATTTTTCTGTTCTAGTGTGATGACATTGCTAAGATGATGATTTCTGTTTCTTGTTCAAGACTGAAAGAATATTTTCATTGATAACAGAATTCTTGTTTTGATAAAAAAAGTCACTTTTCTGACATTTTTCTATGGTGTTTTCTTCATCTATGGATCCAATCATCTAGATTCAATATTTAGTGGCATTCAGCATGTTCAGTCAAGCAAATTTATGCAGTATATAATAATAACTTAACATTTAGCAGCAAAATATCTAATGCCTTAAAAATATGTAAATACAACATATAATTAAATTTCTTGCACTTCATGGTCAATTTAACTTGTTTAATGATGACGATAATGACCATTGTGGGAGTCATGTGAATTTTATCCGATAAATGTCGATAAAGGTCTTGCCCCCCCTCAAGAAGTCCTGCCCCACCCACTGCCCCACCTGTGGCAGATATCTGGCTACACCACTGCGTCCAACATAGGCCCAGGTGATTTGGCAAGAGCTGGATTCAACCCAGCACACCACCACTAGAACAACCCTCCCCCTTGGCTATGTTGAAACGAATATTGAGACAAATTGATGTTACAGACATTAGTCAAACTGGTGTACACAGCCCAAAAATGGGTCACCATTGACTCATCAAACAAGTTCTCAGGAAAATAGAGCTGTCAAGTGTATCTGCATTTTGCAATAACAGTATTTTGCAATCATAGTGACTAATGGCCCTGGGTAATGGCACATAATCTACTGTTGAAATTGTGTCAATACTGAAGCTCTTGAGTGTGAATTACATGATTCAGCAATTACATGTTAAATATTTAATGGTATACCATCACAGACTAATTCAATGTTGACTTATAGCAATGTCCCTATACCTTCTTAGTTTTTTGTGTTACTATGAACATCTGACAAATTGTTTATGATATTACTGTTACATGCAGTTCATAATTAGGCCTAGAGTCTGTAACTAGAGCGCAGGAAGGAAAATGTTTCACTCAATTACTGAATTAGCTGATTAGGTGCAATGTTAATCACAATAGATAGAATAGAGGAAGATACTCAAAAGAATACATCAATGTCAATGACAATGCTTGACCAAAAGTTTCCAGGTTGCAATGTAGCTTTGGCAAAGTTGCAAATATAAATATATGCAATATAAATGCACCTAGAGCATTACATGTAGATGGAGTATCATCCTCTTGGGGAGAATGATGAAGTCCATTATCTACTAGAGCATGGGCTATGGAATGCTAATCTACTGATCCACATGGCCTGTGGCAGTGCTGTCAAGACTTCAAGTTGCAGGTCTAAATTGACATTTGATCTTCACTTGTGTCAAAATTTTGCTAAATCTGACAAATTTGGCAGACTTTAAACGTTTGCACTAGAAACCTAAGTATGTAAGGATGGGCATGCACTACTGAAACAAGTAGATTTTGCGCGCTGTCAGCAATTTTACACTGCAATGTGTATTGAGCAATCTGGGTTGACAATTTTGGAGGCGGGGCACTTGTTTACAAAACACAAACGTGACATGTTACGATGTTTATGGAGCAAATAACAACGCGTTGCCAAACAAAATGTCCATAATATTGAAGTAGAAACTTGCTTCTCCAACTGACCTGACACTACCATAGCCTCATTGGGCCCACAAGTATGAAAAGCCATGATTATTCCGAAAAATTCTGCTGCACTCCAGCGAAAATGGCTGCAACCCAATTCTCGTCTTTCCTGTGATGTCACGAGATTTGCCCTCAAGCCCTCTAGCGAGCACAGGGGCTTCTGAACCAAGTTGTTTTGGACTATATATGTATATAAATATATATATATATATGCTTCATAATCTTTGTTCAAGGGCCCCTGTGCTAGCGAGGTCCTCCTCAACTACTATTTTACTAAATGATCATTTTCAGCAGAAAGGGCGGGATTCTTGATATCATGGCAAGCAGCACGGTAGGACAGCTGCATGTTGATGGACTGCCCTCAATTTATCATAATGCAAGTAACTATTGTAGAGGTCAATGACATTGACAATGAAAAGGATATCCGTGTCAGAGGGATCGTTGTGTATCGGGCCCCTGAAATTGAGCGAGGAGAAAATGAGGTTCCTAATGAGGGTGAGGATGACGCTGATACGAAACTGATCAAGAGACTGTTAGAATTCCTTTCTTGTGAGATTGAAGATCTCGAAAGCGTCAACAGACTAGGGAAATTCTCGTTAGACAGAATCAAAGAGAAAAGATTCCGTCCGATGAAAGTCAGATTCACGTCCCAGGAGGCGAGAGATAAAGTCCTCAATAGCTTATCTAAACTAAGAGATGCTCCAGCTGAATTAAAAGTACTGAGTATCCGTCAAGACCTTAATTCCTTGCAAAGGCAAGAACTCAACGACAAAATCCGAGAGGCTAAGGAAGCATCAAAAAGCTTAACAGACACTATCCTAGTTGTTAGAGGTTGGCCTGGTCAATATCGTATGGTAGAGGTCAAGAGACGTACCCCCAATACTTTTTTAGCTCAAGCCCAAGGGCAAGCATCGAGCTAAATACTGTTTTTGTGCCAGAGCAAACAATTCCTGTAGCAGCAGAACCTGCCCCCAGAGAGTTAGTTAATGTGTCTACTAGTTCACCAGTTAGACTCAGAGAAGAGATGGGAAATATTTCATTATATTACACAAATGCAGACAGCTTGGGTAATAAGTTTAATGAACTGCAGGCCTTAGCAAGCACAAACAATTATGAAATAATTTGTATCACTGAAACTTTACCCAAACACCGCATTAATCCTGACGACATTAGTAACTACACATTCTCTTTGAGCAATTACATAGGATATCATACCTTATCAGGTAGAGGGGTTTCTATCTATGTCCACGAAAATCTAAAATCAGAAGCAGTCAGTTTTGATGCAAACTTTAGTGATAACCTATGGGTAAACTTAGAAACAAGCCCCAAAAAATACATTCTATTAGGATGTCTTTACAGGAGCCCTAATAGCTCCGAGAGTAACAACGAATCTCTAGTGTCAATGCTTAAGGAAAGCAAAAGCAAGAATGCACTTAACAGGTTAATTGTAGGGGATTTTAACCTTAAGGAAATTGATTGGGTTAATTTCTGTGTGCATACTCGCCCCGAACACACTGCTATGAAAGTCTTTGATGTAGTGAATGATCTTTTCTACGAGCAATTGATAGATGAACCAACTAGACACAGAGCAGGCGAGAGACCTAACTTACTTGACTGGGTTTTGACTGATAACTCTGAAATGATCGAAAATATATGTGTAGGTCCACCTCTAGGTACCAAAGGAGACCACAACTCAATCGAACTAGACATTGTTTTGCCGAGGTGCCTCACCTATTCACCTGAGAAACTTAATTTATACAAGGGGAATTACGCTGGTATGATCAAATCAATTAACTCAGTAGATTGGGAAAGTAAGTTAGATGTTATGTCATGCAGCCAGGCATGGGACTCTTTCCATAATTTCATGCAGACTTGTATCAAAGAACATATCCCTGTATTTAAAGAAAAACTTAAGAAAAAAAAGAATATTTGGGTAAATTCTTTAGTGAAAAGTGCCATCAAAGAGAAAAACAGGGCATGGAATCAGTACAAAAAAAACAAGTCTGATGTTAATTGGAAAAATTTTACCTGCATTAGAAACAAAACTAACAAAATTGTTTCAGCCAATAAAGCTAATTTTGAATTAAAAATAGCTAATGAAATCAAAAGTAACCCTAAACAATTTTGGAAATATGTGAAGTCGAAATCTAGCGCCAGTAGGGATTTTCCTAGATTAGTGGACAATGAGGGCATGGTGTACGACAATGACTCAGCTAAAGCTGAGCTTTTCAATTCCTATTTTTCTAGCGTTTTTACAGCCGAAGATACTTCCTCTATTCCAACTCCTACTGTCCTTTCTAATTCAAATCTATCGTCTATAACCATCAGTCCTGATATAGTTTTAAAGTACCTACAAAAAATTAACACATCTAAGTCGGCTGGTCCAGATGGTATTCATTCTAAGGTACTATATGAAGTCAAAGATGTCATCAAAACCCCATTGAGCATCATTTTCAACAAATCCTTAGCAGAGGGCATTCTGCCATCTATGTGGAAACACGCTAACGTTAAGCCCCTATTCAAGAAAGGCAGTAAAAAATCTCCCAGTAATTATAGACCAGTTAGTCTAACAAGCATCTGCTGCAAGTCAATGGAGAGAATTTTACGTGATGGTATTATGAATCACCTAGAGTCTAATAATCTATTGAGCAGCAACCAGCACGGTTTTAGATCGGGTAGGTCATGTGTAACGCAACTCTTAGAAATCATAGAAATATGGTCTGACCTCCTAGATCAAGGTATACCATATGATTGTATTTATTTAGATTATGCGAAAGCATTCGACAAGGTGCCACATATTAGATTATGTCGTAAGATAGAGTCTCATGGCATTAAGGGAGACCTCCTAAAATGGTTGTCAAATTTCTTAAAAATAGGACTCAAATGGTTACTATAAATAATCACAGCTCTAGCAATACAAATGTAATCTCAGGCATTCCTCAAGGTAGTGTGCTGGGCCCAATCTTATTTCTCATTTATATCAATGATATTTCAGAAGGCATAAACTCAGTTATTAAGATATTTGCCGATGATACAAAGATCTTCAGAGCCCTAAACATGCATACTGACAATATCCTCTTACAAATTGACTTAGATAGACTATTGGAGTGGTCAGCAAAATGGCAATTACCATTTAATGTATCCAAATGCAAAGTAATCCACTACGGCAAACACAACCCGGGTTACAATTATTACATGGATGGGGTATCTGTACACGTCGATGATAATGAAAAAGATTTAGGTATTACATTTGATTCAAACCTGAAATTTTCACCGCATATTAGAGCTATCACTGCTAAAGCGAACAGCAGGGTAGGAATATTACGCAGAAACTTTAGCAACATGAGTCCAACAATATTTCTGCCCCTATATAAAGCCTTGGTTAGACCATTGTTGGAATATGGCTCTGTTATATGGAGTCCTAAGTACGTATTCGATCAATTGGAAATTGAGAAAGTTCAACGTAGAGCCACTAAATTAGTAGGTTCAATCAGCCATCGGCCTTATAATGAAAGGCTTAAAGAACTAAAACTTGACTCCCTAAAATTTAGAAGACGGAGATCCGACGTGATCCAGGTGTTCAGAATACTAAATGGTATAGACAACCTTGACCCGTCCTTATTTTTCTCGCTAAATACGGATTAATGAACTCGTGGACATTCTAAGAAATTACTGAAACTAAGAGCTAACTCCTCAGATCGGCTAAACTCTTTCTCAATGAGAATAATTAATGACTGGAATAATCTAAAAAATAGCACTGTGAACTCAACTTCCATTAATGCCTTTAAAACAGCCCTTAAACACGAGTGGTCCGATCATCCGGAAAGATTTTTAGATTAACTGTACTTGCTACATCTATAGATGTGCATCATTTATGTTGATGTTTTGTCTACTCTTATCTATTTCAGACAATGAATGCCCTTATAGGTGATAGTAGGGTGAGAGATTTCAAAGTGCACCCACTTTCTAATCTGATTGATGACAACTGGTCACTACCGGGTGCTGGTGTACTAGAGATGGAAAATCTCATTAGAGATTCCATAATTAATCACCACGGTGAAGATAATTATTTTAATCTAAAGATGCACGTTTATATCTCCGCTGGTATCTGTGACTTAACCGTCAAACAAAAGGCAGTTAGGTATCAGGAGACGTTATTTGATCTAGATTCTATAGATACCACCAGATTAACTTTTACTAACTCTCTGAATTATATTCAGAATTACACTATTAGGGAGAATGCCATACCCATCTTCACTACTATATACCCGTTGTCACTGAAGGACTGGAATTTATCCAGACTTCGAGCAAACAAGACCACTTATCTGGTCCATGAGGACGATTATGCATTAATGCAAAGTAAATTAGAAGAGCTATTGATGGAAATCAATCAATATATCGTTCATTTGAATGGAAACCTGGGTATGGCAACCCCCCTAATACATAAACAGATGATACACAATCGTGCCAAAGGCAATTCCACCTTTAAATTCAACCTGTTGGCTGATGGGTGTCACCCTAACCCTGTTCTAAAACACAATATTGTAAAATGTTTTGCTCAGGCAATTAGCAAAAACAGTGCTTAGACTATTTATGTTAGCAAAATTAGGGTATATAGTGAGATAGCGGATAGGTATCATCTACTTATGGGTGCTAGTCAGGTATGGCCCGACATGGCAAGGTGCGAGTAATGGTCGCCTTGGACCTTACGTCAACCCTATGCCATGTCGGTACATACCACCCATGTTTACATCAGGTTAATGGTCGCCTTGGACCTTAACCTAGAGAGTAAACTTGTCTGTGATTGGGTTCTACCAATTGATTGTATAGGATTGATATTTATTTATTTATTTAGTTATTTATTTATTTATTTATTTATTGTTGGAAAGTCTGGATAGTCTCTTTCAACGGAATTTGGACCTTGTATATATGTTCACTTATATTCACTGAATTCGGAAATTTATTAAATTATTGATGTATTTTCTATGGCACATTCTCATATGAAAAGATAAACCATAATCCGCTCAAGTCAGGCGCATGCGCACAATAATTACATCGAAGATATGCTGTATATCCAAGGAACTGTACCAAAGAGTCCATCATTGAGCCCAGAAGACCACCACACAAGACATCAAGGAGAGGCCAACAAACCTGCACGGTTTCCGGCCTATCACCTTCTACAGTTCTACAGTTCTACAGTTCTACAACCAATTAATCCCTTTATAGACATTTCATCAAAAAATTATTTTCCATTAAAAAAAAAAATTAATAAGGCCTATCATCTTCAAATTAATATGAATAAAATTATTTGTACGCTATCATATAAAATAATTTCTTGCGAGATATTAAATATTCAAATATATCTAATTGAGATTTTATGAATGTTTCATGAAATATTTTACTTGCCTGATTTAACTAAGGCTTCGTTGGGCCCAGATACAATACAACAGCAGCTTTGTCCACATCCCATTGTAAATTAATGTAAATCCAAAAAATTGAAAAAGTGACCGATATATGCGTGAAATAGGTCTTATAGCAAGCTGTCAGGCGTTTCCATCTGAAAACAAAATGATCAAATCTGAAGTGACAGTGTCATTTAAAATATGAAACACAAAAATATAACTGACGCATACAAATGTATATTTTTAAGACTAGTATTGGGTGACAGTAGTAAATTAAGCGTATGACAGATCACCCAGCTCAGATATCTGATTATGGTCCCACAACAATAATATGAGTTGATAAAAATTATTTGTAGTTGACATAAGGCAGACAAGTTAATTCGAAAAGTATTCAAAATTTCTCATTTGTAAACACAGTCACATGTGATTTCACAGAGTTCTTGGACACTATATAAAACATAACAAGTACAATAATCACTCTATCTCCTTGTTATCTCTGTTTTATCAATAAAAAATAAATAAAAAAACAAGAAAAACTGCTTCTTAAAAATTGTACTCATTTTTACTCTACCTGCATTCTTACTATAAAGTATCACTCAAATGAAAGTTTTGCAATACAGTTTAAAGCAATTCACTGAAACAGCATCAGTGTGTCATTTGTTAATAATTAATAACCATTTACATTAATACCCAAGACCAAGCAGCTTTGAAATAAATGTAGGTCAAGACTCAGAAGAAAAATCAATGGCACTACATCAATATAGAAATATGGCAGTTAATTAATACATCTATTTAATCTATAATTGGCAATAATTGCTAAATGATTTGTCCATGTTATCAAATGCAAAACAGAAAATTCAAGAATACATGCAATATCTAAATAAAATAATATTGATTAAATAGATATCATACTTTTCGTACCTTTAGCGCTTGTAGTTGTTCAAAGCCTTCAGCCGTGTAGTCCAATGTGCAAGTCCCCTTAAGATAATTGCAGATAACTTACAGATAACTTGTGATAAGCCATTTCTGTATCTGATAAGAGCTTATCAAATAATCAACAACAGGGTTTGGCCAGCTTATCTCTTTGTAAACTATTTTTTCTGATAATAATAAAACTTACAATGTTCAGCAGAAATTATTACAAGTTTCTGTGCAGTAAAAATAATCAAGTAAGGCCATACATAATTGATCTTTAGCTTCTCATATCTTCTCGAAGCACATTTTTAGAGTTAGTTGGTAGGACGGGGAAAAAAGTCATAATCTTAATTTTGTATAATGTCAATTAAGTAACAGAATTTGGTAAGCTCAATTTTTAGCCTGGCTCGCCAGGCTAATTCAGGAGTTATTGTCTGAAAATATTGTCTGTCATCGCGATTGTTCAATAAATATAGGTTCGATATATCTGTTTTTGTGTTTTATTGGTTTGTTTGGGATGCTAGATATATGGAAAGTAATTGAAATTTCAATTTAAATAAAAAAATTTCCCCAAATTTTTCCAAGATTTGAAAAAAAAAAAAAAAATTTTTTTTTTACGAGGAGATCAGGCAAGTTCTTTTTTTCAAATTTAAACATTTTTTTCCAAGATTTACAATTTTTTTTTTTCTTAGATTAGAAATAATTTTTTTTTCAATTTCGCCAATTTTTTTTTTTCAAAAGAGGAAATATATTTCGCCATCATCACTGCCACTTGAGTCAGGCTTTGAATCCGCAGATTCTTGTTTTCTGTTGGCAGAAAATCTGTTGGGTCGGTCGATCCGAGAAGCTAACATTTAATATGCCTGGCTTACTATAGTTGTCAGTATAAGTTAAACTCCACATATTACACAGAACTATCATTTAGGCATTTACTGTGAAATCTAATAAATATATATATACCTTCAGTTTGACAGCCTTCTCCTTTAGGACATCATCCCATGCAGCGTGTGCAGTCTATGGAGCCTACCATTAGCTACTGCAATACCTACTTCAGTTGTCAATTTGCCTATTCACTATAGATACTGGGTATCGCTTGCCTTCAGCAGTGTTCAGTTGCTGTCAGCACTACTAAGTAGGAAATTTAACCCTCACTCTTCCATCTTAGCATGTAACAGCTAGGCTGCAATGATGCAATCCCCAGTTCTTCTTTCCAGAAAGTGCTGTATATATATAGGCATTTATTTGAAAAGTGGGGCCAAAACATAAACAGTCAAAGCATGAAAGTGAATAACCCAATTTCCTTGGTTGCAGTATTTTCTGAAAGAATGGTCACAGGGCTATCAGGAAAAATATAATGATGCTTTTCATTAGAGTTCCCATTAGCAGACGTTGAAAAAACATCAAAAATTGAGTTTTAAAAGGTCCCCGGTTTTTAGACCCTTTTTTGGCAGGCTGGCATTGTTTCCCAACATAGCCCATCATAAAAATGAGCATGTCATCCTATCTGTCATGCCTTGAGGTACAATAAAAAAATATAAGACGATTTTTAAAAAATCCCCAAATACAGATTTTGAGGGGGAAAAGATGAAAAAGCCGACTGTCACACCTTGGTGTGACTATTGAAAAAGCTACAAAAAGGCATTTTGTTACTACTAAAACCACAGCAACCTGTGTCAATTAATTTTTTTCTGGTAGTCCAAGGTCCAATCTTTCTTGGAAAAGTTAAATTACAGTTCTACTGCCATTATAGACAGAGCTGTGAGCCCTCAAAGTGGTGTAACGACCGGAACAGTTCGTGTAACGTACCTCACGCTGCCGAAAATTGTCTAAAAATGACTAAGTCCAACTCTCAAAAGCATCAGAGTGATCATTGTGACCTTTCTATGTGACTGTCGTGATTGTACAGTGACTGTCATGTTCAGCAATTAGCTTTCAAAGGGCAACTTACTTCCATTCAATTGAAAGATCTTAATTGCAATTCTAGCAATTCAGACACCCCAGTCTGTCAATTGGCATTGGCTGCTGATTGCCTTTTCAAAGGAGTCAGACCTCTTCATGTAAAATGCAATTTAATCCAGCCAGTCAATTGAATGAATCCAAAAGTGATTGATTAATCAATTGTTTTATTTATTTATTTGTTTAAACTCCCACAAGAGGGGAGAAAGATAAAATACAGAGTAAAAATGACCCTTGAATGCATGTGTGTCATCAATACTACCACTGTGATGACCAATGCTTGCACTTAATCAGTTTTATATATTTCAAGTCTGGACTTGTCCCTTTGGGCTGTTTAGATAGATAGATAGATAGATAGATAGATAGATAGATAGATAGATAGATAGATAGATAGATAGGCATTTATTTGAAAAGTGGATCCAAAACTCAAATGGTCACTGTATAAAAGTGAATCATCCGATTTCCATTGGTTTTGATTTTTCTGAAAGAACTGTGATAGGGCTATATAATGACGCTTTCAATCTGAGTATCCACTGAAAGAGGCTAAAAAATACCAAAAATTATATTTTAAAAGGTAGCCGGTTTTTAGACCCTATTTGGGTATGCTGGCATTTTTATCCAAAACACCCCACAGCAAGAATCAATATTTCACACCATCTCTTATATGTCGAGAGTACAATAAAAAAATATCAGGTGATTTTTGAAAAAATACTCCACTATCGGTTTTGACGGGGCAAAGATCTGAGAGCTGACTGTCACGCATTGGTGTGACTATTGAAAAAGTGACATTGCAACTGCATTTTGTCACCACTAAAACCACATTCAGACATGCTAATATATTCTATTTTTGTAGTACTAGGCCCCATCTTTCTTATAAAGCTTAAATTACTGTGCTACTGTCTCACTCACTGAACAGTGAGGCTTCAAAGTGCAGTCCAGCCTCCAAACAAATCACAGTGATCATTGTGACCTTTCTCTGTGACTGCCGTAACTGTACAGTGACTGTCATGCTTCAAAGTACAATTCTGTTTACCTGCTGTTATATATATATATTTTTATGTATAGATTACATATAATGAAGAAATATGTGTTTTTATGTATAGATTACATATAATGAAGACAATTAATACAATTCTCTATTATGGATAGTGCCTCCCCCCTGCTGAAACATTCGGGCCAACTTTCCCGTGGTCAGCCTGGCTGCACGGTGCCAGGGGGGTCACTCCCAACAATTTAAAGTCCACCCATGAAAAAGAATTTTCATGTGGTTCCTTGCACCAGAGTAGTTTATTAATGATTTTAAGCAGCCCCGGGATGCTTGTTTTAATTATTTTATGAGAAACTGTCTTCTCTACATGTGTGTGTTTTGATTTCTAAAACCTCCACCTTTAAAATGATAATCCAACCTATATTGCCCTCTGTTGTGCTGAATAGTACTAATATCTCAAGCAGATAGCCTACACAAAATATAACAAAATTCAATATCGAGTGATTTAAATAAAAATGTAATATTCTAAATCGAACACCACATTTGTCTGTTTGACAATTTTGCAACTGTTTAAAACACACAGCAACCAGGTAACAGTTTATCGTTCTGTCCGATAGCTCAGCTCAACCTAATATGAAACTTTAAATACAATTCGTGAGCTTAAAATGATATTAATGGAGATATTAGAGTGATCATTGTGACTGTATATTCTAAATATTGTGGCTATAATCTATTGGGGTTCAAGCCCGCCCCTAGGCTGTTAGATTTAATGTAAAAATATAAAATCCCAATATTTTTGATGGAACCCCCCCCCCGTACAAGTTTTTCTGGATCCGCCCCTGTATAGTACTTATTTTTATTCTGGATCTGCCCCTATTAACAGTGCTTATTATTTATTTAATGACAAAACTGTGTTCTGTCACCAGGCCTACACAGAATAACGTATATTTCAACCTAAGACACCCAAGACACTTAAGTTTCATATTAGAGGCACCGAGTTGGGGGGGGGGGGCTGGGGGAGGGCACATATACAATATATAGGGGTATGTGCCCCCATACCCCCTCCCACACAAATGTCTAGTAAGCCTCCCATTATACCCATAGGCGTACGGGACAGGCGTTTTGCGGGGGGCTGTCGCTATTTTGCCCTGAAATTTTAACATGGCACGGATGTGACCAGGGCAGTGGATCTGCCCTGATTGTTCAGGATTTGCCCTGATATATGCCATGTGCCCTGATGCCAGGGGGGGCTGCAGCCCCCCCTGACCCCCTGCGAAATACGCCTATGATTATACCAAAGTCAACTGCACTTAGTTGGCTTTCTTTTGTGTGACTTTTATGACTACATGTAGTACTGTGACTCAGGTAATAACTCATCTAGCCTTGTGGTAAATTATTTTGGGAATGTTACTGTTTTCAAACCCACACACATTATAGCCTTGTGGTAATAAGTCTACGAATTGTGATACTATGGTTACTTTTGATTGCAGTGACTTTAGTGACGGAAATAAAAAAATGTCCTGCCTATTGACAGACAATAAATGTAAATCCTTAACTGGAACTATCATTGTTACTGCAGATTCACTTAGTATGAGTTTCTTTGACTACTTTTTTCACTATCTACGTAGCTGTTTCAGCTTGCCTGATTGGTCTATCAGTATATCAAACGTCCTCCAAATCCTTAAGTTTAACACAGACAACAAGGAAAAACGTAGTATTTCGCTCAGGGCTTTGGAGTCGGAGTCGGGAGTCGGAGTCGTGGAGTCGGAGGTTTTTGGGTGGAGTCGGAGTCGAAGTCGGGAGTCGAACTTTGATTTTCGGGTGGAGTCGGAGTCGGAGTCGTAATTCAGGAGACCCAATGAGTCGGAGTCGGAGTCGCTTTTCAGAAAGCCAAAGGAGTCGGGAGTCGGAGTCGGTTCACTTATCACCCGACTCCAAAGCCCTGATTTCGCTTCAGTAAGCACCTGAGCTGGGAAAGTAAATCAGATTAGCAGGAAAACACTGACAATCCCTGTCCCTCCAAACACATCACTGGTCTTGAAAAATGTTTTTATTATATTCAAATTAGATTTAAGCTACATAATTCAGTCTCTCAACCAATCACACGAACTGGTTTTGCTACGTTTCACTATCCTTTTGCAGAAACTCATACTTCTTGAAATTGCAGTAAGACACTATAAGGGGGCAGGAGTTTAATATCAAGAGGGAGGACCTTGGAGTTTCATTGAAATAAATAATTTGCTGCTGAGATACACCCCCTATAAATTAAATGGTCGCCCCTAATGAGAATATTAGAGGTCACCCAATTATAAAGCTATGTAATGTGATTTTTTCACCGTGATGACTAAATAATGACCTTTCAATAATGGCGAATATGTGACAGATTCCTATCATACAGACTATGCTTTGTGACGTCATTACTGTGACTATTGTGACTAAACAACACATTGCCTTTACAATAATTTTGGGAAAGTTGCTGTTTCCAAATGCACAGACAATTACTGCAACCATGAAATACAAGTTTCATTAACGTGCACTGCAAAAAAGGTTTGTGTAAAACAGACAAAACAAAGGTTAGCTGGTGTCTATTCATACTCTTTGCATACGTTTAGACAAAAGGTATGTGTATTTTTGACATTTCTTTGATCAAATCACACAAAAAATGATCAAGATGGACAATTTCCTTGTCTATTTCACATATAAAAATCTTTTCTGACAAGCCTACTCACAAAATTTTGGACCGACACCAGCTAACTTGAATTTTTTCTGTGTTACGCAGACCTTTGTTTTTTTCAGTGTGGCTATGGTAACAAAATGATTCCTTGTCCCTGACACTCAAGTTTACTGGTGCCAAACCTGCACTCCTACAGACCACGTACCATGAATTTCTTTAAAATGGCTATGATGACTAATTCTTGCTATTTTCCAAAAAATATTGAGTAGGTATCTGTAGCCTTGCTTCCAAAGGTACGCACCACGTGACATATGACTTCTGCCCATTATATTGATAATGAAACCGATTCCAAACACAATGACCCAGTAGCATAACATTTTTTTACTGTGACTACAGTAAATAAATAATGCCTTGCATTCTGTCACTTCTGACAGATAATGTCATCACTTCCGACACCCGAATTTCTAGAATTTTGCTGGTACCAAACATATATTAGGCCTACTGTGACTATGGTGACTACAAGATCACTTGTCTTTTGCTATTACATTAACTGTGTGATAGATTGCAACCCAACAAACCATGTAATGCAACAATCTTTATTGCGACTATGATGACTGATAATGTCATCACTTCCAAGTCCCGACACCCAAATTTCTAGAATTTTGCTGGTACCAAACTTATATTAGGCCTATGGTGACTATAGTGACTAAAAGATCAATTGTCGTTTGCTTTACATTAACCGTGTGATCGATTGCAACCAAACAAATCATGTAATGCAACAATCTCTATTGTGACTATGATGACTGATCACTTCCGACACCCACATTTCTAGAATTTTGCTGTTACCAAACATATATTAGGCCTACTGTGACTTTGGTGACAAAAGATCACTTGCGTTTTGCTATTTACATTAACTGTGAGATTGATTGCAACCCAAAAAACCATGTAATGTAACTTTCTTTATTGTGACTATAATGACTGATAACGTCATCACTTCCGACACCAAAATTGTTGGAATCTTGCTGGTGCCAAATATTAGGCCTACTGTGACTATGGTGACTAAAAGATCACTTGTCTATTGCTATTACATTAACTTGGCGATTGATTGCAACCCAACAAACCATGTAATGCAACTATCTTTAATGTGACTATGATGACTGACACCCAAATTTTTAGAATTTTGCTGGTCCCAAACATATATTAGGCCTACTGTGACTATGGTGACTAAAAGATCACTGATGATTTGCCTTTTGCTATTTTTACATTAAGTTTGTGATAGATTGCAACTCAACAAACCATGTAATGCAACTATCTTTACTTTGAATATAGGCCTAATGACTGATAATGTCATCACTTCCGACACCCAAATTTCTAGAATTTTACTGGTACCAAGCACATATTAGGCCTACTGTGACTGTGGTGACTACAAGATCATTTGCCTTTTGATATTACATTAACTGTGTGATAGATTGCAACCCAGCAAACCATGTAATGCAACAATCTTTATTGTGACTATGATGACTGATAATGTCATCAATTCCAACACCCAAATTCCTAGAATTTTGCTGGTACCAAACATATATTAGGCCTACTGTGACTATTGTGACTAAAAGATCACTTGCTTTTTGCTATTACATTAACTGTGTGATAGATTGCAACCCAACAAACCATGTAATGCAACAATCTTTATTGTGACTATGATGACTGATAATGTCATCAATTCCAACACCCAAATTCCTAGAATTTTGCTGGTACCAAACATATATTAGGCCTACTGTGACTATTGTGACTAAAAGATCACTTGCTTTTTGCTATTACATTAACTGTGTGATAGATTGCAACCCAACAAACCATGTAATGCAACAATCTTTATTGTGACTATGATGACTGATAATGTCATCAATTCCAACACCCAAATTCCTAGAATTTTGCTGGTACCAAACATATATTAGGCCTACTGTGACTATTGTGACTAAAAGATCACTTGCTTTTTGCTATTACATTAACTGTGTGATAGATTGCAACCCAACAAACCATGTAATGCAACAATCTTTATTGTGACTATGATGACTGATAATGTCATCACTTCCAACACCCAAATTCCTAGAATTTTGCTGGTACCAAACATATATTAGGCCTACTGTGACTATGGTGACTAAAAGATCACTTGCCTTTGGAAATTTACATTAACTTTGTGATTGTTTGCCACTAAGTCAACCATGTAATGCAACAATCTTTATTGTGACTATGATGACTGATAATGTCATCACTTCCGACACCCAAATTTCTAGAATTTTGCTGGTACCAAGCACATATTAGGCCTACTGTGACTATGGTGACTACAAGATCACTTGCCTTTTGCTATTACATTAACTGTGTGATAAATTGCATCCCAACAAATCATGTAATGCAACAATCTTTATTGTGACTATGATAGCTGATAATGTCATCACTTCCGACACCCAAATTCCTAGAATTTTGCTGGTACCAAACATATATTAGGCCTACGGTGCCTATAGTGACTAAAAGATCAATTGTTGTTTGCTTTTACATTAACTCTGTGATCGATTGCATCCCAACAAATCATGTAATGCTGCAATCTTTATTGTGACTATGATGACTGATAATGTCATCACTTCTGACACCAAAATTGTTGGAATCTTGCTGGTGCCAAATAGTAGACCTACTGTGACTATAGTGACTAAAAGATCACTCATCTATTGCTATTACATTAACTTTGTGATTGATTGCAACCCAACAAACCATGTAATGCAACTATCTTTATTGTGACTATGATAACTGACACCAACATTTTTAGAATTTTGCTGGTACCAAACATATATTAGGCCTACTGTGACTATGGTGACTAAAAGATCTCTTGCCTTTTGCTATTACATTATCTGTGTGATAGAATGCAACCCAACAAACCATGTAATGCAACAATCTTTATTGTTACTATGATGACTGATAATGTCATCACTTCCCACACCCAAATTTCTAGAATTTTGCTGGTACCAAACATATATTAGGCCTACGGTGACTATGGTGACTAAAAGATCACTTGCCTTTTGCTATATATATTAACTGTGTGATCGATTGCAACCCGACAAACCATGTAATGCAACAATCTTTATTGTGACTATGATGACTGATAATGTCATCACTTCCCACACCCAAATTTCTAGAATTTTGCTGGTACCAAGCACATATTAGGCCTACTGTGACTATGGTGACTACAAGATCACCTGCCTTTGGAAATTTACATTAACTTTGTAATTGATTGCAATCCAAAAAACCATGTAATGCCACTATCTTTATTGTGAGTATAATGACTGATAATGTCATCACTTCAAACACCCACATTTATAGAATTCTCCTGGTAACAAACATAAATTAGGCTTACTGTGACTATGGTGACTAAAAGATCACTCGTCTATTGCTATTACATCAACTTTGTGATCGATTGCAACCCAACAACCCATGTAATGCAACTATCTTTATTGTGACTATGGTGACTGACACCCACATTTTTAGAATTTTGCTGGTACCAAAGATATATTAGGCCTACGGTGACTATGGTGACGAAAAGATCACTTGCCTTTTGCTATTGCCTTTTGCTATTTACATTAACTTTGTGATTGATTGCAATCCGACAGACCATGTAATGCAACAATCTTTATTGTGACTATAATGACTGATAACATCGTTACTAACTTTTAGAATTTTGCTCGTACCAAACGTACATTTTTGTGACTATGGTGACTAACAATTATTCGCCTTTTTATGCTTATATGAAGTATTTGATTGATTGCAACCCAACAGACCATGTAATGCATCTTTATTATTGCGACTATGATAACGTCATCACTTCCGACACCCAAATTTAAGAATTTTGCTGGTAGGCCTACCTAACATACATTACTTTGAATATGTTGAGTAAAATATTATTTGCCTTTCGCTATTTGCATTAACTATGTGATTGATTGCAATCCAACAGATCATGTTATGCAACTTTCTTTATTTTGACTATGATAACTAATAATGTCTCTCCTTGTGACACCCAAATTTTAGAATTTTACGGGTACCAAACATACATTACTGTGTAACATACACCCCTAGTCCCCTACAGACCTTGTAATGTGATATTCATTCCTGTGACTATGGTGACTAAAAATGACTGCCTTTTTATATGTACATTACAATGTAACTATGTGATTGATTGCAACCTAACAGACCATAAATTATGCTATGCTACTTTCTTTATTGTGACAATGATAACTAATAATTTCTTCCCTGACACCCACATTTTACATAATACTCCTACAGACCTTGCAATGTGATATTTATTCTTTGACTTTGATGACTGAAATAATATGGAATTTCCTTTCGATACGAGGACAAGCATGTGGACTAAAGCCAAATTGAATAACAACTATTCATTCATAAGCACTAATTTGTTGAACGGGAACTTTCGTGACTGTTCATGCAGCACATTTAGTAAAATTAACACTGAAGTGACTGTTTTCAGTGACTGTTGTGATGGTATTTTAGCGTGACTGTTGTGACTATTGCGTGACCAATTTACTAATTTTTCAGTGATTTTTCCTGAAAAATCAAGTGACCTGTTGACCCCAAAATGACTTTTTCCATAACAGGGACCACTTGGACGAAACATTTGCCATATCAGATTATAGGAATTCGGAGATTCACTTTTTTGCTCCTGGGGACCTTTTTGGCCCCACTTTTCAAATAAATGCCTATATAGTCTAATTAATCTAATTTAATTGCACCATTACCTACACTGATAGGCCCAGAGGGATTTGTAGTTTTTTTTAAATTTGACAAGTAGGGGAGGCGGGGGTCAGAAGTCACAAAATTCAGAAAAAGCCGCAGAACAGAGCAGGTGTTTGTTAGATCAGAATAACCTTTGGCATAATTATGCAGTATTTAGTTGACTATAGTTGTATCACATGATAGCTGCTGTGCTGTAAATAGGCTTTAGTCAGTTCATAATTATTTAAGTCAAAGTCCGCTGTGACTTTTTACCCCATGTCAGGGTCAAGAAGTCACAACCATGGGGTAACAAGTCACACGCAATTGTTGTGAACATACAACACTATATGAGGTAATATGCAGACCTAGACTTGATAGTCATCCTTGTGCATGAAATTTATAGTGAGCTTTCCAAAGCTATCGGCATGCAATGAAAATGCACCATCAGCAAAGCCGGCATCAGAATTTGCCCAAAGTTTTCTAAATGAAATTTTGCTACAATGCTCTCTCATCAGTATTATTGATGATGGATGATGATAAGATTGTAAGCTAAAAGCTTCTAGTGTGGAATATTTTACTTTCCTTAGCAGAGAATACTGACTTCCTGGTACCCTATGGTAAAATATCACAGTGCTGGGGTGAAATGTCACAGTGTGACATTTCACCCCTCAGCTGTTTTTTAAATTCAACACATGATCATGGCAACTCGGTGACCAAATGGCCAAAAATAGGTTCACAGCATGAAAGACAATTATCTAAAAGACCTTGAAACACTAGCACAACTTCCTATGTCACAGTGACCAGACATTGATAGAGAAAGTTCAGAATCAATAAAACCTGTTTGGGACACCAAAAATGCATGAGGTGGGTAAAAACCCACTTTGCACAATGAGTATAATTTTCATATTCCCTGCAGACCTTCTTCTCATAAAAGTGTCCCAAATTATGATTTAAGCTTAAGAATTAGGTCACTGCAAGTTGGTCAAAAAGGCCTGTGACTTTTTACCCCTGTGACTTTTCACCCCCTCTTCCCCTATAGGCCTAGCTATCAGTATAGGTTCAGGTATACATAATGTTCAGTACCATAATAGGCTAATTGGGACAGGAAGGCAATTAACGAGGCAAAGGTTGATTGAAAATACTCCAGCATTACAATTCCAGCTAGGTGACACGGCCAGGGCTGGAATCGAACCCTGGACCCAGCTATTGAAAACCCGGAGCAATACCAGCTGCTCTAACCAGAAATATTTTACTGTAAAAAAAAATCAATAATACGCCTATGCATTGTAACAATATACTGCGCTACTTACATGCATTTATATGCTGTGTCTCTTGGATGACTAACCCAATTAAAGCCCGTAAGTCCCAGAAGGGCTAATGGTAACTGAAAGATAACATGGGAGTTAATTTTATCAAGAGATTTAATATCAAATGTTTTATAGTTCTCTCCGCTCTTTGCATGCTCGGCCTTTTTTAATTTCCTATTTTTTGCATTCATGTTCTCTGTTTTTCAAAAAATAATATCTAATGAAGAATAGCATTGACTTCGAGGAGAAAATTATTTATATTGTCAGATCTATTGATGAAATGTCAATATATATATTTAACCAATAGACATGCCAACTCCTTATCAACCATTTGACATCTCCATGCCAACCACAAATCAACCATTTGACATCTCCATGCCAACCTAATCAACCATTTGACATATCCATGCCAACTGCTAATCAACCATTTGACTTATCCATGCCAACCAAGAATCAACCATTTGACATATCCATGCCAACCACTAATCAACCATTTGACATATCCATGCCAACCACTAATCAACCATTTGACATATCCATGCCAACTCGTTATCAACCATTTGACATCTCCATGCCAACCACTAATCAACCATTTGACATCTCCATGCCAACCACTTATCAACCATTTGACATCTCCATGCCAACCACTAATCAACCATTTGACATCTCCATGCCAACCACTAATCAATTTGACATCTCCATCCCAACTCGTTATCAACCATTTGACATCGCCATGCCAACCACTAATCAACCATTTGACATATCCATGCCAACCACGAATCAACCATTTGACATATCCATGCCAACCACAAATCAACCATTTGACATCTCCATGCCAACCACTAATCAACCATTTGACATATCCATGCCAACCACTAATCAATTTGACATCTCCATCCCAACTCGTTATCAACCATTTGACATCGCCATGCCAACCACTAATCAACCATTTGACATATCCATGCCAACCACGAATCAACCATTTGACATATCCATGCCAACCACAAGTTATCAACCATTTGACATATCCATGCCAACCACGAATCAACCATTTGACATATCCATGCCAACCACGAATCAACCATTTGACATATCCATGCCAACCACTAATCAACCATTTGACATATCCATGCCAACCACTAATCAACCATTTGACATATCCATGCCAACTGCTAATCAACCATTTGACATGAGATCCATGCCAACCAAGAATCAACCATTTGACATCTCCATGCCAAGAAAATCAACCATTTGACATATATCCGTGCCAACAACTAATCAACCATCTGACATATACATACCAACTCGTTATCAACCATTTGACATCGCCATGCCAACCACTAATCAACCATTTGACATATCCATGCAAACTCGTTATCAACCATTTGACATATCCATGCCAACCACTAATCAACCATTTGACATTTCCATGCCAACCATTTGATCACTAATCAACAATACGTCTTTATGTCAACTCATAATCAACCATTTAATATCTCCATGTGAACCATTAATCATAATCATTTGGTATCTCCAACTCTCCAAGCAATTAAAACATCAATTTGACATACTCATGCTAACCTCTAATCAACCATTCGATATCTCAATGCTGGCCTCACATCAACCATTTGGCATTTGTATGCTAGTTTTGGATCAACAATTCGACAACTCCATGCAAGACACAAACAACCATTTGACATCTTAAAATATTTGCTTCTAATCAACAATTTGACATGCCATTAAAATCCTGAATGGCATCAGTGAAAACCAGACAGACCATCACAATCAACCTAATTAACAGAGAATAATAACTACACAAAAATACATTAATTAGATAGAAATATGTACAGCATTTTATTGGGACTAAAATCACACCAGAGGTCATAATAATTTGATATTCACGGCACTGAGGGCATCAACTGCCCATTCAGGGTATTTTTTGTCAGGAAACATTCCCAACATAAATGTCTGTACGAATTCTGGAAATTTATCTTCTATTATGCTCGCTTGGATTTTCCTCATTAGCCTCAACTGAAATAGAAAAAAAAAAGATTTTAAAATTTAAGGCAATCGTTTGCAAAGCATAAGACGACTTTGTTGTGTCTATTTATATTGAACAGTTTGGAACACATGGATAAACAGGGCTTTACGTCCTGTATTTATGCACTTGGTAGGTTAATTGGGACAGGAGGAGGACCCGGCAATGATGGGAAGGATGCAGAAAGGTTTGGGAAGGGGATTAGATTCAATAATTTTTTTTTCAAATGCCAGTAAGGCCATTTCAAGATCAACTCCAAACAATACCAGTTGAAGGACAGTATAGCCTAAATATATTTTTGTAAATTAATCAATTAGGTACATCATGGCACAGCTATTTGACCTCTTACTTCAAGCACGTTTCTGAAATTTATCAAGTAGGCCTAACCGAATGACTTATCATCAATTTTTTTTCACAAATTTCATAATTTCGATTCTTTATCACAAATGTGCTAAAAATTCAAGATTTCCAATCGTAAAAATTAGAGCACATCGCTACATGGCCATGCAGCATGGACTGTTTATCTACATCTCCTAACCTG
Organism: Platynereis dumerilii; assembly: GCA_026936325.1. NCBI lineage: Eukaryota > Metazoa > Annelida > Polychaeta > Phyllodocida > Nereididae > Platynereis > Platynereis dumerilii. The sequence goes on along the minus strand of JAPTHN010000006.1, from coordinate 13,151,793 downwards.
GGAGATTTTTCCAGGAAGGAGTCACAGTATACAATGTATACATACAAAATATTTTTAGTTTAAATTTGTAAATGAATTCAAGCCACATACCTGAAAACACACATTATGGATGGTCAGTAGAGGACAAGCAACAGACTCTCTCGTCACAACGGAATGTAGATAAGATCTTGTATATTTCTTGCACGTAGAACAGGGGCAGTTTTTGTCGATTGGTTCGTAATCGTATTCAAACTTCTGGTGGTTTAATTTAAGAAAACCAGGTGCTTCGAAAACAAGAGCCGTGCCAAATCTCTGAAATTAAAAAATAAGAAATATACATTACATATGAGATCCACTAATAAGAAATTTGCCAAATTTATATTAAAAATCTCGGGAATTTCAACCTGCATGACTTATTTTACAATTTATCACATGTTAAGGTAACCCAAACCAGGCTTGAATGTTTATAATATCATTCCACAACAAATACCATTTTCCACAACAACAAAAAGTTAATTTTCTTACAGCAGTTCTTGTCGGGAATACACAGTCATACATGTCACATCCTAGGGCTGAACACACAACCAAATCAACAGCAAAGCTGAAATAAAAATAAAAATTCATAAATCAAAATTACAATTTTCATGGTCTCCATGACTTTAAAATTTATTTTTTCAAACATTGAGCTAATAATTAGGAAGACAGTTCTGTTACAGAAACAGGTTTGCAGATATCATCATCATCATACTATTAATTCATGGACCCCTTACGCTACTCCAGCCTAACTACTGATAGCTCAGTTATGAAAACTTGCAAGCGGCTTTTCTGTATTGTCTACAATGTCCTTAGCCAGGTTTGATGTTCAAATTACAGTCACAGAAATTGACATGAACTTTTCTCATAATCTAACCATAGACCATTAGAAAACACCCTTTATTTTCCCCCTTCCCTTTCATACATACTTTCACGGGTCTTATGCTAGTACTATTAATTCACGGACCCCTTACGCTACTCCAACCAAACTACTGATTTCCCAGCCATGAAACTTTGCAAGCATCTTCTTACAACTGCCTACAATGTCCTTAGCCAGGTTCAGTGCTTCAATCTTATCAAAATCATAATACTCTCCTGAAAACAGCCCACCCCCCAACTTCATGGCCTGGCTAAGGCTGGCTTCACGGGTAAAATGTTAGTACCACTAAATTTTGTGAACAGACATAACACTTACATTCAGTGGCGTCACAAGGGGGGGGGAGCTGAGTCAGAGCAAAGATTATGTACCCAAGATGTGACGCCACCATAGGGCTCCATGGGAATCGTCAAAACATGACGCCACCTGGGAAGTGGGCGCGAAGTTATTAGTCACGCTTGATCAGCTCAAGGATCAGCTTCATAACGTCATGCAACACTAGCAGAGCTGAGTCAGTGCTGTCTGCAGTGTGTAGCACAGAGGTACTCTGTGGTGTGTAGGGATCAAAAATTAGTACAGTACTGTATCTGTCTTTAATTAATGGGTGTAATGCTACTACAGTCTGTCTCATTTCTAGAGTGAGCGATCGTTGTCAAAAATCAGGCCAAAATGGAACCAAAACATCACAAAAATGTGATGAATAAATTGCAAATATTAGCTCATCTATCCATGAGTATGTGTATTTCTACTGTATGATCTGTAGATGAGGAGCAATCAGGCCAAACACCAGTTCGCATGTTGTGAGACAAACTGTAATTTCAATATTCAATATACCAGAAAAGATACACGTGTCACAACAAGGCATGATTAATAAATTTTCTAATTAAAGAAAAATCAGATTTTTTTTTTTGATATAGTCTTCAAAAAGCTAAAAAGAAAACTGTTTTAAAAACAAGAAGAGAAAGCTGGCTGTTGTTAACATATATATATATAGGCCCTATCCCACATATATTATTCCACAGATTTCAAATGTCAGGCCTAAGCTTAGCTGAGTGGTTTAATATTTTAAATAGGCCTATGGCATTTAATAATGTTATTTATTTCCATGAATTGGGGAATTATTGGATCAGGGACGTATCAAGAAATGGCCCTGTATGTCCATATATATTGTCAAGCCTCAAAAGTGCTGCTCCTGAGCTGAAAACCGTTGCAAAAAAAAAGGTGAAATTTTGACAAGAAACTGGGAGTGGAGAAACAGGGTATACAACATGTGGACATAACATAAATTCAACTATTCTTAAGTTTTTCTTCTATAAACTCTATATAGCATTGCTTTGGCATACGCCTGGGTAGAGACCATTGCCAGGTCAATATAACATGTTCAATTAATACCGAGTAATCACCATGGCAGACTGGCCTCACACTAGCAAGCTGAGTCAGTGCAGACTGTGCACAGTGTGCAGGATCAAAAATTAGGACAATACTGTATAGATCTATCTTTTAATTAATGTGAGTTTAAGATGCGATATCAAAACATATAAACCACCATTTTAAAGCCTAATTCCAACAGATTAAAGTCAGTTTCACAATTAAATGATGGGAGGCAGACTTTGAACTCATTTTGATGGAGCAGGTCACAATTTATCCATATTAACATGTCCCCAAAAAAAATCACACTCAGTCTCAAATATGAAATCATCTGTAAATCTATTTTGTGAACTTTTTTCTTTCAATTTATTTTATTTCTGTAAATACAGACTTTCTTCACCACCAAACAAAGTAGATGAACTTTTAAATTTTAATGTACACAGTGCCACAATTTCTTTACAGGAATTCGCACTGAAGTAGATTATCTGGCATGGCTTTCTTTTATTCAAGTATTTCAATGTATCTTGTGGTCAGGGTAAGCTTACACTGAGAAGTGAGGATGGGGCCACAGCACTGTAAAAATATATATATTTCAAGTGTTGCCAAGGTCATTTGTTTCACCCCAAGGGGGGCGGGGGGGGGGACCTTCAGCTATGGTCTTCTGCCGCATAAGCCACCCCAGAAAGAATTACCTAATTTGGCCGTGGTTCCTGATGGGGGAGGGGACCTGTACATTCCTTGTTTGACTTCGAGTTCAAAGGGAGGGCAGGACAGTGGTTATGATATTTTTTAGAGTAGAAAACAACAGAGTAATATATGGTCCTGTGAAACAAATTGTTTAACCAGCAAAAAAAAAACTGCATATTTCTACGACACATATAGAAGCAGAGACGATTCTAATGTTCAGGTAAATTTAATCCAAATTAATTGATTAACAAGCAACTTCTCGTGAAAGGTCACAGCTGAGTGCAACGAAAATCAGACTCTTTGTTGATGTCCAGGAAATACTATTGCTACTTTTAGCTACATTCATGATGTCATGTCTGGTAATATTGCAATAAACTGCTACATTTTGTTGCACTTCACGAAGAGATCATGAACCTGTTTTATTTTTTAGCTTAAAAAAAAAAACACGTTTTGATGGACATTATTTAAAAATCAGCATGCTGGCTTCAGTTATCCACCACCCTCATCCCTCTCTTTAATCATAAACAGGGTTGGAAATTCGCTAAAAATCCAAACGGTCCCCTGAAAATTTCTAACCGGTCCTCTGGAAAATCTGACCTGTCCCAAAGTGGTTAAGCCGGTCCACATAGACAAATGCCAAAATGTAATATCAATGCTAATAAAATATATCAAAAGGGCTTATACAATATAATTCACTGTATTAATAAACCTTTATAGATCGACAGATAGAAAGGTATGAAGAGATATATAGACAATCATGAAAGTATAAAATGTAGCAATGAAAATTAAAGGTCATGCAAAATAATAGTCTGGATAGACCGACAGGCGACAGCTAGACGGATAGATAAGCCTATAGATGCGTAGTTAGATTTATATTAAAAGATAGTAGAAAAATCTGAAAAAAAAAAATCTCATTTTAAATAGTGCTCTGGACGACATCTTCAACAATGCGCTGGATGACACACTCCAGCTTCATGCATGTGAGTCAAAAGGTCGGCTTCCTGGACCTACAAGTTTGTCACTTGCTTGTGCGAGTGATAGCATACATCCCGTGGAGAAAAGTGCGCTGGAACACACATTCCCTGCGCTGGTCACTCACTGGGACTGACCAGCAGCTTGCCTGATGACTGGCGAACTTTGTGTATTACTGATTAAACATCAGGTAGGCCGAGCGTCTGGGCTAACCAGCAGCCAATTCTGATCGGTCTAATAGAACTTTCTGGTCAGTTTTGACCGGTGCGAATTTCTAACCCTGATCATATTAAACAGGCAGCGTGAACAGTGTCAGCTCTACCAGATCTGTTTTCGCGCCACCCAGGGCTGCTGCAGGCTGATCAACCTTTATGACGTCATTGCTCTCCTAACGAGCCGTTACATTTTTTATGTCGCCACGGTCTTTTAGTGCAGATTGACAACCTGAACCAGCAAAGACAATCATTTGTCTTTCAATATTATTTGTTTACACAAGAAAACAATCCTATTTAGTGTGTGTACTTTTGATGTTTTTCACATGTAACAAAAAATAAAAAAACAGGTGCTGCCACCTGAGTTTTGGGCGCGAACTACTTTGATTCCCGAAAACGGCTTGGCTTCCCACATGTGGTCACAGTGAACAAATTAAGAAATGCAGCCATTTTGTGGAAGTCACCTTACATTCCTCTGGGGTCATTGATCCATACCCTCAAACAAATCTCTACACATGTACCGAATTTCACACCTCTAGTTGATATACTATAAGCTCACAGTAGGCAACTCAAGAATGATGGCCATTTTGTGGCAGCCATTTTGGCAGCCATCTTGAATTTCCCTAAATATTGATTCACACCATCAAACAAATTTCTACACCAAATTTCAATACTCTTAAGTGAAAAACTTAACTCACAGTGGCAAAACAAGAATAGCACTCATTTTGTGGCGGCCGCTTTGAATTTCTGAAAATGTCCCAGATTCAAACCCTGAAACGAATCCCTATACTAAATTTCATAACTCTGAGTGAAATACTAAGCTCACAATAGACGCTTTAAAATGTAGCAATTTCCTTCCAAAAGAGTCTGAAAGAGGAAAAAGACATGTTTTGGAATTTTGTTAAATTCTGAATAACCCCAGCACATACAGCACCAAATTACAAAATGAGTTTCAGAAACCAAGTATACTAAGGTCCCCAGTTGGTTTTAAGCCTCCAAAACCTCCCAATTTATCTCCACAAAACTTCGAAGAAAAGCACTTTGACCCGTTCTCTCTCTATTACACTGGGGGAACCCAGTGTAAAAACACTGCAAAATAACTGTTCAAAGAAAGTACAATAACAAGAATCTGAGGATTCAAACGCAAAATTTTTGGGGTGTTCACAAATATTTCACCCACTCCACCAAAATGAGTTCAAAGTAGGCAATACTTTCAAGAAATTAGCAAAAACTGTCAAAAGGGGCTCAAGTCCAATATACGGATAAGAAGTTCCTGTGGGACTGTTTACTCAATAATATCATTGCGTCACAGCCGTTGTCATGACGTCACATGGGGGCTGCCGCCCCCACACCCCCGCTGATTGGTTTAAATTGTTGTTATGATGACGTCACAACCAAATAACACACTTATTGTTACATTCTGGAACTATTTGGTCCTTATATTGGACTTGAACCGAAAAACATAAATTATTTGTTGGAATTATGTTTAATAATCATGTTATGACTTACCCCACTCCCATGAGATACCTCGGCTTTTCCTTGGGCAAAATGTCCGTGGAGAGATTAACCATTCGCCAGAAACTTTCCTTTGCTTCTCCTCCACTCAGTCCTCCAATGGCGAAACCAGGCACGTCTCGTTTTACCATTTCTGAAACAGAAATTACAAATTAACAGAATAATTTCACAGAAATGCAATTTTGCCAAAAAAGTTCCAGAGAAGAAATTAATCATCTTAATAGTAGACTGACTTGAGCCAGTAGTTACGGGAATGTTTCACACTACTTGAGCCCAGTTTTACACTACTTGAACCAAGGTTTACACTACATGAGCCCATTTTTACAGTACATCAATGACAGTTTCACACGATTGATCCCAGTTTTACACTTCGTGAGACCAGTTTTACAATAATTGAGCACATTTTTAAAATAAGTATCTCGAGCCCAGTTTTACACTACTTAAGCCCAGATCTACAATACAAAAGATAGTTTCACTGCCAAATAACACATTTCAACAATAGGTTATCAACTTAAAAACAGACTTTTACATAATGCTTAAAGTAAAAGACAAAAATTTCGGATTTTTACCTTTAGCACACCTTGTCCGGAGGTCCTCATCCAAGCCCCCCTGGACGATGGCAAAGAGATTCTGAGCCTCCGGTCTTTTGTTGGCTCCCATACATCTGTCTAACCATCTTACCGATCTGAAGGGAACAAATTAAAGCATGAGGAAATTGGTCAATTCAAGCAGAATCTTATGTCTTTAAGGATACAAAATACAGGATGGATGGATGATTGGGGCTTTACGTCCTGTACTTATGCACTAGATAAGCTAACTCTGAACCAAGTGATTTGCAGTCTAGCGTGCTACCACTGAGCCAACCCTCCTCCTTCAGGATATAAAATACAGCTTCTTCAAATAAAATAACAAGTTCCAGTATTAACTTTAAACTTTTTATTTTCTTGCGGTCAGCTGTTATCTGTTATAACACTTCAAATTTTTTCAACAGTCAATTTTTCCACTTTTTTTTTCAAGACAATCATTACCTGTGCATGGCTTCCTCAACTCGAGGACCTGTGGTAGAACTATGAACAACATCATCTAACTGCATCATAATGTCAGCACCTGCAAATAAATTATTCATACATTATATTCCGAACTTAAAATTTTAAATTCTACAACCTTTGGCACAAGACGAAAAACATCCATCAAACATGACTGGGAAGACTTACCAATGGAATTCTGGATCTCAATAGATCGTTCAGGGGTCAACATCATCATGGAGCCATCGTGGGGCGACTTAAATCGGACTCCTTCCTCCGTGATTTCCGCAAGTTCTAATAGACTGACCATTTGGAATCCACCACTGTCCTGAAATTTGAGGTTGTAAATTACTACATCAAAACAAAAGATACAAGCAGCGAATATAGGAAGGCTTTAGTCGTACTTAATTGTATTAAACAAAGATATGCATTTTACGGAAGACAGAAATTTATGTTAGTCAAGACAAACAAGTATAATATAAATGCAGGCCTCATGTAGGCCTATAGAATTCTATCCGTGATACGACAGCCAACTTACAGTCAACAAAGCCCGGTCCCAATTCATAAATTTGTGTAATCCACCAGCTTTGTCTAAGAGATCAGGGCCCTGTAAACAAAACAAAGCTTGAGATATCAATTAACAATTTATAATGAGATTTCCACAATTTTCAAAGGCCTACAAATAAATTTAAGAACCAGGCTGCAAAGCAACGATCAGATCATGAATTCCACGCAAATGTTGCATCTCTTGGAAACAGGACCTTTTCTCACCTAAAGTGACCTGGCACTGACAATTTTCAAAATATTTACCCAAAATAAAATTGTTTGTGATCCAGATATGTCAGGTCACTTGTTACTTACATACATTTTGAAATCTTGGTGCTGGTTAGTTTTTTTCTTTCAATATTCATCAGAAATTGTGATATTTTTTATCGTTACTGTTTATTTCATTAAAATTAATCAAGAAAAATGCCTATTTTCGAGGCTCCAATACCAGTGGATAACTTGGTTCTTGATGTTTGATGTTGACATCACTTGATGTTAATATTTTTCAAATTTAAAATTTTTAAAGAATTTTTACCATTTTATTATTTCTCGCTCCATTGGCCACATTCAACTATGGGTAACGGAATCACATTTGACTCGGTAACGGAATCACACAATTCCCTCAAAAACCCATCCTAGAAGGAGCAGCGCAATATCCATTTGTGAAGACTCAAGTTCATCAAAATGAAACTACTGTGAGAATATATTCCTGGGATGACCACTGTCAGTTTCTATCTCCCATGGCTGGAATATGTTTCTCAAATGAGATGACGAGATAAAAAAGGACTAAAATTGGGTGTTTTTGCTCGTGATTCTGTTACCCAGAGTTTGATTTTCCGTAAAAAACTGATCGGGCCAATGACAGAAATTCTGCATATCAAAAAGTTTAGTTAACAATGACACGAATCAGAATAAATCTTAAAGTCATGAGTGTATTCGTCATATCTTCAGCAACGTATCAATGAAGTGCAATTTTCATGGTCCCGCGGTGATTCTGTTACCATGGAATTCATGAGATGTGAGATTTTTCTCAATTGTCGAGGGGGATACGCTCCGCGTTGACAGCACGGCATAGCCCCCAACCCAAGAAAATATATTCTTGGATCCGCCTGTAAGGCGTAACCTGTTACAGTGACGGTTACACCGTGCACATAAATTTATGACATCAAAGTCAATGACTACCATGTTGTGTATTATTTCTGAAAATTTCTAACACTATACTTACAGGTCTATGGCCTAAATGGTATGTGTTGCCCAACATGATGTGACAGTCCAACTCAATTAACTGCTCAGGAATCAATCCTTTCAGAGTGCCTTGAGTTCCAACTGGCATGAACACTGGTGTATTGACCACATGATGTGGTAGGCTCATTTTACATGCTCTGGCTTTACTTGTTGAACATTCAGCCAAGATCTTAAGGCTGAGAGCATGTTTACCTTTTGGCAGCATGGTTCCTGTCATTTTTTGACAGTTGCGCTGGTTTCTCGGTTGGTGGCGCTGCGAAAAACAGGTGGCGACATCTGTGAAAATGAATCAAACTAAATTATTGTTTGTTTGCGAGGTAATATTTAGTTAAAGAAGCTTCAAAATGTAATAATTTAAATTCATTTATTGATATTATATACATAACAGACAGAATCTATTTTTAAAGTTTGATATTTATGCAACAATAAATAAAACAAAAAATATTTAAAATGGCTAACTCCGAGGCAAGTTGCGGAAAAGCAAAACATCGAGAAACGCAATTAACTCTGATAAATTAGTTATTTTCTTAAGAAGGAAATATATTGAAGTGCTGAAAGTTGACAGATAGGAAATCTAAATGGCTGCCGGCATTTCACCAGAGGATCAGCGCGCATCAAGGTACAGAACTGAAGTGAACGTGAAATTTGATCTGCACCTCTTGAGGTCCAGGTCTGAAATGATCTCAGGATGCATGTTGGGCATCACGTACTGAAAGCAATGGACCGTGAAATCACGTGACTTCACGGTTCAGCCTATTGCAATTGTTGGGGGAGGTGGGTGTTGTCAAGTTGAAAACAGCAATTGACCAGCCCCAATGTCAATGATAACCCTGGAGCCAGAGTAGTAGTCCAGCCTCCTAGACCAATGCATACCTAGAGCCAGAGAGTATAGGCCTACATGTACCAGCATAATTAAAATCAAAGGAGGCTGTACAGCTGTAGATACTTGATAATACTACATCATATCAATTCACATCTTGGTGACAACCAATAAGCTTACGACAAATGCTTCTGAGGGCATAGGCCTAATCAAATATGATAATATCTGATAAATCACACCAGTTGACATGCTTGAGGAAAAATAATAATTGTTGATTTCAAATAAATAATTTTATCTGTCTGTACTGACCAGCAGCTGATGTATTTTCACTTAATTGTCACAGGGTGATGCTGCAGATTCTCGAATCACGATCCCAGCCCTTGAGTGCGGACCTGTTGCTGATGGGGGCGTCAAACTTCGAAAGACCTCGCTCTGGACCCGCTCGAGTGAGATGCACTGTGCAATTCATAAATCGAGCTAATTGCGTAGTAGACGTGTACTGGATATCGAGAAAGGGGTTATCTAGCTTGTACCAGATTCTTCAGCCAAACAAAGTTATGGTAGTAAACACGTACGCTGGACATCTCTGGCACTTTTGTCACGTGCGAAATAGTCATGTGGAGTGGCTCAAAGCAGACCAAGAATTCATCTACAATGTACAAGAGTCGAATAACTACAATGGGCGACCTGCAATGCAAGATGTCAACATTACTTTACCATGTGAGTGTGATGGTATATATATATACTAAATGTGAATTATGTGATAGGCTAATATAATATTTAAAGATGCAATTTATAATTTGCTCAAATTTTAATATTGATGATGTGTATTAAAAATTAGAGTCCGGCCAATATTAGTTGGGTTTATTTGCAACATTTAGATACACAGAGCCGCTTTGTATGTTTTTCAATTAATATTTGTTGCTATCAAAGAGACTTATGCGTATCGTTTCTCTTGAGCACTGCTTTTAAACTTTAGAAGGTGGTCGCACTGGTTGGCTCTGTGGGTAGCGCTTTGGGTTTCCAATCGCTGGTTTCTGAGTTTGACTCAAGCCCTTGCCAGGTCACCTAGGCATAATATGTTGGACAGCAGTTTCAATCATCCTTTGCCTCATTGCTTAGTCCTCCTCCTGTCCAATTCAGTTGCTAATCATTGCTAATTGGCCTGCTGAGTGAAATTCAATGAATAGGGCCTGAATACAGGACGTAAAGCCCATATCACCTGTCATACCTGAGTGTGTAACCTTACAACACATATAATTGTTTTTTCCAGTGTATCCACTGCAGGACTGGTGCAAACGGTTGATAATTCAACAAGTGAAAAGGGACGACATTAAACACCTGCCATTGCCCAAGAGGATGAAGGAAAATTTAGGAATTTACTCGAATAACCACCTGTCGGATAAACTGAAGACTGTTGAATCTGCAAGTCTAGTGAGGAAAAGAAAAGACCAGGTAAGATTTTAAAATTTAAGAAAAATTCTACAGAAGTAACGGAACACTCTTACCTTTAGACATTACCTGCTATGTTACTCGCTGCTTCAACCTTCTTGTTTCAATGCTGTTTCTAAGATTCACTGTAGTGCAGTTTACAACCCTCCCAACAAAGTTTGATGGGAATAACTTGAAATTTATGAAGCTACCTAATTTCTGCATATTTTGTCTCTAAGAAGTATCAAAATATGAGCCCTGAGACCTAGCTCTGTGGTAGCACACTTGAATGCTAACCTCTGAGAGTTTGGTCCCTTATCAGTCAGGGAAATTACCAGCATATGAGGACAATTGCAATTCCAGTCAAGTCCTGGCCCTGACAGGATGATTGAGTGTGTGGGGTTGATCAGTTGGGTCTCAGAAGAAAGTCTGATCTCTTTGCAGCCATCCTCACCACACAGCAGCATGTCAGTTGCGGGACTTAATTCTACCCAATTTCACGAAATACTGCAAAGTCAGTAGCAGCTGATGACAATTTCCTAATTTCTCTGGAGCCTTCGGGTTCTTTTCCTCATTATGTAATGGATAGGTCTGCCAAAATTCATAGAGTTAGTTGACACTATGATACAACTTTATACCAAGTTTGGAAGTGATAGTTGCAGTAGTTCTTTTTAAATAGCCAGTCAAAGATGATTTTGAGCACTGCCAAAGTCATGGCTAGGCCATGACACTGTGAGAGTGTCATGGGAGGGTGATGACAGTGCTAGGGTGATTGTCATGTGGGGCTGAGGACATTGATTGTCATCAGCTGGTGATAATTTCCCGGACTGCTTATTTGATTAATCCTCATGGCCAGGGAAATTAAAGTGAGACAGATGGCTACCAATCACTGGGTCCAGGGTTCAGATCCACCTCTTGCCGGGTCACCTGGGCCTATATTGGATAGTTGCTTCTATCATTTTACCTCATTGCTGTGTCCTCCTGCTGTCCTATTAGCCTTCAGAGTGAATAAATACAGGACGTATACTCGTATAGCTAATTAGCCTACAAAGTGCATAAATACACAATATATAGCCACTATCTTCCACTTATCCCAGGCCTCCAAAACATGTTTATTATTAGACTTCATTCCCTTTTCAGCTGGTCCACCTGTTTGGCCAATTAATCCGAGGGATGTTTCTTCGCCAGACGTTCACTCCCTCAGCTTCGTGGAACAACTTGTTAGAGAACTTCGATCCGGAGGGGTTGAACCACTTCTTAGAGATGTTCCGGAGTCTTGCGGAAGTCCCGGCGAACCGGGCCGTCATGAGCCAGTTGAGGGACATCTTGAGGATCCTCCGGGAGGTTCCGGAAGCGGACGGAACTACGACCGGAGAAGGACTCCGAACGGATGTCGCCACCGGGATCAGTCTTGGATTAGCTGCTGCCATACAAGAGATGAACGGCTTCTCAAACACGTTACGAGCTCTCGTCGATCAGGAGGAGGAGGACGATGCTCAAGACGGCGGAGGTCAAGGTCAGGAAGAAGAAGGTCAGGAAGAAGGTCAAGGTCAAGAACAAGGTCAAGAGGAAGATCTGGAAGAACGTCAAGAAGAAGTCGAATCGGAAGAAAGTAGCTCAGAAGAAAATGACGATGAAGACCTCTCAGATTCGAATTCAGTATCTGAATCGGAAGGTTATAATAAATACCCTGTCGTCTGCTTTACGAAAGATTACAAGTCTGGCAGTTATGAAGTGACTGAAGAACCCGCCCCTTTGGCTCAGTGCAGCTTCTGCAGCAGTAATCCATCTTCCCAAGAAGGTAAAAACGAAGAGAACACACTGAAAACAGATAATGACATTTCTGAACCCCAGCCCCACTGCAGTTCCCAACCAAACCCTTCCGATCGTTCGTCCAAATCAAAAAATCAAAAACAAAGACCAAAACAAAACACTGACTCTTCTGACGAAGATAGCGACAGTATGGAGCCCTCTGCAAAAAGGCCGAAGATGAGAAAATCTACATGTAAACGTTCTAAATCAAAGCAAAACTAATATCAGATTCTGTTGAGTATTGACTGTATATATATTCAAAGTATTATTTGCATTGTTGACATTTGAGAGTTGATTTTGGTGCGAGTGCTTTTCTGGTGCTACTCAATTTTCGTTGATATTATGTTTTAGGCCGAAATCTGCACAAATTACTGTATCACTTTATAATAGGTGTACCTTGTCTCATATCAACTGTGTTATGTCAATTATGACAGTCAATATGAGGTCAATTTGAGGTCAATTTGAGAGGTCAATATGAGGTCAATATGAGGTAAGTATGATGTTAGTTGACTCAACACCCAGAAAACTGTTGCAATGACTCAGCCGCAGATGTGAGCACAGACTCTAGACAGACACCTCTGGTTAACTGTTTTGCATAAAGCTATTTATAGCTTTCTCAACGATCTGCACTTCTGTTATGAAATCAACCCCAATATTTCTGAAAATTGTTTGATTATGGGAGACAACTCTATTTGATATTATAAACCTAAGTTGCAAAATTTTGTGATTTACCTGCATGTCTATGTTTTCCAATTTCTGTTTTTGTAAAAATTGTACCACATTTTGAAAGTGTGACGTACAAATGATACTGTACATGTATCACACACAGGCACAAAAGCATGCATGGACATAGCATGATGCAAAGCTGTAGTTCTATTTTTTTTATGTGGGCCACTCAATCCATCCCAGATCGTACTTAGGCAGATGATTGTTTGACCTAATTGTAAATAAAAGGGGAAACTAATATGCCTATGCTTACTAGTGTGCTGCCGTCGTCTGTAAAACTCAAATTTCTATAGTTTGCAGAAAAAACCTGTTTATGCATAAAGTATGACGTCTGTAAGATAAAAAAATTCACCTAAATGGCCAAATGTAAACCTGAAAAGTGTAAGAGGAAGCGTTTTTTGTTGCAAGAAACAAAACCATAGGCGTTTAAGCATATACATTACACAATCTCCCGCAAATGTATATATTAGTTTCTCCCGAATTGTAATATTTGTAAAGTTTATCCTGCCAATTTGTTGTACAGACTATCATTGTTATGTTATTTGTTGGATTAAGTTGTTATTTTTAACCATCCATATTCTGTATTAATACATGGTGACTAAAAACTAACCAGCTGACTACAACTACGTATGATGTAATCCGTGACATATTATGTGATATAAGGTATATAATTAATTAATTATGTTCTCATTGCACTCCAAAATAACTCCGTTCAGACTATATCCTAAGTTTGCTGATGTAAAAAATTCCAAATGCTTTGTATAAAGCTGATCAAATGTTATGTTATGAACGTGTGATAAAATTTATTGTATTGAATCCAGTATATGTGATGAAATGTCAGCTTGGATAGCTGGCAAGCGCATACTTGTTAATACATTTATATGGTGTTATTATACAAATACGGCATGATATGAGTGCAATATGAAAATTTATTTGCACGAGGAAATTCATATTGAACGAGGGCGCAGCCCGAGTTCAATATGAATTTACGAGTGCAAATAAATTTTCATATTGCACGATAATAAGTGCCGTATTTGTTTTATTACATGACCACTATGCTTCCAATATAATGTTCCATTCTGTAAAAAAAAATATTTTTTTGATTTGTTTTTTTTTATAAAAACTCATATTGCACTCTAATCATGCAATATGAAAAAATCTGGAAAAAAAAAATTTTTTTGGAATTTTTTTTTTTGGAAAAAATCTCATATTGCACTCGAACCATGCAATATGAGTTTTTATGATGTCGTCATGTGACTGATTTGGGCCAATCAGCATCACTCTAGCATAGTGGTCATGTAATAATAAACAATTTTGTGTTTCATAGATTTTCTCAGCTGACCCACTCTCAGAATCAAAAATTTCTCTGACTCACAAAAAATCAGTTTAAAAAGATTTGTGAATTTCATCAGATTTTTAGGGGTATTAAAGTTTGATTTGGGTGTGGAATGTACACGCAAAGTCATGACTGCATCCAGACTTGTTCTAAAAAATAAGATTCAAATAATTTTGTCCTCAATCATGGAGTGGGTAGAGGAAGGAGATTACCAGTCAACCAGGCGACATGACTGCCAAATGTGAAATCTCTAACTTGTAAACTCCTGTGAGTTGGAATTAAAAAATGTGTCGCCCAGTAAAAAGTGATTGTCGCCTAGTAAAAGTTTCTGTCACCTAGTGGCAAAGCATGTCACCTGGATGGAAGTGATAGTGTTTTCAAAATGTTGTGTAGCCTAGTAAGTTGGTAGTGGCATGGTGTCGCCTAATCGGCCGTCGCCTAGTTAACTGCACAACGAAGAAAGATTAGGCCTATGTGAAAACGGAGGTCTGTTTTGTGTCTTTAGAACTGTTGCAGCTAACTGATGTTATTTCTGGTTTCTTTCAACATGTTCAAGAACCTTTGGCAGTCATCAAAAAGCCATCTAAAATGGTTTGTGAATTTCATAAGAGTGTGAGTGCCTTATTGCCAAAGATGCTTTCATACGGATTCTTGTGTCTATTTTGTCTCCTTAATTGCCGACTACCTGATGATATTTCTTGCATCTAAAAAAGTTTGAAAAAGCCTTATCTGATTCTCACCAAAAGGCCAAGCAAAAATGGTTTGTGACTTTCATAAAAGTGCCATTTCTTAGAGGATGTTATCATGGAGGGTTAATTCCTATGAAAAAACGTTGTGTTCAGAAAAAAGTGTTTATGTCTTGTCCCTAATTGGTCAGTTCATCAACAAATTGGCCTGGAACTTGTGAAAACTTGGTCTGGAAAAGCCTGGAATTGGTTTCAAAACAGCTGCAGACACTCTGTATCAGGAATTTTATGGTCTGTTGTATGTCTATAATTGCCAACTAGCTGATGTTGTTTGTTGTATTGAAAGAACTTAACTGATTCTCTTAAAAAGACCAAGCAAAAATGTTTTGTGAATTTCTTAAAAGTGCCATTTTTGGCTGGAGAATTCTGGAGAATTCTGGAGAATTCTCTAGCCTTTTTAATAATGGGTTTTGGGGGTGTGGTCGATATTTGGAGGTGTGGCGCATAATGACAGGTATGCATTTTTGGCCATCATGCGTTGAGTTTGTGTTTGTGGTAATTGCTGGTTAGAAGCAATCTTAGTTGGCTAATTTGACAGCATTAGGCAAGGTGTAATGGGTTGACAGTTGTTCGGTTGAAACTGTGGCAGTACTTAAAAATTTTTAATTTTTGGGGACATGTAGAATGCAAGGCCTGGGAGGGAGGACACATCCAGGGGGGTACTTGCAGAAATTATTTTTTTTGCTAGTTATACTTCTAGGCTGGGGGTCACCTCGGAGGGAGGTAATTTTAAAAATTTCAGATTTTAAAAGTCTCGGGGGGGGGGGGGGGTACTTGCAAAAAAAAAATTTTCTGCCTGTTATATTGCCAGACTTGGGTCACCTCGGGGAGGTATTAAATTTTATATTCTATACAAGGCCCCGGGGGGGGTCACATCCGGGGGGTCCTCGCAGAAATTTTTTTTTTTGCTAGTGATATCTCTAGGCTTGGGGTCACCTCTGAGGGAGGTAATTTAAAAATTTTTAGATTTTACAAGTCCCGAGGGGGGTCACCTCGGGGGGGGGTTACTCGCAGAAAAAAAAAAATTCTGCCTGTTTTATTGCCAGGCTGGGGTCACCTCGGGGGAGGTATTAAATTCTATATTCTGTGCAAGGCCCCGGGGGGGGGGGGGGAGGACACATCCAGGGGGGTACTTGCAGAAATTATTTTTTTTGCTAGTTATACTTCTAGGCTGGGGGTCACCTCGGAGGGAAGTAATTTAAAAAATTTTAGATTTTAAAAGTCCCGAGGGGGGTCACCTCGGGGGGGGTACTCGCAAAAAAAAAAATTTCTGCCTGTTATATTGGCAGACTTGGGTCACCTCGGGGGAGGTATTAAATTTTAAGTTCTATACAAGGCCCCGGGGGGGGTCACATCCGGGGGGGTTCCTTGCAGAAATTTTTTTTTTTTGCTGGTGATATCTCTAGGCTTGGGGTCACCTCTCAGGGAGGTAATTTAAAAATGTTTAGATTTTACAAGTCCTGAGGGGGGTCACCTCCGGGGGGGGGGGGTACTCGCAAAAAAAAAAAATTTCTGCCTGTTATATTGCCAGGCTGGGGTCACCTCGGGGGAGGTATTAAATTCTATATTCTGTGCAAGGCCCGAGGGGGGGAGGACATTTCCAGGGGGGTACTTGCAGAAATAATTTTTTTTGCTGGTTATATTTCTAGGCTAGGGGTCACCTCGGAGGGTGGTAATTAAAAAATTTTGGATTTTACAAGTCCCGAGGGGGGTCACCTCAGGGGGGATACTTGCAAAAAAAATTTTTTTTTTCTGCTAGATATATTG
Organism: Platynereis dumerilii; assembly: GCA_026936325.1. Classification (NCBI taxonomy): domain Eukaryota; kingdom Metazoa; phylum Annelida; class Polychaeta; order Phyllodocida; family Nereididae; genus Platynereis; species Platynereis dumerilii. The sequence continues at coordinate 13,134,696 of JAPTHN010000006.1, read as the reverse complement.
CTCGGCTGGGGTCACCTCGGGGGAGGTATTAAATTTTATATTCTATACAAGGCCGGGGGGGGGTCACATCCGGTGGGAGCTTGCAGAAATTTTTTTTTTTTGCTAGTTATGTTTCTAGGCTGGTCACCTCGGAAGGAGGTAAAAAATTTTGGATTTTTCAAGTCCCGAGGGGGGTCATCTCGGGGATACTTGCAAAAAAAATTTTTTTTTTCTGCTAGATATATTGCTCGGCTGGGGTCACCTCGGGGGAGGTATTAAATTTTATATTCTATACAAGGCCGGGGGCATAGATGGAGGAACAGGGGGGCCGGGGGGGCCCAGGCCCTCCCACTTTTTTGGCAGGGGGGGCCTGGCCCCCCACTTTTCGGTAGAATATAAAAAGACATTTTTGGGAAAACAAAAATAAAAAATCTTATTTAAATAAACACAGCGAATAAACTTCTAGGAAAGTTCATGTAGTAGAAAATCACCCCTCAAAACTACCTAGAAATTGTCTTAAACAATCAAAAAACCCTGAGGCTTCTGGGGGCCTTGAGCGGCCCCCAGACCCCCTGCCGTAATGGCCTTCGGCCCTTCGGGCCTCGCCTTGGCTAGGCCCCCCCACTTCAAATTTTGTTCCTCCATCTATGCCGGGGGGGGGTCACATCCGGTGGGAGCTTGCAGAAATTTTTTTTTTTGCTAGTTATGTTTCTAGGTTGGTCACCTCGGAGGGAGGTAATTAAAAAATTTAGGATTTTACAAGTCACCTCGGGGGGGGGGGGGGAGTACTCGCAAAAAAAAAAAAAGTTTATTTCTGCTAGATAAGCTGGGGTCACCTCGGGAGGTATTAAATTTTATATTCTATACAAGGCCCAGGGGGGAGTCACATCCGGGGGGGGGTACTTGCAGAAATTTTTATTTTTGCTAGTTATATTTCTAGGCTCAGGGCTCTCCTCGGAAGGAGGTAATTTTAAAATTTTATATTTTACAAGTCCGGGGAGGGGGTCACGTCAGGGGGTGTCCTCGCAAAAAAAATTTTTTTTTGCTAGTTTTGCTAGTTATATGCTAGGGGTGAAAGCAGAAGAATGAGTAGCCTACCTGTCGAGACAACTGAGATAGCATGCATTTTAGCAGCCATCTTTCTTCATTCCTGGACTGCCAAATGTGACCTTAATATTTCACTTAAGAGTTATAAAATTTGGTTCAGGTGTACGCCTGTGGGTATTGATTGGGAACATGACGATAAATTCAAGATGTAGGCCTTTCTGGCAGCCATCTTTTGTCATTCTTGAACTGTCCATTTGTGACCTTAATATTCCGCTTATTTTAGAGTTATGAAATTTGGTACAAGTATTCCACATTATGAATTTGTCGGCCAATAGCTCTATATGGGCAGCGACTCTGTTAGACACTAGTGTCTGCTGTCACGCTCTACTCAAACACTTGCGCAATGCTCACTGCAGCAAGTTGCACCTATACTTCATTGCTATACCCTCACGTCAAGAGAATCTAGTTCACGCAGGCATCACCCTACTATACCTCAACCTCCAGTTCCACTGTTCCTACACTCATATTTTTTGCCTCAGACGCTCTCGCATGCTGCAAATCACACCTTCTACTTTCCCATAGGATTAACCAGCCATTGTATCCGAGGATGCTTGTTCAAAGTATGTTATCTTGGGAATTTTATGGTCTGTTGTGTGTCTATAATTGCCTACTATGTGATGATCTTTCTTTCATTTTTGAACCTATCTGATTCTCATCAAAAGGCCAAGCAAAAATGGTTTGTGAATTTCATAAAAGTGCCATTTCTTAGAGGATGTTATCATGGGAATTTGATGATCTGTTGTGTTTCTATAATTGCCAACTATCTGATGATATTTCTTGTATTTAAGAACCTATCTGATTTGAACCAAAAGACCAAGCAAAAATGGTTTGTGAATTTCATAAAAGTACCACTACTCGAATTATGTTATCTTGGGAAATTGATGACCTGTTGTTGTGTCTATAATTGCCAACTAGCTGATGATATTTCTTTTATTTTTGAACCTATTTGATTTGCATCAAAAGACCAAGCCAAAATGGATTGTGAATTTCGTAAAAGTGCTCAAAGTATGTTATCTGGGGAATTTGATGATCTGTTGTGTTTCTATAATTGCCAACTATCTGATGATATTTCTTTTATTCAAAGAACCTATTTGATTCTCATCAAAAGACCAAGCAAAAATGGTTTGTGAATTTCATAAAAGTGCCACTACTCGAATTATGTTATCTTGGGAATTTGATGATCTGTTGTGTTTCTATAATTGCCAACTATCTGATGATATTTCTTTTATTCAAAGAAGCTATCTGATTTGCATCAAAAGACCAAGCAAAAATGGTTTGTGAATTTCATAAAATAACCACTACTCGAATTATGTTGTCTTGGGAATTTGATGATCTGTTGTGTTTCTATAATTGCCAACTAGCTGATGATATTTCTTTCATTTTTTGAACCTATTTGATTTGCATCAAAAGACCAAGCCAAAATGGATTATGAATTTCGTAAAAGTGCTCAAAGTATGTTATCTTGGGAATTTGATGATCTGTTGTTGTGGCGCTATAATTGCCAACTAGCTGATGATCTTTTATTTTTGAACCTATTTGATTTGCATCAAAAGACCAAGCAAAAATGGTTTGTGAATTTCATAAAAGTACCACTACTCGAATTATGTTATCTTGGGAATTTGATGATCTGTAAATATGTTTCTATAATTGCCAACTATCTGATGATATTTCTTGTATTCAAAGAACCTATCTGATTCTCACCAAAAGACCAAGCAAAAATGGTTTGTGAATTTCATAAAAGTGCCATTTCTTAGAGGATGTTATCTTGGGAATTTGATGATCTGTTGTGTTTCTATAATTGCCAACTATCTGATGATATTTCTTGTATTTTTTTAACCTATTTGATTTGCATCAAAAGACCAAGCAAAAATGGTTTGTGAATTTCATAAAAGTGCCATTTCTTAGAGGATGTTATCGTGGGAATTTGATGATCTGTTGTGTTTCTATAATTGCCAACTATCTGATGATATTTCTTGTATTTTTTGAACCCATTTGATTTGCATCAAAAGATCAAGCAAAAATGGATTGTGAATTTCATAAAAGTGCCATTTCTTAGAGGATGTTATCATGGGAATTTGATGATCTGTTGTGTTTCTATAATTACCAACTATCTGATGATATTTCTTTCATTTTTTGAACCTCTTTGATTTGCATCAAAAGACCAAGCCAAAATGGATTGTGAATTTCGTAAAAGTGCTCAAAGTATGTTATCTGGGGAATTTGATGATCTGTTGTTGTTTCTATAATTGCCAACTATCTGATGATATTTCTTTCATTTTTTGAACCTATTTGATTCTCATCAAAAGACCAAGCAAAAATGGTTTGTGAATTTCATAAAAGTGCCATTTCTTAGAGGATGTTATCTTGGGAATTTGATGATCTGTTGTGTTTCTATAATTGCCAACTATCTGATGATATTTCTTTTATTTTTTGAACCTATTTGATTTGCATCAAAAGACCAAGCAATAATGGTTTGTGAATTTCATAAAAAGTGCCATTACTCAAAGTATGTTATCTTGGGAATTTGATGATCTGTTGTTGTTTCTATAATTGCCAACTATCTGATGATATTTCTTTCATTTTTTGAACCTATTTGTTTCTCATCAAAAGACCAAGCAAAAATGGTTTGTGAATTTCATAAAAGTGCCATTTCTTAGAGGATGTTATCTTGGGAATTTGATGATCTGTTGTGTTTCTATAATTGCCAACTATCTGATGATATTTCTTGTATTTTTTTAACCTATTTGATTTGCATCAAAAGACCAAGCCAAAATGGATTGTGAATTTCGTAAAAGTGCTCAAAGTATGTTATCGTGGGAATTTGATGATCTGTTGTGTTTCTATAATTGCCAACTAGCTGATGATATTTCTTATATTTTTTTAACCTATTTGTTTCTCATCAAAAGACCAAGCAAAAATGGTTTGTGAATTTCATAAAAGTGCCATTTCTTAGAGGATGTTATCTTGGGAATTTGATGATCTGTTGTGTTTCTATAATTGCCAACTATCTGATGATATTTCTTTTATTCAAAGAACCTATTTGATTCTCATCAAAAGACCAAGCAAAAATGGTTTGTGAATTTCATAAAAGTGCCATTTCTTAGAGGATGTTATCATGGGAATTTGATGATCTGTTGTGTTTCTATAATTGCCAACTATCTGATGATATTTCTTGTATTCAAAGAACCTATCTGATTCTCACCAAAAGGCCAAGCAAAAATGGTTTGTGAATTTCATAAAAGTGCCATTTCTTAGAGGATGTTATCTTGGGAATTTGATGATCTGTTGTGTTTCTATAATTGCCAACTATCTGATGATGTTTCTTTCATTTTTTGAACCTATTTGATTTGCATCAAAAGACCAAGCCAAAATGGATTGTCAATTTCGTAAAAGTGCTCAAAGTATGTTATCGTGGGAATTTGATGATCTGTTGTGTTTCTATAATTGCCAACTATATGATGATATTTCTTATATTCAAATAACCTATTTGTTTCTCATGAAAAGACCAAGCAAAAATGGTTTGTGAATTTCATAAAAGTGCCATTACTCAAAGTATGTTATCTTGGGAATTTGATGATGTGTTGTTGTGTCTATAATTGCCAACTAGCTGATGATATTTCTTTCATTTTTTAAACCTATTTGATTTGCATCAAAAGACCTAGCAAAAATGGTTTGTGAATTTTATTAAAGTGCCATTTTTCAAATGATGTTATCATGGGAATTTGATGATCTGTTGTGTTTCTATAATTGCCAACTATCTGATGATATTTCTTATATTCAATGGATCTATTTGTTTCTCATCAAAAGACCAAGCAAAAATGGTTTGTGAATTTCATAAAAGTGCCATTTCTTAGAGGATGTTATCATGGGAATTTGATGGTCTGTTGTGCAGTAAATTGCAACTTGTGTCATTTAAAGGTTTAGAATTGAAGCAATTCTTGATAAGCAAGAAAGACATAATTTTTCTTTAGCTTCTCTGATCGTCTCGAGGCACTTTTTCTTGGACAGTCACTGGGACAAAAAATTAAAAAATGTCAGTTTTATCAAAATTGTGGGTAAGTTAATTTTTCTTCCGTTGGGAATATCTGTTGGTCGTTCATTCTGAGAAGCTAAAAACTAAAATATTTATTATGTCTGGCCTGAGTAGATCAATACTCAGCTGGTCAAGTGGTCACCTTATCACAAAGTGCTCTTGAAGTTTAATAATGTGGTCAAGGACTTGGTCTTTCTTTTAACACACCAAAACTTAGCAATACTGGTCAACGTCTTATTGAAGTCTTATTGAAGTCTTAGTCTCTTGGAGTATGATACACTGACGTTCATTAGGCCTATTGACAATTGTATTGATTTACTGGAGAAAAATTGTAATTTTTCCTTTGGGAAATAGGTACTCATAAGGTAGGTGATTAATGTACTTTTTTAAAAATAGTGAATGAGGTGGTAGCACTCAGTAGAGTGAATAGGACACTGCCAGGAAAAAAATTGATATCCTTTTCTCAATTGCTGTATAAGTAATCGAGATGACCTATTCGGTGTCAACTATGATGCCAGTTCCTGAAGGCGCTTGCTTTGCACTATCCTAATAACTAATGTATGATACTCAGTAAGTGCGGGCTAGCTAGCTGTATCCGGTCATTGCGGCGTGTGCGCTTCATGGATCTTCACAAAATTGTAATCAGTTCTTGTAGTGAATTGAAAAATTGTGGCGAGTTTCATTTTAAACCGTTTAGCGGTTTTTCTTGAATCTTGCAAACTGAAGGCCATGGCAGATAGACTTCCAAACATCTGCTAAAGATAACATTAAGCCATGGTATTTTGAGAATTACAACCAATGTAGAAATAAAGGTTGCCCCAGTCATTTTTCTAATAATATACTATATATTCGGCACATTGACCAATTCACTTATTTGTCATATATATAATACTGGCTCATAAGTTTATAAAGAACAATGGCTTAGGCCTATGCATGAACTTTTGAGAAAATCATATATAAACACCTTATAGAAAAGACCTTATCACATTTGTTGAGAATGGCCATGTCCTAGACCAATCAGATGCAAGTAAGTTGCTGAGTATGGTAATTAGAAATCAGAAGAGGCTGGTCTTTGAGACTCTGTGACTGCCCAATTGTCTCCCCTAAGCAAATAGGTTCTTTTGTTCAGAGATAACTCCTCCCATGGGAATGTCTCAAAAGTGACTGATTACAGGCCATCCAATCAAAATGTGTTGATTTCAAATTTTCCCATGGATTATGAAAATATGTTATTGTTTACAGTCTTGCCTGAGTCTATTTCCCTGAGTGTATATAAATAGAACATTAAGAATGTCATGCTTAAATGTGTCACCTTTTGTCTCACTGGGCTTATGTAGATGTGGGCTAAAATGCAGTTTTCCCATTATTGATTTTAAACAACAATAATTTTAGAAAAAAAATAGGACAAACAATATGGCATGTCACACTGCTTTTTTTTTCTGACTTTTTTTTTATACTTTCTGGTCTAATTTACATATATTTCTCTGCCTTCTCTCATGAAAACCTATGTTATTTGTGAGCTTTCATGGCCTACATTGGCCTATATATATCTATACAATGATAACTGCTGCCCTACTTGACCATTGGCTTGGATCAGTTTGTGATTGACCACAGTTAAAAAAAATTCAAGGAGGTTGACTGCTGTTAAAATTACATCAAAAGGAATTATTTCATAAACCGAGGTGAGAATGCTTTAAATAGTTGAATCCTTGTGTATATATATTATGTAGGCCTATGCATTTCACTAACTTTTTAAAAAGACATTTTTGTGAACTTATGGTTTTATGTAAGAAATATGTGACAATTGTGGAAATATGTGACAATTGTGAATTAACGCCTCTTTCAGTTCTGAAACATACCTCTCAACAAAAACTCCCATTATTCTGTTTTCCACTTTTCGTCCAGTGTTCATTTTACATGTTAAAGTGTTTGTCTGAAATATAATTATGTGTATATTACTTTAATCACTGGCAATCAGGGAGTTAATATATATGCAAAAGTGGCTTAAAAAGGGAGTTACTGGTCTGAAAAAACAAAAAAAAGGTGGTCTAGCTTTTCTTGAATAACCAGAGCCCATGAAAAGACGATGTGCATGTATTTTGTGCACTATATAGTGTTGTTATTTTTGTAGCTTATCTACTTATCTATTTGTTATGTTTGCATCAATCCACAGACGTTAAAGACCCACATGTGACTGAATCTAAGCAGCCCACATGTGACTGAATCTAAGCAGCCTAAGTCATAGAAGTATAAATTCAGTACATAAAATGTTCAAATGAAATTTAGAATTTAGAGGAGTACATAAGCAGTACCGTAATATGGGGTGAATAGGGAGAGAATTGGGCCTTTTTCTGTCATAGTGTTATATGGGGAAATGACACTCAGCACTCGCTTGTGAGAGGTTAAATAAAGTGTTGTTTATTAATCCAAAAGTTGATACAAAAAGGTTCATCCATATTTCCAAGGAGCAACATAACATACATGTAGTCAACACAACGTGGAACTGAATCCAACTGAATCTAACTGTCAAACTGTATCAAACTGACTGTCCTGCTGGAAGACAGGCTTTTATATGGTAACAGCGAATCAGTGGGATTCCCCGTTAAATACACAGAAAGTCCCGATTGACGGAACACAAGTTCCGGGTTAAGATGAATGATAATTGCTTCATCTAATGTCTTTACACTCAAGTCTCCAGCAAGTCCAGTATCTTTACAATACAACATGTTTCTATATTTATTCTGTTATCAATTTCACTAACAATTTGGCTTTATACTCAATGCTTAAACTCACAATATGATAATATCCCTCCTGGTTAAAGAAGTTTCGTCCTCGAAACTATAGCAAAGAAAAATGTGAACATACCTCTGATTTTTTTTTTGTTAAGAGATTTTGTATAAAGACAAATATGCTACATACAGATAAAATTTTAGAGTAATCTACCAGTATTAATCTACCATCATTATTACAACATCAAGCACAATACAATGTAGAGACATTCAAAGTTAAACGTTAAAGTTAAAATGTAAGTTACGTATACAGTACTTATCTATATCAATGGTATCTTACAACCATCACAATATGTCATGAATTAATAGCAATTTACGTTTGCGATATATTTTCATATTAACATCAGTACACAAGAAACATTACACCATTTCATGTATTCATAGCAATTTACATGTCATCAATAGTCGTACGTACAATGTCTTCAAACACTCAATAATAAATACATCAATATTCAATATTCAATATTCAATACCATGGTATACAATCATATTTACAGTATTTCGACGTCTTAACATGGATTAACTTCGTCTTTCCAATGTTGGCAATTTCAGTTTACATAACTTAGCATTGTGCTTGCAGAAGCACCTTTGCAAGAAACTGTTCAGCCCAGTGTTGTAATTGTATAACTCTTTTTTTTATAAAGTATCGCATGATCTCATTACATCTGTGTCACTCTACTCTGGTGACCACAATTATTTGTATCCTTGTCTATGCCTCATTGCATCACATTTCGTTTTATACATCAATTCACACCTAGTTAGCAGTTCCAAACCTTACAATCCAATCTTGGACTGGTATACTAACTGTGGAATTCTATTATTCCTTTTGAAAAGTGAACCATCTTCACTGTGTTACATCATTTCAGCATTTTATCTTGCTTTATACATCATTTCAGCATTTTCTCATGCTTTATATATATATATGCAGAAACCTCTTTTGTTCCATTTCTCTAACTTCCTTACAGTACCTCATCTATAGGTATCTGTGCTTTGTTTGTGACATTTTCTTACCTGAGAGACTGCTTTCAACTTTTTGCTTTAATGATAGGAACTTATTGACTTTGTATTACCATGGTATCAATGGTATTGCAATACATGTGATTGATTCTACATCAGTTCCAAAATATGAAATATGCGCGCAATTTGAAGACAATTTATTTAAGCAGAAATCAAGCTTCATGTGCAACTGGGACAAAGATTCTTCCTATCAACAAATTGCATATTCTCTCTAGGATCGTCACTGAAAATTGTATTCACTTAAAGAACTTGTGTCTCTTCAGTGGTCTTTTTCTCTGTTTACCACTGGCAGTTCTCGTATTATGAAACTCCTGCTTTGCTATATCATTTAAGTCTTGGCCATTTATCCATTCTGTTCCAGGTGTATTAACCCATTTGATTCTATACCACATGTCTTTGCCTTTTCTTTTACATGCAATAATTTTGTCAACTTCATGCCATTGATCTGTCTGTTTTTGTTGAGTCTGGCTATCCTGGGACTGTTGTGCTGGTGGCACACCAGGCTGTGCTGCTTGTGTTGCAGGCTGGCTTTGGGATGCTACGGGAGTGTCTTCCTGAGTTAAAGACTGAGCATCATCATTAATATCATCCAATGACTCTCTACCAAAGTAGGGTTTCAGCCTATTGGCATGCACTAAAGCTTTTAAGGGTTTGTTGTCAGCACAGAGGCGTAGTTTGAATGTATGATTGGGTCCTACTTGTGTGACATAATAAGGACCTGTCCACTTCTTCCAAAGTTTAGAAACTTTTCCCTTTGGAACATGAGGATTGTGAACTAATACCTGATCACCTGGGGCATAGGTTGGAATTTTAACATTCCTGTCATAGTAATGTTTGTAGCGAGTTTGAGCTTTTTCCATGTTTGCTTTTGCAATTTCTCTAGCTTCTTCCAAATTATTGATTATTTCTTTGAGATGTTCTTGTACAGTTTTGCCTAAAGATTCCTTTGGTTTTAATGCAACATCTAAAGGTAATGTCATTTCTCTTCCGAATACCATGAAATATGGACTAAATTTTGTAGATTGTGTTGCTGGGGCTGCTCTATGCGCCATAAGGACACCAGGTAAGTATGTGGACCATTTTTCTTGATGCTTATCAAGATATGTACGAATGCCTTGAGCAATCACTGCATTCATTCTTTCAACTGAGGCGTTGGTTTGAGGATGGTATGCACTTGTGTGTACTCTTTTCACTTGGAACAGCTCGCACAGGGCAGCAACTATCTTGGACAGAAAGTTTGCACCACGGTCAGAAACAATACACTCTGGTGCACCAAACCTTGCAAAAGTATCAAAAAGACACTTTTTAATCTCAGCACTAGTTTGGTTTTTCAAGGAATATGCCTCAACCCACTTGGTAAAGCTATCAACTAGCACAAGGACATACTTTTCCTTGGCTGCAGTTTCTGGTAAAGGGCCTAAAATATCAATATGCCATCTTGTAAATATATCAGCGATTGGTAATGGATGCAATGGAGCTGGCTTGGCTTTGTAATCTCTTTTGGCTGACTGGCATTCTGGACATGTATGCACATGTTCATATACATCTTTGTACATTTTTGGCCAATAATACTTCAATCGTAAATTGTGGTATGTTTTCTCAATACCTGCATGACCTCCTCCTGCGAGAGCGTCATGATATGCTTCCAGAGCTTGAACTCTATAGCTCTCGGGCACTGCTAGTTGTCTTACTAGCCTTTCTCCTTTTGGAACACCTCTCGAACCATGATAATAGAGGTGATAGAGGATATTGTCGACAATAACATAATATTGAGACTCTGCAATCACTCTGTTTGCAGTCTTTTTATCTGCAGGGAGTTCTCTTTTCTCTAGATACTGAATAATATCTTTGAAATCTCGTGAAGTTCTTTGTGCCATTTCTAAATCATCTCCTACTGCTGAAATAACTTTGTCACTGAAATCATGAGCATTTTGTGCTTCACTCACAGCACCTACTGGTAAATCTGTACTTATATCATCATTGTGACTATACTCAAACACGGCTTGTACATTACATTCACTTTCGGAATGGGACACCATGCTAGCCACTGTAAATTCTGGTTTGTCTGGCACTGTTTCATCTTCAGGTTTGTATTGTCTGCGGGACAATGCATCTGCCACTTGATTTAGTTTGCCTGGTCTATGAAATATATCAAATGAATATCCTTGCAATAGTAGAGACCAACGTGCAAGTCTACCTGTCGATAATTTTGTATTTTGAAGCCATTTCAAAGCGGCATGGTCAGTGTAGACATCAAAATGACCATGAGCAAGGAAGTGATGATAACATTTGATTGCCTCAACAACAGCTAAACACTCCAATTGAGTAATTGGGTATTTCATTTCATGTGCTCGAAGGGCACGACCACCATATGCAATTGGTTTCATTTTGCCATGTTCATCTGGCTGTTCCAACACATAGCCTATAGCAAATCCTGAGCTATCAGTTGACAAGGAAAACTTCTTATTGAAATCTGGATATGCTAATACAGGCGGAGATGTAAGGGCTGTCTTCAAATCATCAAAAGCTTTTTGACAATCCAGAGTCCACTCAAATTTTGTGTCTTGTTTCAACAAGGTATTCAATGGGGCCGCTCTGGCTGCATAATTTTTGATAAATCTTCTGAAATAATTACATGAGCCTAAGAAACTACGAACATCCTTCATGTTTTTTGGTTGTGGATATGTCAACAAGGCTTTTGTTTTCTCTGGATTGACGGTGATGCCATGTTTACTGATCACATGACCCAAGTATTTGATGCTTTTGGCTGCAAAAGTACATTTCTGAGGAGACAATTTCAAGTTTGCATTTCGTAATCTAGTGAAAACTTCATCTAAATCTTTTAAATGAGTGTCAAAGTCTTTTGAATATAACAACAAGTCATCTAGGTATACCAAAACGTTTTTGTAAGTCATTGATCGGAAAACTTGTGACATAACCATCTGAAAACTCATTGGAGCATTCTTGAGACCAAATGGTAGCCTCTTGTATTGATAGATGCCTTCAGGTGTTATGAAAGCTGTTTTGTGAGCTGTTTCAGGATCTAGTTTCAACTGATGAAACCCTGACCTCAAGTCTAAACTTGAAAATATAGTTGCTTTGCTTTCTCCGATTGAGTCAATCATATCATCAATTCGTGGCAATGGGAAAATCATGGGCTCTGTAACTTTGTTCAATTTTCTGTAATCACATGCAAATCTATAACTGCCATCACGCTTCTTAATAAGCACAACAGGTGAACACCATGGGCTAACTGAAGGTTCAATGATATCATCTTTAAGCATCTGCTGTATTTGTCTGCGGGTTTCCTCTCTATCTTTCGGTGTTTGTCTGTAAAATCTCTGAGTTATTGGTCTTGCATTATTTGTTTCAATGCGGTGAAGATGGATATTGCATGATTTGTTACATAATTCACTACTATTAACTGCAAAAGCATCTCGATGTGTGCCAATTAAATGCAATAACTTCTCTTTTTGCTGACTTGTTAGCTCTGAAGCTGAAAAATCAATACCTAAGGTCTCAGCAACCTTGGATGGAGAAGGGCTTCTAGGGTTTTCTGCCATATGCAGCAAGTGAGTCATATGGAATCAGCTGACTGACTGGACATAGTGATGCTACAACAGTGTTAGCAGGGATGGTCACTGCCTCTTGTGTGGGATTAATCAACAGATATGGAACAATAAAGGCTTTCTTTGGATTTATGACACATTTAAATCCGAGAATATTGTATTTATGTGCTAATTTGTCAATTGGTTGTAACATGAAGTTGGTTCTAGGTTCACACTTTTTGAGCTTTAGAGGAATTATGCATTGGCTTTTTGCTGGCACAACAACCTGACTGTTTGTTTTGGCTGTCAAATTCTTTTCAGTTTTGGTAATCATAGCTATGCAAGCCATACCATCTTTTAAGGTAAGAGATTTGTCTTTGACATTAATTTCTGCATGATTTGCTGTAAGAAAGTCCATACCCAGTATGACTGGTGTGAAAAGGTTTGGAAATACTATGAATGTGTGATACAGAATAAGACCTTGTATTTTAACTGGTAAGTCTATTTGTCCAATAACATCAAGCACTTCACCATTGACATTTCTGAATTTCTGTTCATTCTTAACCTTGTAAACAATATTCGAGAGTAATCTAAGTTTTGCAAGAAATTCTACTGATACACAGCTGATTGAAGCACCTGTATCTACAAGAAAACTGACTCTTTGACCTTTTACAAAACCAACAATTCTATTGTTATCTAATTTGGTACATGTAGAAATATTTGCACACGACTTTGAGCCATTTAATTTTCTTTTCTCAAAATAGCTAGCTTTTGTCAACCTAACTGTGGGCTTGGATTTTAACTGGGCTTTCCCACAGGAAGGTGACTGATCCTATTTAACCATAGAAATTTTAGACGTACATACTTTCTTGAAATGTCCAATTCTTTGACATCTGAAGCAGCGATTGTTCTTCATTGGGGAGCGCTTGTGTCCGCGAGGTGGCACCGATTTCCGACACTTCTGCGAGTAACGAGACGGCTCATGGCTGGCAGCATAACTACGCTGGTTAGCGTATCTTCTTACTTCTGATCGAAGCTTGCCAATCGCACATGACAAGAGAGTTTCCTTTCTCGGCAGTATGAGTTCGGCTTTTATTGCACGTTCTTCAAACTCATCAATGGTACTTGGCATATCCTGGAGAACATGACTCCTTATGTCCGAACATAGGCCATTAAGCAAGGCCTTCACGGTGGTGTCTTCATCCAGTCGTGCTTGAGTGCATTTATACTGTACTCGGGAGATGTAGTCCCGTACTGGTTCCTCTTGGCACTGCTGCATTTTGAAAATGTCACTCACAGTCATGAAGTCCAAAAGTTTTGGAGGTCCATATCTCTTCATGAACAATGTTCTGAACTTTTCAAAGTCATTTTTAATGTTTGGCGACAAATTAAGAAACCAAGTTCTGGCACTTTCTTGGAGGGCCAATGGAAGCAGCTCCTTTGGGCTTTGTAGTTTCTGCAGGGCCGCATAAGCTGTGAGGTTTTCCAGAAACAGTACTGGATCTTCATTTTCATGCCCAGAGAAGAACACTGGCGGATACATTACTTTTTCCATATTTCACTGTAACAACATGTAGAGCCTAAGTCTTGTGATGATTCCTCTCTTCACTGAATGTAGTATTGATTACTTGACTCATCGACATCCTTCAGCAGTAGCAGGCAGCGGCAGGCTGGTGAACAGTTCAGCACATGGGATGCTGCACAAGCATGCAAATGTTCATTGTGTTGTTGATTTCCTTTCCATTTCAATAATAGTTACAATGTTCAAACACACTCCATGAAAGTTCTCCTTGGTTTTCTTCTTTTCATATTTTCAGAAAAATAATCCATCATTTTCAAACAAGTCCAAAGAATGTGCATAGTCCAACCAAAACATCGTGTTTAGATTCTCCACCAAATGTTATATGGGGAAATGACACTCAGCACTCGCTTGTGAGAGGTTAAATAAAGTGTTGTTTATTAATCCAAAAGTTGATACAAAAAGGTTCATCCATATTTCCAAGGAGCAACATAACATACATGTAGTCAACACAACGTGGAACTGAATCCAACTGAATCTAACTGTCAAACTGTATCAAACTGACTGTCCTGCTGGAAGACAGGCTTTTATATGGTAACAGCGAATCAGTGGGATTCCCCGTTAAACACACAGAAAGTCCCGATTGACGGAACACAAGTTCCGGGTTAAGATGAATGATAATTGCTTCATCTAATGTCTTTACACTCAAGTCTCCAGCAAGTCCAGTATCTTTACAATACAACATGTTTCTATATTTATTCTGTTATCAATTTCACTAACAATTTGGCTTTATACTCAATGCTTAAACTCACAATATGATAATAGCATGGATACAAATCATCTCAGAATTCTAAACATAGTGTCAAAATATGTCCTGGCCTCAGTTCTAAATATCCCTAGGAGCTCTTGAAGATATCTCACATTTTCAATTATTTAGGCCCAGAAAACCGTTGTCCCTATTCACCCCTCACTTTGGGGTGAATAGGGACAGACTCTTATTCCCATAACCACTGCATTCTATTTTGTCGGGATGGTTGACACATGTGAATAAACATCAGAAAACTTGTTTAATATGAAAAAACTTTATATTTAATAAATCTGAAATTCTATTTCCTGAAAAATAGGCATTATTAAAAAAATTGGATAAATTACAGAGAAATATAAAAAACTGTAGTTTTTTGAAAATTTTACTGATGATAACTGATTCTGGACTAAATCTACTACAGATGAAACCATTTTTAGAAATTTTAACATAAAAAATCATGAAAATGAGTTTAACTGAAAAATAGGTGGTATTTTCTTGCTATTTCTGGAACTCTGCATGCAGAGGGTTTGGCTCTGAACTCATGACTGTGGAGGCAGAATCTCATATCTTGTTCACTGTTCTCGTCATTTCAATCTATTTGAAACCAGTCTGTGTCAAAATTGCTTTTCTTTTTATGTTCATCTCTTTGAGAATTCACACAATTTCTGGAAAGTGCAGGGTTACCACAAATTTTAATGCATTTAACCTACATTTATGAATTTCTGTCAGTTTCAGCAAATGTTCAACCATTTAACTGCCATCTCCAAGATGTTTTTGGTAATACCCCATCTCTGGTTTGGTTTCAGGTGCTATAATTATATTATTACTGTTGTCCCTCGACACCCCCAAAATTAGCCTAAAATTGCCTTTGTCTTGGTTTTATTTGAATAACATATGTGCTAATTTAACTATATCAGTCAAATTCGGCAGAGACGCCCACAACTATATTATAAAAGTGCCCTGTGAGTTTAGTGTCTGCAGCTCTTATACTTTTTGTGCCAAAATGAAAGTTTTGACCACCTTGCGAAAATCTAAATTCTGCAGGCGTAGGTTTAAGGTGCTGCAGCTCCTACCTGCCTGCAGGCAGAAGTGACAAAAACCCATCAAAGGATTCAGTATTATACCTACTAAAACTGTGCAAAAAATCATTTTTCTGAGTTAAGTGGAAGTTGTCCGTTTTTGAAGAAATAAAAGGTCTCTGGTTCTGTCCCTATTCACCCCCTTGTCCCTATTCACCCCATATTACGGTACATGATTATTCAAATTCTGTCACTAGAAGTATAAAATCAGTATGCAATTTGCATAGAGGCACAAAATCAGTATAATAGGAGTACATTTGCAGCGTGGGCCCACATACTGCTTTTGTACTGATTTTGCACTTCTTCGCCGAGAGGCTGTACTGCTTTTATACTTCATTTTTCTCTGGGTAAACTTGGTTTAGACCCTCTGCATTGTACACCCCCACTTTTAAGTTTTAACGTACTATTATGTTTGCCCAGATAACCACATGGCAGGTGCTGTTAGTATTAATGCAGCACATCACACTCGCCCCTCCCTGAGGCGCCATTGGTCAAACCAATTGGAAAATTCCAAGATTCACAGAATCTGGCAGTTTTGAAAAACAATGATTTTTCACGTTTTTGGAGCATTTTCGGACATCTATTTTTTCACGAGCCTCTTAGGGCCTACTGTATTATATATATACACTGCTATATTTACCATTGTCTATATTCGCGTTTAGGCCAATGAAAACAGAACATAAGTTTCTTGGCATGACAGATCAGTATTTTTGGCCTTTTGTCTAGTACATGTATATTTGCAAGTTTCTCTGTGATTCAACAGTTACCACTCAAATCAAAGATTTTTTCAAGGT
Organism: Platynereis dumerilii; assembly: GCA_026936325.1. Classification (NCBI taxonomy): domain Eukaryota; kingdom Metazoa; phylum Annelida; class Polychaeta; order Phyllodocida; family Nereididae; genus Platynereis; species Platynereis dumerilii. The sequence continues at coordinate 13,118,026 of JAPTHN010000006.1, read as the reverse complement.
AGATATGTCATGTCATTAGATGCAAACCAAGAACCCATGTCTACCTTGATCATATTTTTGTTGAAGTAACTGCTTGGAATGGGAATAAACTATCCATTCGCAAGAATTAAATATATTTTATTTTGTGAAATTATGTTTTTGTTGCATTTGCCTATGATACCACAGCGGCAACTTTGTGTCAGTTACTGCAAAATCGCAAAAAGCAGGGTGGTGTCATTTCAGTGAACCGAACGGCATTATTTTTTTATTATTAAGATAAAAGTTAAAGCGACATTGAGAGCAGAAAGCTGGATGCCAATATGACCGCATAAGTGTAAGAATTTAGAGGAGTACATAAGCAAAACATGATAATTCAAATTCTGTCACTAGAAGTATAAAATCAGTACACAATTTACATAGAAGCACAAAATCCGTATAATGGGATTACATTTGCAGCGTGGGACCACATACTGCTTTTGTACTGATTTTGCACTTCTTCGCCGAGAGGCTGTACTGGATCTGCCCTGATATTGGTCAGGACGTGCCCTCATATCCTGTTTGCCCTGATGCCAAGGGAGGGGGCTGCAGCCCCCAAACCCCCTGCAAAATACGCTTTTGCTACCAAGAAAAAAAGACAATGATGCAGATGTTCCAAACGAAACCCAAGAAATGGTTGCTCAATGCAAGTGCCTAGATGGGAATGCCTGAAAGTGAATTCCAAGAAGGAGATGGTTACTGTTGAGAGGTCCCGCAAAGCAATCGGTGGAGACTATTGTTGTCAGCACAGAAACATTGTTGCGAATGTGTTGGGAGATGATGTTTTTGCTACCTAGAGAATGTTTTTGATGATGATGCTTCACTCGAGCATAATTCAGAGCCACCCCCCCCCCCCAATATAATTCTTTGTTGGTGAAATATTCAAAGCTGCTTTGCCGTCTTTTGAATGAACTTTTTTCCCTGCCAAGTACAGTTACTATGGTATTTTAAAGCATCCATTTATTTTATAAATCTACAAGCCCACCATCTCTTCCTCTTGTCATATCATTTGGCCTTGTTTTGGAACTTCAGAGATTAATTGTGTTTGTAGCAGTTGAGTTGTTTAAGTACTATGTGTGGACTTTAACTCAGCATATGTTCTTTGATCCTGCTCCGCTTGAGTGATTGGCTTAGCCAGACCAGGTCTTAGCTAAGACCTGGCTCAACTCTTAATACCATATTGGTGAAAATGGGCCCAACAGTTCACAGTTGGAAATTAGGTCAAGTGGGTCCAGCTTCTTATCAATGATTTAGTTTCGTATATAACAAGAAAAGTACCCTTAAAAAAGGGTACTGTATCGATCTTACCATGAACCTGAGAGTATGTGGCATGTAATAAAAGGTTTTAATATCTTAAAGTAGGCATTTCTATGAAATAAATACCCTTAGAAAAATTCCAAAGCCCTTCTTTCATGAAAATATTACATAACCAAGGATGTGTAAAAAAAAAAAAACCTTCTAAAACCACCTGTTTGGCTGTTAGTTTGTTAATTGCTACATGTTTTTCAGTACTATTTAATTGTGTGTGATTTCAGGCCTGAAAAATACCCCCCCCCCCCCAAAAAAAAATCATGAATCTGCCACTGTTTTGCTGTGGCCACTGGAACTTTGCATCATTGCAGCGTAATGCGCCAAAAAGCTTTTTGCGAAGTTAATATTGCAAATAGAGCAAAATGAATAAGTGCTTTGAATTTGGAGGAGTTTTTTTTAATTTTGAAAATCGGACGTTTATTAAGGATTTTAGGCCAAGTTTTGCATTGAGTCCCCTCTTGAAATTATACACAATCTTTGATGACGTTTCACACGGAAAAAAATTCGCCAGTAGATTTTCCTTACCTTGATGAATCGATGTACTGTTAAGAATACTTACATGTAAGTTTTTTTTATAGGTTAAGACATAGATACAAAAAAGCATTACATATTCATCTTCAAAAGTGTCTTAAAAATTCAATTTTCTCCAGTAATATTCCCTGTACCTATAATTATGGAACAGTTAATTATTAGCCTTGTCAAGCTTAATTAAATCATTAACAAGTGATTCATTTAATTTCAAAACAGACAATAAGAAAACATAACAAAATTAAAGTTACATAATCATTAAAAACTGTTGGTTATTGTTACCTTCAGCGAACATTCGCCGAACAAAGTTCGAAGAAGGTATTGTTACCACTTTGGTCAAAAGTTGTCCGTCCGCCGGTCGGGCGGCGGGTGGATAGATCGTTTCCGGGCTAGCATTCGGCCTCTATTGAGTGTACATGGATGTAATTTGATACACGTGTAGCCTGTATGGTCTAGTTGTGCCTTTTGATGGTCTCTTGATAGATATTATGTACTTTTTCTAAAATTGAGGAAAAATAGAAAAATGTGTATTTTTTTGTTTTCGGCCCAAGACTAGGTCAATATTGTATGAAAATGGCCAAACTTTGGTACACATATGACTTATGTGGTCTAGTTGTGCCTTTTGATGGTCTGACTGATACATAGAAATACTTTTTGTAATATTGAGAAAAAATATTAAAAACACTTTTTTTCTCATTGGACCCAAAACTTGCCCACTATTGCATATACAGCAATGAAATTTCCTACACATGTCACCCATTCAATGTAGCAGTGCTTTTTGATGTGTATTTAACACTTTTTAAATGATCGAATGGAAAAAACTGAGAAAAATACAACAGCTTTATATTTTTTGGTTTCCAACTGACAGTTCATGACAGGTCTCTACTTTTTACATGCATAAAACCGTACAATAATACTAAATTAGTCTTATAAGGCCTTTCCCTGCTTTTGCAAACCCTGGCAAGCACACGGGCAGATGTCAGGGCAGCAGGCAAATAGAGATAATAGAAGGCCATGACTCGACCACTATTGCATACCTATAATATATGCAATTTGGTCAACGCAACAATTTTATGGTGTAATTGTAATCTTCTAAAGGTGTTATTCGCTGAAGGTTTGCTGCTGCGCAGCCTATGTTTTTTATTACTATTATGCTATTATGTAATGTCAACAATCTGACCTAGACTTAAATTTGGCCGCCTTCAGTATTGTCTGCCTTCTACTACTGAGATGATTATTGATCAATCTATAAATATCAGGCCTATTTATATATTTAATATTTCTATCTATCTATCTATCTACATTGTATCTATTATATATTTTATCTCTCTATTATTCTACATTTATCTGTCTTTCTACATATCTATCTTCCTAATTTTTTGAAACAGTTACATAACTGCCTGTATACATTGAATATGAAATAAAAATAAAAGTTATGGTAAGTCCGAAAACTTTGAACTGCTGCATGAATTTCATGACAGTGCCATTTGTAAACATATTATATATGATTAATAAAGATAAATATATACATTTGTATATTTCAGCCTTATCGACAATATGTCTGTCCTGTCACTCATCTTGCCATGGATCATTGTTCCTTTGATCCTGCTTTACCTGTCTAAATTACTCTGGAAGGTTTACCTGGACAGCTTCAAAGATGACAACTGCAAGTTACCTCTGCCTCCGGGTTCCTATGGCTGGCCCTTCATTGGAAATTCACTGGAGCTTGCACGCAGTGTAAGTGTATATACATATATATTAGGTTCTTTTTCAGCCCCCCTACGCTCATGGAGTAAATGTGTAACTTGTTGAGGACTCCTGCTCTCTCTCTTTCATCTCATCAATCAACCCTCGTGAGTGCCCAGAACTGGGCTTAGAGGGCTGCACTTGCCATATATCTATCTATTCGCCTTTGCTAGCCAAGAACTAGTAAATCAATCCTTGTGACCGATGGCGTATATACAATGTAATTTGTCATGTCAATATATGTGGCTATGAAAATTACTTCAATAAACTCAAAAACATTCTATTATCCTTGTTTTGTAGAAAAATGCAACCTCAGATGACTACTATAAGGAGCAGACCAAAAACGATGGACCAGTGCACAAATCTCATCTTTTTGGCAAACCGATAGTCAGAGTGCGAGGCGAGAGCCTCATTGGAAGCCTGTTGGTTAAAGACCACACCAACTTTGGCGGAACCTGGATGAAGACAATTGAACAGTTGATGGGACCTTTTGCGCTTGCCAACACTCCAGTTGAGGTGCATTGGATGTTTACTTACATTATACTGTGAAAAAGTCTAGACTCCTTTTTTTTTAGGCCCGCCACAGCCCACAGGACAGGCGCCATGTTTTCATTTGTTGATGTCTGTCCGTCTGTTTGTTGTCTGTCCATCTGCTGGTTGAAACTCTGCAGGATATTTACAATCACCACAACGAAGAACTGATTCAATTTTGGTAAAGATCCAAACAGCGGATACAGCACAATCAGCTGATAGACTTTTATATATTTTTAATATCTTGCCTGGCTATCCTGCCTATGCACTAGGCCTATGCATTGACTGAGCACTCTGCAAACGGCATCTTGAGTCAGCAGTCATGCATGTGCTGGCCACAGATGCAGGGGCACCCCATGATCTGTTATACCAAATACATATATATATATGTTAAGAAGCAGGTGCCCGGCTGGCTGGCAGACTGTCAGCTAGGATTTTCCCAGCTGGCAAAGTTGTCAGCTTGGAGTCAATTTTTCGCATTCAACTAATGAAATTTGCAGTCAGGTAATGAGAAAGCAGTTGAGGTGACTGGCTGGGGAAAAAAATTATTCATATCAGCTGGCTGGGAGGTGCTGAATGACGCTTGGGCTGGCTGGCAACCCAGCTGGCAGCATAACATATATTTCTCCCAGTTGCATAAAAAAAGTAATCTAAGTGTCACAAAAGATGTTCAACCAAGACCTTACACTGATATGGGCACTATAATAACACACTCATGATGGAGTCACAGTCTACACTGTAGGCCAAAAACTCCTTTTCCAGTCTGCTTATTCGTAAATCTATTCTATGTATTCCCCCTTTTTTCTCATGGCAGGCCTTTGCGCTCTAAAATATTACTACACCTTGTTTTGTTTGTGTTTGATTTCATCAGTCCACACTATGTTTTGAGTCCAAATGATGTTGTAATTTCAGTAGTATACTAGTATCAGGCCTGTAGCCAGGAATTATTTTGGGAGGGTGCTTTTGGGGAGAAAGTGGACCTTTAGTGAGCACCGAAGGTGTGAAGCCTTACTAGGGGGGTCTGGGCGCATGGCCCCCCAGGAAAATTTTTGAGAATACAATGAAAATGGTGCATTCTGGGACTTTCTGATGATGTTGAAGTCAGTCAACATGGTGTCACCCACTGGGCCAAATTATAGTAGTGCTGATAAAGATATGTAATTCCCCCCCCCCCCCGAACAATCGAACCCAGATTGCCTCAGATGCATTTTCATTTTCAAAAATTCAGACATATATGGCAATCAATGATGTAGTCACTCAAAACAGTAAAAAGGTCATCATCAATAATCACCATGTCAATGTACGAGAACAAACAGGAATGGCATGAAATAAATTTTGGAAGTGGATATTTCTCAGCAAATGCACAATATTGGCAAACTCTTTTTCGTGAGACCTGTTTGTCAATTGTCAATTAGCCATGACTATTTTCTTTCTCATCCCACTCTAATTCTCCATTTCTTCCTCTTTCCTACCTTTTGCCTCCTCTCTTGATAGCTCTTCTCTCTCTGATTTTCACCCCTGCCTCCTCCTAGCTTTTGCCTCCTCCACTCTGTTGTCCCCTTCACCTTCCTCTTACATTATCCTTCTCTGCCTGCCTTTATAGCTCTTGCCCTCCCCAATCATTCTTCTCTTTTCCTTCTGTACCGTCTCCCAAGCTCTTTCCTCCTCCTCTCTTGCTCTGACCTCCCACAGCTGTGTCTGCCTCCTTCAGTCTCATTCCCTCTCTCTCCATACAGCCCTCTCCCAGTCCCGGGGGGGGGGGGTACTCACTCTATCAGGGTGTATATAGAGGCGCCGCTGGATGGTTTAGGTTTTTTGGCCTTTTTGGATTAAAATGGTTTTGGTTTTTTGACAATTCTGATTAATTTGGTTCTGGTTTTCGCAACCCCAACATGTTTGGTACTGTTAGAATCGGCTTCAAAAGAGGATTAAATTGGTTTAAAAACCATGAAGATTAAATTGGTTTGCAAAAAATTTTAGTGAAGGATTAAAATGGTTTGTGGTTTTGGAGCAGTTTCCGGATTAAAATGGTTCTGGTAGCTCTTCTATCTTCCCTCTATACCTTCTCCCAAGCTCTTTTTTCCTCTTCTCTAGCTCTTGACTGCTACATCTCTGTCTCTGCCCCTTCCTCCTACATTCTCCTTCTCGGCTTCCCCCTATAGCTCTTGCCACCCCCAACTGCCCTTCTCTTTCCCTCCATACCTTCTCCCAAGGTCTTTCCTCCTCTTCTCTAGCTCTTCCTTCCTGCACCACTGTCTCTGCCTGCATCCTCCTACATTCTCCTTCTCTACCTTGCCCTATATCTCTCGCCCTCCGCAATTGTTCTTCTCTCTTCCTTCAAAGCAGTATTAGACTAATGGGCCTTTCTGTCCAAATTTTTTAAACTCCTGACCTTTAAAGCCTGTCATTTTGCTATAGAAAAGAGTGGACTGTCGCACTGTGAAGATGGCACTTCGTGTGTCATCATGCTGATGATTTGTCATGATCATACCCAATACTTTCAATGTTAATTTGATTTACAGCAAAACACTTTGATATAGAATTAGAGTGGACTGTGGCACTGCGAAAATGGCACTTTGTGACTCATGATAGCCGATGAAGTGTCATCTTCTCTACTTTCAACATGGGAAACATAGAGGCTGTTTGATTAGTCATGATCAAGAGAAAGTCATTTGACTTCTCATAACGGATTTTAGAGTGAAAATCAGATGCATAATCCTTTCATTTGGCTGTCACCAACAAGTGGGATAAGTTTCCTTCAATGAAATCAACATTGAAAGTAGTGGTTTTGATCATGACAAATCATCAGCATGATGACACACGAAGTGCCATTTTCACAGTGCCACAGTCCCCTCTAATTCTATATCAAAGTGTTTCGCTGTAAGGAGACTTATCCCGCTTGTTGGTGACAGTCAAACGAAAGGATTATGAATATAATTTTGTAATTGTTGTAATTCTAATTGTAAATACTCTCAGTCATGCACTGCAATGTGGTGAGCATTCCACAATGATACAGCTCAGGGCAGCCATAGTGTGGCGCCCATTGGCAGAGACAAGGGGAATATTACCCAAGGTTCCCAAGTCATAGCATTCTCCAGTGTTGGTGACTGCCGTATGATGGTGATTGATAAGAAGACTGGGAGTCTGACACATACCCTATTAATTCAGGGATGCCCAGGGTCTTTCAGTTGCTCCAGCACAGAACACTGGATACAACCCGCCTCCATTTAATGTCCCATGGGCTTGGACCACATTGAGTTCCAGGAGTGGGAGTTGAACCCACGACATCAGAGCCAGACTGGTAGCGCAAGCAAGCACCTTAAACCAATAGGCCACGGAGAACTCGATTTTCACTCTAAAATAAGTCAAATGGCCTTCTCTAGATCATGACTAATCCAACAGCCTCTATGTTTCCCATGTTGAAAGTAGGGAAGATGACACTTCAGTGGCTATCATGAGTCACAAACTGCATTTTTACAGTGAACTGGTCCTCATTACATCGATATCAAAGTTACAGGCTGTAATACTGCCAGATTTTTTAAGGGCAGGGAGCTGTCTCCTGGTTTTTATCCATCTGACTAAGACAACATACAGTAAGTGAGACTTGTGTGAAATGGACCATCTTCTCACTTGAAGATTTGTGAACCTGTTGGTCGACAAGATAAAGCTCTTTATAACCATCAAATCCAGTTGTGGCAACGTCTTAATGTGGGTGAAAATTATGTAGAATTGTATGGTAGAAATGATGTTGTCACAATGTTGTGACAACATAATTTCTTCCATGATTTATTTCTACTCGACCAACATAGGTTGTGTTTACGTTGTGTGCCCCTTGGTAAGCCTTGTCTGCTTGACAGTGGTGAATTGGACTGACATGGTTCACATTTACTGGAATTTGTCTGGAAAAAGGCATTTTGGCCACTTTACCCCTATTGTTGCTGTTCAATGAGTACTGAATTTCTAGTACAAAAACGTTGGCAAGCCTTCCTTTTTGAGGAAAAAACTGAGAAAAATTGACTGTATTTTCACCCCAGAAGGGACAAATTGCAATTAGGAGTGGGGGATTCATGCATAGGTGTGAATTGCAATTGAGAAAGGCTGTGAAGTTCTATTATCAATAGGGCAATTCAAAGACAACTAATTGCCATTTGAATTACCTGACATGAAGCCAGTTATATCTTCTTGATTCTGGGACAATTTTGGACCTAAATAGTGGACCTTTTGGGACCATTTTCGGCCGTGGGGGGGGTGCGTTCGCACCCGTCGCACCTCCCCCCCTGGCTACGGGCCTGAGTATATAGTCGTCAAGAATTGTTCTCCAACTTGGGCTGTTTCAAAACGTTTGCACAGTACTTTACATTAACTTGATGAGTGCTATATTACATTAACTTGATGAGTGCTATTTTAATATCGGTAGGTAGAGTAAAGAGTCAATCTTATGTCCCACTCGATCGAGAACCCCTTGTAATGATCATTTGCAAACGGAATTTGTAATTTTTCGCAGATTCACAAAGAACTTCGCAAAACGGTCAAGCAAGCATTTCTACCTGAAGCGCTGGAGGATTACACGAAACATCTACGGCAAACCATCGTAAAAGAAGTGAAACAGTGGACGAAGCAAGAAGAAGTGATGACCTACGATGCTATGGAGACTTTAGCTTTTGCTGCGGCCTGCGAGATCATCATAGGCTTGCCAATTGACTTTTTAGATTCCGACAAGTTTGCTACAGATTTTAACGATTACCTCGACGGATTCTTCACACTGCCAATAAATCTACCTGGTACTCCTTTCAACAAGGTAATATAGTGTAGCTACTGTTTGTGTAGCCTACTTTTGAAACAGCTCACGCTATGGGCCAAAGAAGTTGTTAAAGATAGTATACATAATTTTTGGCTTTGCTACAATGCTACACATTGGCTATACAGGTCCTCAGCCCAGCGAAGGTGTGGGTTGCCATGACAACAATGTAATTAGATAGCACCTGTTCCTATACAATATACATATAGCTAAGCGTAACCTCTGTAGTGAATCATACTAATCTTTTAAAATCTCTAAAGTCTTTGATGACCTTCAATTATTGTTGAGCTCCATATTTTACACATGAAAAAAAAAACTCACAGATCTCAATGAATGTTTTACAATTTCCAGGGCCTCAAGGCAAGAAACAGCATGATCAATGCCCTACGCCCTTTCATCCAAGATTTAATTACTGGAAGCATTAAACGTGATGGAAAAATCCGTTCTTCGGGGCTTGATTTTATAATGTCAGCCCATAGGGACAATGAAGATACTGTGACCGAATCAGAAATCGCAGATAGGATACTGGAACTTCTTTTCGCCGGGCATAAAACCGTAGCTAGTGCAGCGACCAGTTTAGTAATGTTCCTTGGCCAGAATCCGGAAGTGACGCACAAGATTGAAAAAGAACTAGAAGCTAACGATATTCAGAACATCTCGGAATTTACGTACTTGAAGATCTCCACATTGCCATATTTGGGCGACGTGATCAAAGAGACATTGAGGATGAAGCCCCCTGTTGGCGCTGTGATTCGCCAAGCACGCAAAACTTTGGAAGTCGGGGTAATAATCCAAAAGACAGTATATATCTCCCATTGATGGCCCAATCTTAAAGTAGTGTACCGTAATATGGGGTGAATCGGGACACTGGGGTGAATCGGGACAGAACAGAACAGCATTATATTCCTTCAAAAAACACCAACTTTTATTTGCTTTAGAGATTTGATTTTTGGCACACTATTAGAATACGTTCTAGTTAAAATTGTGATGAATTTTCATACTTCTGCCTGAAGGTGCAACGGCTCTGGAGCACTTTTAATTTGCGCCCGCAGAATTAGCACTTTCATGAAGTGGTCAAAACTTTGCTTGTACCATAAAAAGTCTAAATACCAGAGCCAAAATAACTCACAGGAACCATTTTTCAATTTAAAGTAGGGTCAGGGGACCAGAATACTAGACCAGATAAGGGATTATATAGGTTTGGTCATGGGTTCAGATCCAGGTCAATGGCAAAGTTCAAGGAATAATAAAAAGTATACCATATCAACTTTCATTTGAATGTACTAGCATGGTCTTTCAATGAATAATATTGAACTTAGTATCATTTATAGTGGATTTAGTCCAGAATTCACAATCACCTGCGAAATGAGCAGAAAACAATAGTTTTCCATATTTTTCTGTCATTTATCACATTTTCTTAAATTTGCATAATATTAATGAAATTGATTTCATTTTTTTCTCAAAATATATTTTTGGCATTTGGAACATGTTTTCTAATGTTTACTCACAAGATGCAATCACTTAGGGAAGGTAGGAAGTATTGATTGTGGAAATAATGGACTGTCCCGATTCACCCCAAAGTGTGGGGTGAATTGGGACAGTGGTTTTTTTGGCCCTGAGCCTCAGCAATTTAAGATATCATTTCAAGCTCCTAGGGATACCGAGATATTATGCTCAGACACAGTTTGACATAATATTTTGATATCTGAGTTGATTTGTGACCTTGCTATGACAGAAAAACGGCCAATTCTGTCCCGATTCACCCATATTACGGTACCTCACATAGAATGGCTGCCCTTAACTGAGACTAGGTGGGCAGGGCTTGCTGAAAGGTTTGCAACTGTGAATCAGCCTATCCTGTTGCTTATTCGGTCTGGGAGGCCGCTATATGATAATTTTCATGTAAAGGTTGGCTAGTGGCTACACTTCTTGGGCCAAATTTTGTATTATTATTTTGTTTGTGGTGCATTATTCCTTTTGACTGTTGTAGGGCTACCAAATCCCTGCTGGTTGGCTGGTCGCTTGCAGTATTAACGAGACGCATGAATTTGACGACACATGGGACGAAGAGGGCAGAGACAAATTCAACCCGGACAGATGGAAGACACTCGACAAGGAAAATCGCACTCGTTACGGCTTCATCCCATTTGGGGCCGGGCCTAGGATCTGTGTTGGAAGAACTTACGCGGACATTTTCCTCCGAGTTCTGGCTATTTGTTTAGTTTGGGAATGCGACATTGAGTTAAAGAATCCCAACCCTTTCATGAAAAGATTCCCTGTTCTTCATCCAGCTGACCATTTGCCCGCTACCTTTGTCAGAAAGGATTTGTAAGCTATGTAAACAAGAATCTGAGACAGAAGAACCTTTCATTATGTCATGTCCATCCTATTCGAAATACAGAACAAAATTCTTTACAAATTTTGCTTGTGCAAAATGGTCAGAGTTTTGATAATTTTGCAAAACATGAAAATTGTTTATACAGAATGGGAAATCAAAGTTTCAAAACTTTGAAAATAATAATGGAGTATATATATACGAAATTTATAATTTTCGAAAAACATTTATGCAAGAAAACAATACATAGCTTTCCGATAAGACAAACTATAATCAAAAATTAAGCAGACCTCGCCTGGATAGCTTTTTGTTTTGTGTATTGCATACCAAATAAGTTATTCTAAAAAGCTTCATACACTTTTTGTTGTGTCCGAGAGCAGGGCGTTGGACCTTTTGTCATCATCAATGCCTTTGTCACTGATGCAAGAACCACCCAAAGGTATGATACCCAGGGTTTACACTGCTGTCAGAGATGCCCTGGCTTAAATCTTATGTCTCACAGCTGAATATTCAACTTTAATCCCCCAAATTTCTCTTTGCTGAGCGGAAGATTTCTGAGACGCATATTCTTCTTCTTCTGTTAGACCCTTCTCCCCCGAGACATAACATGGCGCACCACAACTAGTCCAGTCATTCTAGGAGAATAGGGAGATCAACCCACCACAAATTGCAATAGTAATGATTCTGATAACAAAATTGATTGCCATATTCTATAGCAACTTTCCTGAAGTTTACCCATAATTTTATGCATTGGAACATAGCCTAATTAGCATAAATCCAAGATGGCGGCAGTAAAAATCATGTTTTCTGCAAATAACATGGAAACTATTAGGTTTAGGCCTCATATCTGTATGAAACATGAATATTGTTACGACTCAGCTATGCGGTGGTTTTAAGTTATTTATTGTTGATCAGCTTTGGCATTGAGACTTTACAATTTTATGTTAAAGGAAATCAAATCTTTTCATACAACTTTATCTCAGTTCCTTTAAATAGGAATAAAAGGTCTTGTGTCCTATAAATAGGAATAAAAGGTCTTGTGTCCTATAAATAGGAATAAGAGTCTTGTGTCCTATTAATAGGAATAGGAGTCTTGTGTCCTATAAATCTGATTTAGAGTCTTGAGTCCTATAAATAGGAATAAAGGGTCTTGTGTCCTATAAATAGGAATAAGAGTCTTGTGTCCTATTAATAGGAATAGGAGTCTTGTGTCCTATAAATCTGATTTAGAGTCTTGAGTCCTATAAATAGGAATAAAGGGTCTTGTGTCCTATAAATAGGAATAAGAGTCTTGTGTCCTATTAATAGGAATAGGAGTCATGTGTCCTATAAGTTGAGTCCTATAAATAGGAATAGGAGTCTTGTGTCCTATAAATAGGAATAGGTGTCTTGAGTCCTATTAATAGGATTAGGGGTCTAGTGTCCTATAAATAGGAATAAGTCTTGTTTTTGGCAGTCAAAACTTTTAAATACAGTTTCTGGGCTCAATTCCTCTCTGAGAAATTTGGAAGTTTGTAGGAGACCAGAGATAATACAAGTCTTGAATTTCTGATACTTTTAACAAGTCGGAAAAATGTAGAATTAGCTATTTTCCTTCACTTACGGGAAAAATCACTGAACACAACTGCTCTCTCCGAGATCCGAATCAGGAATGCCCCTCGTTGCTAGGCACTCGAAGGTGCGCAACTTTCGTGGGGCGAATATTTTTGCGACACCCCGAAAGAAAATGGCGGCGGCACCAAATCCGAGTCTGAATCCTGGATTTCTAAGATGTTTCGTCGTATTATTTAAGGTCTGTAGTATTCGACAGTCATTTAATGATCTGGCCCGTTAATTCTGCTTCATTTTGCACTTAGTTTGGTGTAAAACGGTTACTTATTGGCTGAGAATTTGACCATTTTGTGACGCGCTGGCGAGGTTGTCATTTTATTGTGGATTTCGCCGCGATCCAGTTTAATGTCAAGACGACTGTTCACTACATTCTCCTCTCCTAAAATTATTCTTCATCCATGAAGTATTAATTCTTTCTTAAAATCCAATTTGAACCACTACTTGTGGGTGAATTGCCAGGAATCTGGTAAAATTTTCCGTTTGATCTATTACTTGCGGGTGACATGCCTGGATTCTGGTAACTTTTTCCGTTTCATCTATTACCTGCGGGTGAGCCGCCAGGAATCTGGTAGAATTTTTCGATTTTATCTGTTACTTGCGGGAGATTCACTAGGAGTCTGGTAAAATTGTCCAACAGATATTGTTTATTTCTTGGAACAATTTAGGTCGAAATGTAATTTAAAAAAAGTTCAAAATTCAACAGTTTTTTTTGTTGTTTTTTTTTAAATCATCCGCTGCTTACATTCATTTTCACTGAAATTTGGGCCGGAACGGTTCCAACAAACTCTTGTCAGTCATGGCAACTATGAACGCCATGTGATCATTACTTTGCCGACACAAGGCGCAGCTTTGCTTGAATCCGTTCCCATGGGGGTGCCTCTTTCCCAACAGATTAAGGAACTGGGACCCGGTTCCGGCTAGTTCCATGAGGTCTTGGAATTCAGGTCTTCCTTCCGTCTTATCGATTCGTTGTTGCAGCACTAAATTTTGCCGCTCTGCAATAGAGCGGCACTCTCGCAGGCATTCCCTGAACATCATAGCGTGATGTGTATTGTCTGCTCGCAGCTTTTGAAATTCCTGACGGAATGCTTGAATGGTTGCTTCATTGTCTTGGACCGACTGCAGAAGAGAAGGGGCGGTCATCCTTTCGACTTCGTCTGGCACGTCTATCACTTGTTTTCGGGAATCCTCTTTGGCCGCCCTCCTTCTGTCAACTTCCGGCTGGTCATGTTCTTTCGTTCCCTTGTTTCTTTTTCTTGGTATTGGATCTTCATCCTGAAGAGGATCTTGATCCGACGGAGAAAGAGAAGGGACGGTCATCCATTCGCCTTCGCCTGTCTTGTCAGTCACCAGTCTCCGTCTAACATCCTCTTTGAGCCCTACTCTTCCTCCTTCGTCCAACTTGTTTTTGGGCGCTTCCCTCACTCCTTCGTCCGGCTTTTCTTTGAGCGCTGCCATTTCGCCTTCGTCATGCTTGTTGATCACTTGGTCTTGCCTCTCCTCATCTTCGGGCACCAAACTTCCTTCATCATCGGCCTTGTCTTGCACTTTCTTTTTCTTGATGTTGTTCCTGGGGATTGGATTTTCATCCTGAAGAGGAGTCCCTGGTGTCACCCCGATTTCTGCATTTTGTTGCTGAATTTCAACAGTTGCTCCATCGATCATTTTGGGAGTTTGCTTGATCGGGATATTGTCCGTCCGGCTTTCTGTGAGTGCTCTTTTCTTGTTGCCTCCGGTAGATTCCGGTTCCTTCCTTCCTTGTTTTCTTTTCCGCCTCCGTGAATCTTCTGTCTCCGACATGCCTGGTTCGTTCTCGCTGTGTTCATCCTCCTCAACAACTTCTGCGACATCTTCATCCAACTCGCATCTCTTCTCGTTTACAACCGGCTGATCCTTTCCAGTGAAATTAGTTTCTTCCAAGTGATATTGATGTTTCGAGGTAGTCTTGTGCTGGTAATAGTCTTTAGATGTTACTCCATACCAACGGCACCCTTCTATTTGACACTTCCAAGGACGTAACTCCGGCTTGAGATGCCAATAATAATGTAGGCGCACATCCTTCAGTTTAGGAAAAATCTTCAGGCACTCAACACACCGAAACTTCATACTCTGGAAGGAAAGGAATTAGTTTTTGAGTTTTGTTTGTACCATCTCAATCCAAGGAGGTACTTGGGAGTGACATGGTTTCAGTTTCTCATAGTGAACCAGTTTAACTTTCCCTTTGCTGTCCGTCTGTATCACATAATTTAAGTCACTAATTTTCTTTTGTACGACATAAGGCCCCTCGTATGGATACTGCAACTTTGGGTTTCTCCCTTTCACTCGTGTTTCATTTCGAAGGTACACCGGCTGCCCAACTCTATACGGCTTAAAGTGCGGAGTCAAGTTTGAAGACTCCGAAGGTGACTGAATATTTGTTTTCAGTTTTTCTCTCAGTAGCTGACCCACGCGTTTGAAATTAGACCTAAGTTCAGTCACATATTCACCGTAATTGTCAACGTTTTTAGTGTCTGACACTGGAAACATGAGGTCTATCGGCATTCTATTCTCTCGACCTAGCATTATTCTGTTCGGTGTGAAACCCGTTGTCTCGTGCACCGAGGCACGATAGGCTCCAGCAAGACTACCAAGACTCTCATCCCATGTAGAGGGCTTACCCCGTAGGTAAGCTCTAATCAAAGTAATCAGAGTCCGATTGAACCTTTCGGCACACCCATTCCCCTGTGGATGTCGTGCGGAGGTGCGTGTCTTCCGGATTTCCAACATCTGACACAGTTCTTGAAACAGATCGGCTTCATAATTCCTTCCTTGATCCGAATGTAAAGTCAGAGGACATCCAAATCTCGCGATAAACTCATTGAGTATGGTTCTGGCACAAGTTTCTGCAGAAGCGTCTGGAATAGGGAAGAGTTCCACCCATTTAGAGAAGTGGTCAGTGAGGAGTAGAATGTACCTATTCCCGAGTTTGCTGGTTGGAAGAGGCCCAAAGAGATCTGTGGCTACAAAATCCATGGGATTCCCAACGGTAATATGTGAGAGGGGAGCCTTCGGAATTTTTGTTTTCTTGTTCTTGTTACAGATTGAACATTGGGCTATGTACTCCTGCACATCCTCCTTCATCTGAAACCAATAGAACCTTCGCTTCAGCTTGGATAGAGTCTTCTTAAGCCCCAGGTGACCCGAGAGTAGACTGTCATGCATGTTGTTTATGACTTCTCTATGAAATGCCTTTGGCAGAATCAGGCGCTGTTGTACCTCATCTGATACCTTGAACAGAACTCCGTCTTTAACCTTCAAGGTGTCCCATTGCAACCACAGACTCCTTGTCTCTTCAGACTCCATTGTTATCTTGGAGCTATGAGGTTTTCCTTGATCTTCCATCTTCCACTTCAAAATCGGTGCAATATCTGGGTCCCGCTTCTGTTCCTCCTTGATGTTCTCCATAGTGTAGCCCTGTAACCAGGCTCCTTGAGAGGTTTCCGTACTCTGTAAGCTGTCTCTTTTCCCGGAACTTCTCGCTCCTCTCGTTTTCACAGCATTCACTATCTCCACTTCCTGGGTCTGCCTTTCACATTTCTTGCACAATCCACATGGTAGTTTCTCTTGCTCAAGTTTGGTCTCTTCTAAAGGCTGTCGTGACATCCCATCAGCATTACCATGCTTAGTTCCAGCTCTATAAATCAGATCGAAGTTGTAACGTGCTAACATTTCCTGCCATCTGGCAATTTGTCCCGTGGGGTCCTGCAACTTGAAGAGCCATTGTAAGGGTCGATGGTCAGACCGAACAAGAAACTTTCTTCCAAGTAGGAAATGGCGGTATTGACGGATGAACGTTACAACTGCAAGCAATTCCTTTCTTGTGACACAGTAGTTAATTTCCTGTTTGGTCAACGTTCGGCTTGCAAAGGACACAACCTTTTCCTCCCCATCATACTTCTTCTCTTCAGGTGTTTTCTGTCTATTAGACCATTCTTGGAAGTCTCTGCTGGGCGGCTGAATTTGTGACAACACTGCTCCTATGCTATTTTCTGATGCATCCGTGTCAAGTATGAACATACATTCATCCATGGGATATGCCAGCATTTGAGAGTTTATTAAAGCCGCTTTTAATTTGTGAAAGGACTTCCTGCAATCCTCTGTCCACACAAATTTAGTCTGTTTCTGAGTTAGCTTACTCAATGGCGTACCGAGCTCTGCAAATCGAGGGACATATCTTCGATAGTACGAACAGAACCCAAGGAAGCTGCGTACATCCTTAAATGTTTTCGGTTCCGGCCAATCCTTAAGTTTCTCTATCTTGGCAGGATCAGTGGTAATGCCGTCACATGACACAGTATGCCCAAGAAAGACCAGACTTCTTTGGAAGAAGGAACACTTGCTGGGTTTTAACTTTAAACCAGCTTCCATCAGCTTTTGTAACACCATCGACAATCTCTCCACATGTTCCTGATGGTTCCTTCCGAACACTATGACATCATCTAAATAGATAAGACACGTCTTCCATTGACAGCCACAAAGAACAGTTTCCATCACCCTTTCGAATGTGCTTGGGGCATTTGAGAGGCCAAAAGGCATGACGTTGAACTCGTACAGTCCTGTTTTTGTGACGAAAGCTGTTTTACACTTATCTTCCTCTTTCATAGGAATTTGCCAGTAACCGCTGGCGAGATCCATGGTGGAAAATCTTGCTGAACCAGCCAAGGATTCGAGACAGTCATCTATTCTAGGGAGTGGATAATTGTCTCTCAGAACTAAATTGTTCAACTTAGTGTAGTCCACACAAAATCTTGTGCCTCCATCTTTCTTCTTTACTAAGACTATGGGGGAAGCCCAAGGTGAACTCGAACTTCTGATGACTCCCATCTTCATCATCTTGCTTATTTCCTCTTCTTCGACCCCATGAAAGGCTAACGGAGTTCTCCTCGGTCGCTGTCTTATAGGCTGAGAATCGCCAGTGAAAATCTTATGTTCCCCAAATTTGGTAGCTAATCTTCCTAAATCCTCCTTATGACTTTGGAAAGCATCTTTATATTTCAGGAACATCGCTTTCACAAGTTCAGCTTCTGGTTCGGTCATATCCTGAGTACAGTTTCGATACAGATCCTGTATGTACTCGGGAATTTCTCGAGTGTTTGTGATTTCTTTTGCTGTCTCCAATCCACCCGACCCTGGCGGATCACAATTTTTACAGCCTAAAGTTCGTACACTGAGATCTTTTTCTAAAGGTTCCTCCGATTCTTGACCCATGTTGCAAATAATTTCCACCGGTTGAATTTCGGCTATCTTGGTTCCTGCATACAGTGTCACACTCTCTGGATTCGTATTCAACATTCGTACTATTTTCTGTCCAGTTTCTGGTGTCAGTATGGATGCTGCCACATGGGTTCCGTACTTCTCTTGGAATTGTCCTATCGGCTCCACCAAGTAAGTTTTCTCCCTCAGCATCGAATTGCCCATGGTTACCTCAACCAATTGTTCAGCTTCCGCTGCTAAAGTTATCGTGTCCTTTATTCGTAGAATGGAGGTGTCCGGAGGTTCCGTCATGCAAGACATCTTCTTGCCCTGTATCTTGAACTCATCCTTGCCCATATTTATGGTACAACCATGTGCCTTCAAGAAATCGTACCCGATGATTCCCTCATCATCTATTTCTGCTCCAACGATCTCGTGCTGCACTTGGATAGGTCCCATTTGTATTTGAGCCTTGATGGTTCCCTCCACCGACAGTGGCGTCCCGTCTGCCATTTTCAGTGTTTTCCTTTTCACCCTCTTAACAACTTCTGGACTCCTCTGAGTAACCTCTGCATATTTCTTCTTCGAAATCAAAGTACATGTAGCTCCAGTGTCAATGAGAAATCTGATGGGTACTTGTTCAATGTATCCCAAAACTGACATGCTAGAGCCAATTCGTGAGATCGAACACACTTCTTCTACTTCTTTGTTCTGTTCGATCTCAAGTGTTTCTTCTAAAATTTCTTTTGTTTCATGATAGGTCATCCCTGGGTCGGTAGAGATGACCTGGTCTAGTTTAAATCATCCTGATCTTGTTTTTGGTTACATGACTCTTCCTCATCAGAAGTTTCCTGCTGGTTTTCATCCTCATCAAGCAGTGTCTTAACCTTTTCAGCCCGCTTCGGACATTCTCTTGCAAAATGGCCAAGCTGCCCGCATTGGAAACACTCTGAACTACGAGGGCTACTCCGTCGCTCTTGGTCAGATTTCTTGTAGCTTCTAGACTGCTTTTGACCCAGTAGCTTTTCCATCACTTGTGACATCTGGCTCAGAGCCTTTGTCAATTCTTCCAAGGTAGCATCCTGTCTCAACTCTTTGTTTGCAGAACTGTTGCTTGAGGCTTGATTCTTGACTGGATCTTTCGAGGTGTTGTTCTTTACATTGTGAACTCTGTCTTTGTTCTTTCTCTCATCTCTCCAACTTCCTCGGTCCCTTGTACTGGCAACTTCTCGTTGGATGTTTCGTCTATCATCATATTCATGTACAAGTTCCACTGCTTTATCTAGATTATCTGGAGATTTAAGGTAATGTACATAATAGTGTAGATCTTCATCATTGAACCCGTCGAAGAATTGCTTAAGAAGCATGTCCTCCATCACGTTTCGACTGATTCCAGTCGGATAAGCCTTCCTGATGAGACGTTTCAAGTCTGAGGCATACTCTCGAATATTCTCACCCTTGCGGAACTTCCTATTATAGAACTGTCGAACATGTGTCTCCCTTGTCTCTCTTGTGATAAATCGCTTTTCCAACTCTTCCACAAGGTAGATGTAGTCTCCCAGGATTTCCTCATCTAAGTCGAATGCAAATTCTGCGGCATCCCCTCGAAGACTTGCCAAGAGATGCTGTAACTTCACTTTCTCTGCCCATCTCACTGTAATGGCCTCAAATTGACGAATGAACGTTTGCCATTTTGTTTTTCCATCATAAGTGGGAATGGTCATCTTCATAGTTGGTCCAGAAATTCTTTCTTGAGATCTAGGACGAGAAGAATATCCTTGTGGCTCGTGATTCCAAGTTGACCGATGTCCACCATTTCCTCGTTCAAATCTGGATGTTGGGTTCAGTTCTTTCGGTATTCTCTCCCCATTAGGACTCTGGTGTCTTTCCTCCTGATAATGATCCCTGGGATATGCCATCCTATATCTACTGTCGGCCCCATACCATGCTTGCGGAGAACTAGACCCATCTTCCACATTCATTCTTGGTGTTCTTGACGGTTCTCCACTTTGGTTCATCCAATGGTGCCCCGTGTTCTCCTGTCCATGTTCCTGGTAAGTTGGAGATGTCTGAGCTGGTCTTTGATGCCAAGGTCTTGGGTTATTGGTCCATCGAGACGGACTGTTCTGCTGAGGGTCATCATATGTGTTGAACAATTCATACGGTCCCACAGGAACATTCCTTCCATTGAATGCTAGCTCATTTTCGTCCTGTAGAATTCCTCTGGGAGATCTAAAACGCTCATTCCCTGGACCCAGATTCTGTTGTTGGTTAGGCATTGGACTACCATGGTTTTCGCCAATTTCATCTATTACCAGATAGTCATTGCGACCGAAGTCTCCATGATGGTTCATTTGATTGCGGGGCCACTCTCCTGTTGCCATAATGTCTATGCCAAAGCGCCCTCTGTTCAGATTCCAAAACCACCGTCTCAATTTAAATCTGCGTGATTGTTCGTCTCACTGGATGCCTATATTAGACATCCCACCGCTGCCACCATTTGTTACGACTCAGCTATGCGGTGGTTTTAAGTTATTTATTGTTGATCAGCTTTGGCATTGAGACTTTACAATTTTATGTTAAAGGAAATCAAATCTTTTCATACAACTTTATCTCAGTTCCTTTAAATAGGAATAAAAGGTCTTGTGTCCTATAAATAGGAATAAAAGGTCTTGTGTCCTATAAATAGGAATAAGAGTCTTGTGTCCTATTAATAGGAATAGGAGTCTTGTGTCCTATAAATCTGATTTAGAGTCTTGAGTCCTATAAATAGGAATAAAGGGTCTTGTGTCCTATAAATAGGAATAAGAGTCTTGTGTCCTATTAATAGGAATAGGAGTCTTGTGTCCTATAAATCTGATTTAGAGTCTTGAGTCCTATAAATAGGAATAAAGGGTCTTGTGTCCTATAAATAGGAATAAGAGTCTTGTGTCCTATTAATAGGAATAGGAGTCATGTGTCCTATAAGTTGAGTCCTATAAATAGGAATAGGAGTCTTGTGTCCTATAAATAGGAATAGGTGTCTTGAGTCCTATTAATAGGATTAGGAGTCTAGTGTCCTATAAATAGGAATAAGTCTTGTTTTTGGCAGTCAAAACTTTTAAATACAGTTTCTGGGCTCAATTCCTCTCTGAGAAATTTGGAAGTTTGTAGGAGACCAGAGATAATACAAGTCTTGAATTTCTGATACTTTTAACAAGTCGGAAAAATGTAGAATTAGCTATTTTCCTTCACTTACGGGAAAAATCACTGAACACAACTGCTCTCTCCGAGATCCGAATCAGGAATGCCCCTCGTTGCTAGGCACTCGAAGGTGCGCAACTTTCGTGGGGCGAATATTTTTGCGACACCCCGAAAGAAAATGGCGGCGGCACCAAATCCGAGTCTGAATCCTGGATTTCTAAGATGTTTCGTCGTATTATTTAAGGTCTGTAGTATTCGACAGTCATTTAATGATCTGGCCCGTTAATTCTGCTTCATTTTGCACTTAGTTTGGTGTAAAACGGTTACTTATTGGCTGAGAATTTGACCATTTTGTGACGCGCTGGCGAGGTTGTCATTTTATTGTGGATTTCGCCGCGATCCAGTTTAATGTCAAGACGACTGTTCACTACAATATAAACTTGGGTATTACAGACATTTTGACACCATTCCCATGTCTCTATCTCTATTAGTTTCCGAGATACGGAATATTCACATATCTCATATTTCAGGAAATGTCTGTAAAACGGCCAAAGAACTTTTAAATTATTGATATTGATTCCAAATACTTGATTTATGATTTTTGTTTTATCCATTGAGGATGCGAAAGGGACTCCTATTGGACCATTTCACAAATCAAGCATGTCTTTACCTCAATTCTATCCCCTAGCTAGTATCCCAACTTTTGCATGTCAAAGTCATGCCATGAAAATGTGTTCCTTTTTTATCATTGTCCATTTTACAGCAAAGAAATAACTTCTATTTGGTATACTTTTTATGGTCATGGTTCTTAACAGCTGTCTTAAGCATTTAGGTATATAAGTAGTCAAGTGCATTGAATTCAGCCTATTTTGAATCACTACAAGCAATGTCAGTAACTATAATAGAATGTTAACAGTGTAACATACAGTGCCGCCTGTAAGTAAGTGAAACACATGATATTGTGCCATTGCATCAATGTTAAACATCCTTAACCAAAATGCTTCTGGAAGAATGAATTCTCATCCGATGAGAGGAAAACATTTTGGTCATAAAGGCCGATATTTGAGGCATGTGGGATAAAGATAGCAGCCAATTTTCTTTGCTGTAGTTGGAGTTAGGTATGGGTCAAAGTCTTTGGTAAGTAAGTGAAACGCAGGCCCAATGTTAAAACATAGTGAAGGGTGGTTCACTTACTTATCAAAGATTTTGACCCATACCTAACTCCAACTACAGCGAAGAAAATGGGCTGCTATTTTTATCCCACTTGCCTCACACATCGGCCTTTACGACCCACTTTGTTTTCCTTTCATCCGATGAGAATTCATGCCTCCACAAGCAGTTTGGCTGAGGATGTTTAGCATTGATGCAATGGCACAATGTCATGCGTTTCACTTACTTACAGGCGGCACTGTAGATTCGGTTGGTATCTATTAAATATGGTAAATACTGCAATTGTTGAGGGCATTATAATCATGCAACTGCAATACTGGCCTGAATTCCACTACTGCTTCTCCTAACTCCTACCTTTGGCCACCACAAATTTCTTCTGCCCATCATCACAAAAAAGGGACTGTCGTCAGGGAAGTTGTGTGGTGTCTCCGAACTCGGAAGAAGAATTTTCCGTTATTGGAGCCTCTGAAAGGCAAGCAACACACAGTTGAGCAGTGCATGCCAGGAGATGGTTGTGGTTAATTGTGGTCATCAACCTGGCGGATTTCAATCATCGGTTTGCTTGAACAATGTTGGATGTCAGAGATGATCCATGTTAGTGTCATTCTGCCACGGACAGTGGGGTTCAAGTGACATGGTATATTGTTGAAATTTATCAGGATAAAATCTGAACCAGCTCTTGTGCATTTTCTAACTATACTAGATCATAATAACACATTTTAATCCCCCCCCCCTCCTCTTTAATGTTCCCCATGGCCTTTTGGTTAACTGGCTGTGATGGGTTCAAATCTCACTCCGGGAACTCACTTTAGTCTGAGCCCATGGGACATTAAATGGAGGCGGGTTGTACCCAGTATCTATGCTGGGGCAACTGAAAGACCTTGGGCATCCCTGAATCAATAGGGCATTTGCCAGATTCCCTGGCTTCTCATCTCATCATCATACAACGGTCACCAAAAATGAAAGTGCAGCTCAGTCCGCAAAGATGGAGGTTGAGCTTCTCCGGCTGATCCAGGGTGTACAAGCACAACAAAAGTCAGTCATGTTACAATCTGTGAATTAAGCATGCCGATTTTGGAGAAAGCATCTCACATTTATTCAAGACATTATGTCTAAAGGGCAACCATGCAGGGTTGTTGATTCAAGGGAATTGCCTACTTTCTTTTTACTGTTTAAGGAGGTAAGCATCATGCCGGCCATAGAGTGGGAAGGCTGGCAAATGATCAGAATGCTTGTGCCTGAGAGGTGGCAGGAAATTTTCTCTAGATAATTTTATCTAATTCTGGTTCAGTAGGTGCAACTGCTTTGAAACCATACTCCTAAATACTATGCGATTGAAAGAAAACCATCCTGTTCATGAATTTTAAAATAGTCATTAGCCAACTGCGTTATTGTTTCTTATTGATCTGCTGAGGGGCGACATGCATAGCAAGCTAAACAGATCAAAGGGTTCAGTGTAATATAAAAAATTAAGACCCCTCGACACAACTTCATGTGACACAAAATTTTTATTTTTTCTGCATTTGTTGAAAGTTTGTTTTGACAGCAGATTTTAGTCTCACAAACCACAGCGGGTTGCCAAGTTGGCTACTTCAATCCAAATCAATTTAAATTGTGACAAAATTTGTCTTGTTGAGACAGACCTCAAATATTTGATCACTTCACATGTTAATTGCAATTTTAAATTGCTGTTGGATATGAAATTTTATTGAAACTTATAGTTGGCATTAAAAATTAAATTTAACTCTGAGTAAAAAATTCAGCTTCCTATATTTGATCCTATCTGTTCTTTCAAAGGGGTAAGTCTGTGTCAATTCAGCAAATGGCTCCTGATTCAGAGTGCCTTGAAAATTTACCAGAATCAAGGTTTCTTACCAGAAAGCACAAATGCCGGGTAATACAGTCTGAGACATTTCACCAAAATTTCAATAAACTGCAATTTTCAGTTTTTTTTTGAAAACCTGTGAAATGGGCGCAAATGCACTTAGGTGGCTGAAACAATGAGTTATAGCACTTGGGTTACATCAAAAACATGTTGCCCAGTTGCTAGTCTCTTGGTTTTACACTGATTGAGTTATATGCCTTCAAATTTCCGGACTTAAAAATATATATATTTGACAAAAATCTCGAATGTTTCATGAATTTCTTTTCAGAGAAACTATTCAAGATATCACTGTATACTGTATCACTTAGGGTTTGTGCCTTCTGATGAGAATCCTTGATTCTTGTAAATTTTCACGGCATTCTGAATCAGTCGAGTGGCAAAATTTGATGAAATTTGATGAAATGACACAGAATAGCCTTTCAATGGCTCCAGTAACATATGTTAACTTGTTATTTTCTCTGAGCTTCCAAACGGTTTCATAAATAAATATTTTACTGGAACAAATGGTGATCATTAGACTTCGGTACAAATTGTTCAACTAAAGTCCTGTCATGTTCAATTCTGGACTGGCATTTGGTTAACTACAGAAGAAAGACAGTTTGTTGCTTTATTTACTTCAGAAGTATAGAAATGTAAGCAGTAGAGCTCAATCAGACACAATTAAAAAAAATAAGATATGCAAAAGCCCATCAACAAGCTGTTTAGACACATGTACTGATATTTCATTCCATAATTTTAGATGATAATATTTCATTTTTCAATTGAGCCATGCATGAACGCTGGCACTTGAGAACGCCGATTGGTCACCCTGAGTTTGCATGAGACAGTATGTGCAGTGATCAAATTTTCTTATTTTATGCCCTGCCTTTATTATGAAAATATCCTTCTGATGTGTCTAACTTTTATTTTGAAAATCTACCTTGAAAAGAATTAACCAACCCCAAGTCGATGTCTGGCAAGGTGCAAATTGATACCTGAACCTTTTCGATAAAAGTCCCAAAAATAAAGATTCAATAAAATATAATATCCTGAGTGTATTCTGTGATTCTGAATACCAATCTGACTAAACCAGTTACTCCTTGGGGAACATTGTCACTCAGAATGAGAGAAAAATATTGAAGACTTTCCTTGGTTACCTAATAGACATGCTTTAAGTCAGTCAGTGTTAGGGTAATTGTTGAAAAAAAAAAAAAATCTTCTGATGATTTATTTACAAATATATTTTACAAGGGTAAAATCAGTCAGCTAAAGCTGTTTTACACTGATGCCCTTCAAACACACAATACAATAATTCAGTAAAACAATAAAGATAAAAGCAACATATAATATAAAAGCAGTAAATGATAAAATTATCGTAAAATAAATCTTTTTAGTTTACATTTAAAAACATCTGTATTCGTGAGATCCTTAAGATGACTAGGCAGTGTATTCCATAATTTAGCACCAGTATACATAAGAGTTTTTGTAACAATTTCATTATTGACATATGGCACATA
Source organism: Platynereis dumerilii (assembly GCA_026936325.1). Classification (NCBI taxonomy): domain Eukaryota; kingdom Metazoa; phylum Annelida; class Polychaeta; order Phyllodocida; family Nereididae; genus Platynereis; species Platynereis dumerilii. Next base: position 13,092,185 of record JAPTHN010000006.1, on the reverse strand, counting down.
GAGATCACTGGAATTAATAGACCTTGTTGTTCGGTCAGAAACTTCACATTCCATAATCACAATACAAGTAAGATAATCTGGTGCATGGCCATGTATACATTTATACATTAACAAAACACAAAAATAATCGAAACGCTGCTTAACTGACATCCAACCTAATTGTTTGACAAGCTCAGAACCTCGTATATCGACATAATCAAATTGACAGGAGGTGTAATTATCCTAGCTGCATAATTTTGAATTCTCTGTACTTTACTTAAATTGTTCAAGGTTGTGTTTCCCCATATTGTAAGAGCATAATCAATGCATGGCTGAATACTCGTCATATATATTTTATGTAAGATGTCTTTTGATATTGATTTTCTAAGGCGACTTAGCATACCAACTTTTCTTATGATGATCATAACTCAGTCATCCTCAGAAATTTGGTTTATAGCTTAAGATGAACTTGAGTCATGTCTTTATCACAGGGATCAACTTTGTCCTTTGAGAAGGGTTTCCATTACAGATCTTTCCAGATCCCAAGAGCTATGTCACTGGGTTTGAAAGCTGACTGGTGCTGTGGCTGACACAACAACCAAATGCACCAGTTGCAGTGATCAAATTATATAGCCGTATTGACTGCATAGAAGCTAGTTTAGTTTCACTTTTAAGTTGATTCCTTGTGCTCTAAAAACTAATTTAGCAGGTGAGCGCCCGGCCCATCCACCAGACAACAGTACCTCAATGCAACTCTTGTCTGTTGACCAATCTGGAGAGTCTCATCCATGCACTTGTTTAAAACAACAAAATCATACATTAAGCATTCGGAATCAAGGCCACTAATTACATTTTTTGGCCGTTTTACAGATGTTTCCTGAAATATGAGATATGTGAATATTCCGTATCTCGGAAACTAATAGAGATAGAGACATGGGAATGGTGTCAAAATGTCTGTAATACCCAAGTTTATATTCATGTTTCTCACAGATATGAGGCCTAAACCTAATAGTTTCCAAGTTATTTGCAGAAAACATGATTTTCACTGCCGCCATCTTGGATTTATGCTAATTAGGAGATTTAAGAGACCACAGAGCCATCTCTTGACTAAATTGGAACCTCAGTCTGCCCTTTGGTGAGTAAACTATAGCCTGTTTCCCAGCCACCACAAAACAGGCCTGGTGGCTATGGGATATCCCAAGAATACTATTTATAGCAACTTCCGCAAATATAACCGCACACAACGGTCATCATTTTCCCATAGGGGGCGCTTGAACAATACACCTTGGTATAATATAATAGAATAAGGGCAAAGCATGTGATCACTGCCTGTGCTTGCACCCACCAGTACACAGCGATGTGACATCGGACGCATTCCATATTATCCGAATCAACCATTTCAACAGAGGGCACTAAAGTGCACCTCTGTTAAAAAACATGTGATGTTAAAATCACTTCTGTCTGGCACAGATAATATGGTCTGTTATGAGGACTGACTGCCCTACTTGAGCACTGACTTGGGACAAAGTAAAGTTGTCCTATATAGTGCTATAGCACTGCATACAGTGTATACATCTGTGAATGAGGACACCAAGTGAAGGATAAGGGAACAACTTGTTTTTGGTGGAAGTGAATCAGCTGCCTAGGATCAGCTTTTAAAACAAACTGAAACATAAATTCTGTCAAATCACAGGTGAGACTATTTTAAAATATACAACAATTATGATGTGTATCAAGACATAGTAGATGGTATTATAATAGAAGTAATGCCATTATGTGTGCATGACTGTACTGTATTTCATAGACAACAGACTCTAAATAGGAACTCGGATTAGTTGATAGTTTTAGTTTCTAATCAAGTATAGGTTATTCACCACGGGAGAGGGAATATGTGATTTATCAAATGAGGGCTTCAGCTTGCGGTGTGATAAACACGGCTTATACCATGAGACAAAAAACACTCAAACATAGTAACAAATGTTGCACGAAAATAGGACAACAAAGAATATGTGGAATATTATGATATTTATTGCATGGTATTGGCCTGTGATTGACTGACAGAGGTGTTGAATGGTATAGCTAATGTAATATAATTATTTTATCAAAACTATTTTTATTTAAAAATATGAATTACCATAATATGTATAATATATATTGATATGAAATAAATTTTAATATTTCAGATTTTTCCAAGATGTCTGTCCCATTATTCATCTTGGCATGGGTCGCCATTCCTTTGATCCTTCTTTACCTTTCTAAATTTCTCTGGAATGTTTACCTGGACAGCTTCAAAGATGACAATTGCAAGTTACCTCTGCCTCCTGGTTCTTATGGCTGGCCCTTCATCGGAAATTCACTGGCGCTAGCACGCAGTGTGAGTATATATACTGTAGGGCCTATAGATACGCATTTGAGATTTTGTCTTAAACTTACAGTGATCGAAAGAAGAGTGATAACAAAAATGTGCCAATATGATGTTATTCTTGATGACTCATAGTATAGACGTAGCTAACAGCAGGTGTGAATGGTAGCGGTAGGAATATGTATGAATTTTTTTGACCATCAACAGTTAGCTAAAAACAGAAGTATATGGCAGGTTGAGGTGTGCCGCGCAATGTCTCAGGACGACAGGGTCGAACAGAAGAAGAAGCCAAATCAGCTGAGCAGCAACATGGAAAAGGCCGTAAGAAATCGGTATTTAGCCCCTCAGGCGTTTTCATTTCGTGTTTCAGACGCCTGAAACTTCCCATCTGATCTAAAAAATTGCCATTCTAACATAAGTAGTAACACCATGACGCTGTTGTCATGGCCGCCGCATTCCAGGAAATTCCTTGAACTCACCTGTAATTTGGCCCTTTGTGTTCATAGTGACCCCTGTTGACCCTGTCATCCCCGTTAAATTGGGTGCTTTTAGGTCAATCACCTGTCCAGAAATGGTTATTGGCGGCAATTAAGGATGGGTCATACTAATTACTTTCAATTGGTAATTAAGTGATTAATAATGACCAAAATCCCTGAAACTACCAGTTAAATGAGGTGCTTTGACGTCAATCGCCTTCACTGAAATAGTTTTCTGGTCATAATTAAGAGTAATCCCATTAAGTACATATGTGGATTCAATAATTACTTTAATTATTGACCTGATTCTAGGTATTTTTCCGGGAAAAAAATTCCAAGGAATTTCTAGGAAGTTCCTGATGTCAACCACCCGCCCAGGAATAGTTTTGGGGTCAATAATTACTTTAATTATTGACCTGATTCTAGGTATTTCGAGGCGAGCATTTCCTGGCAATATTTCCAGGTAAGTTTAAGTTCGCCTAATTAATTGACATGATCAGATTTTTGGGGTCAACTTATTGCACATGTGACAAAGCTGTTCTATATTGTGTCTTGCCAAAAGAAGTATAAAAAGAAAAACCTCACTGCAGTTTAAACAGGGTTAGTTCCACAAGGTTATGGAATGCCAAGGATGTCATTTCTTATTCCGAAAAGAGAAATAAGTGGTTACCATGGCTAAAATGTCTGCCACTCTATAGTTTTTGTACCAGCTATGTGGGTGTGCCTTTTTGAGACAGTTTTTGTTTTAGATTTTTTTTAAGTAGAACTATTCTACAACTATTCTACAAGTATTCTACAAAGTTGCATAAAAGAAAGAATGAAGTAGTGATCATCAAGGAGGAAGATGAAGATGAACTGACTACTACTATTTATGTAGCAAAGGCTTTTATTTTAGTCACATCTATGAATTAGTTGTTGAGTAATGTAAATTATACATGCTCAGGTCAATGCAAACACTCCGGTCATTGTTTTATGATACTTCAAATAGGCGTCTCTTAAACAAAACCCAGGTAAAAACACAATTTTTGCCATATGACTGGGTGTAAAGTGTATTCATACTCCATTAGAAGGATGAAAAGGTGTCAGACACATATTTTCTCTGTTATTTTTAGTTGACCTTTTATTTATTAACAATTTTGGCCCATTGAATCACCATTATTACCCCCAAAGTTGAAATTTTAAAAAATTATTTAAAAATTCTTTTTTTTTCCTGTTTCATGACTGATTGCCTTTAAATCAAATGAAACATGATTGAATAACTTGTCTAAAGTATTATTGAATAACTTAGCCACCTTTCCTCTTTTGCACAATGCCATTAAGGGCCTTGGCGGACGTAAGCAGCATCGGGCCGTAAGTTTAGACCACCTGAAATTTTTGTTTATCACACATATTCAAGCAAGTGATAAAAATAGATCAAGTTCTCGCTATAGCAGAACTTCCTTGATACATAAGCAAGAAAATCCATGCAGAAATTTTTCAGCTGATCTCCTATTTTCCATTATATTGACAAAAAATTGACGCGGCCTAAACTTTCGTCTGATACTGTAGTTTGTATCAACTCTTGATAAATATTCTTGTGCGCTGAACGGTACAATGAAACAATTCTTTAAGTTAGACTGCGCTCTATTATAAATGGGAACAAATTTGTAATGACGAACATTTTTATTTCACCAGGTGGCCAAAATGAAGACTACACCCCGCCCGCCAATCCTCAAGAAAGTACAGGAGGCTGAAGCGGCCTCTCCTCAGCCCGGGTCTTCTTACTGGTTTCAGGAGGGCCAGCAGTTGCCCGACCCCGACCTCGACCTGGAGGAAGAATGCCAGGCTCCCCCCACCCGGACACCGGTGGCTCGCAACATTCCGGATGAAAAAAACATACCGTTGATGTCGCCACAACCCATGGCTGCATTCCGCCTTGGGTTCGATAATAAATTTGCAGCTGTAATGCGCCAACAGGGGGCCCATTTTCTTGAAATTGGTAAATTGCGAGGAAAGAAATGGCTAGAAAGCGTTGAGGCTGGACGCCTTGCAGACGGCTGGTTTGGAGTATCGCCTCAACGACTTCCGTGCCATCATGCATGACGGGGGCCCTATCTTCGGCGCCGTTGAGAAGCACCTTGGGGCCCACGACTACATGGGGATCAACCCTGCATGCGGGGATGACCTCAACATCAGGGCCTTCTTCAGGCCTTCGAACAATAAAACGGGCAGGCAGGCACTGAAGAAGGCAGTAGGCCGATGATTGAAGTTAATACTTCAGGTACTGAAGCCAACTTGGCCTGCCTTCAAAAATATCAACGACCCTAGCTTCTTAACGTATACGTCTGAAGCACAGGCTGTGGGTTGCCGGTACTGCGCGCCTTCGGGCATTCGTGCATAAAACTGACAATATACATGTGGACATTAGAATAGTTATTTGCTTGAAATTGTTATTTTATGTGTTGATTGATGAATGCTGATGAATGTTGTTAATGTCAGCCGATATCCGATGTCTCAACCTGTTTTTAATTGATTAAATTTCTCTTCATTAAAATTTTTAAGCTCATATGAGGTGAAAACGTGTTGTCTCTATTTACTTTGCCAGTTAAATTCCGGTTTGGAATCGATGTTTTATCTGCAGTTTGCTCAAGTGAATGTAATTTGTTCACTTTAATTATGAAAGAGCGTAATGAAAACTAACAGTTATGCAAAGTGACTGAAACATGTTCACTTTTAGTTTACGTAAGTTCTGTCAAACTGAACATTTTTACAAAGCATTGAATTTCCATTCACTTTAATGGCCCATATCATTTTGCCAGAAAAATACTTAGAATCAGGTCAATTATAAGTACTTAATTAATTGGAATTACCCGTAATAATGACCACAAAACGTATTTCCATGAAAGTGATTGGCATCACAGCTCTTCATTTAGTTCCAGGAAGTTTGGTCCTCATTAATCACTTGATTACCTAATTAATTAGTATTTAGGCCTACTATTACCCATCCTTAATTGCTGCCAATAACCGTTTCTGGACAGGTGGTTGACATCAAAGCACCCAATTTGACGGGGATGATATAGGGTCAACATGGGTCACTATGACCACAAAGTGCCAAATTACAGGTGAGTTCCAGGAATTTCCTGGAATGTGGCGGCCATGACGACAGCGCCATGGTGTTACTACCAACATATTAGCCTATTTCCATGGATTCATTCCGTTTCAATCTCATGAATTAAAAAGTAAACATAGGCTGCGCAGCAGCATACCCTCGGCTATTCAGCAGGCTATTCTGAAGCCGGTGAAATCAATTGACATATCGGCGATAGATTATGACCCTCAAGTACAGTTTTACCAAACTAGTCATATTTAGATGCCCAGTCTCCCTTTGTATGGCCCAAGTCTCCAACTTGATGGGGAGAGCTGGGCCAAAATTTTTACAATTTTCATATGGCTTTAAATCATAGGTTCATGAACATATATATCAATGCCCCCTACAGATATATTCTTAACTATTTCTAGATGCAATCAATGTATCAAGAATGTTTGTATAATCATAATGGTCTCTCAAGCTTCCTTACTCTTTCTGGCTGACGGAAAGTGTTTTTAGATGAATGAAATGTCCATTTCTCAATTTGATATGATGTTTTATTGTATTTAATTTTGACAAATTCCCAGCCCTAGCATTCAACAGATTCAAGGTACTGAAAAGAGATGTTGCAATGAAATAAAAGGGTCACCTCATTGCTATGTCCTCCTCCTGTCCTAATTAGCCTACCAAGTGCATAAATACAGGAGGTAAAGTCCCAATCATCCGTCCATCCGTGATTCTCTGGATGTATTAGATTACATAATTATAGATGATCAATCAATCAATCAATATCTAACTATCTATCTATCTATATATAAAATATCTATGTATCTATCTATGTATCTATGTATCTATCTATCTATCTATCTATCTATCTATCTAACAACTAATCAATAGTGCAACATGAAAATCTATTTGCTGGGATAAATTCACAGTGGATCTATCAGTCAAACAATTAATTAATCATTCATTCATTCAATCAGTCCAGTCAGTCAAGCAATCTTCAGTCATTTAAACACCTTTAATCTAAAACACCTTGTCCATCTATCCATCTATCTATCTATCTATCTATCTATCTATCTATCTATCTATCTATCTATCTATCTGTTATCTATCTATCTCTCTATCTATCTATCTATCTATCTATCTATCTACATATCCATCTTATCATAAATTATGAATAGAATAAAGGCCTGCCTAAAAACAGATAATTTTATAATAGTTAGCTTGTCTATCTATCCAATCTATCTATTTTAAATATTAAACTAAAACAATGCGTGGCCTACAGATACTTTTTAATAAGACTAATACATTTACTACTTATCACCAAAAAGGTTAAATGCAGTCCAAACTTGGCTGTATAAGTATAACAATGGCTGAAAAGGCAAAAAAAAAAGCCTGCATGGGATATAAAAAGTCATATCTCAACTTCTACCTGGCCTATATTTCTGATCTAAATTGGAAATTTCATTATAATGTTTAAGATAAAAAAACTAAGGCTATCAATGCAGTTTGAACATATTTCTAAGAAAAAAGGGAATTTTGTTAGAAATATAGGGGTGCTATTCAACTGCTTCTGTACCCTCCCCTTTGTTCTTGGGTTTGGCCATTGGAGAGGATTAGTGACATCATGTTACATAATGTCCATTCAACAGAAGCTGCACCCTGTTCCCAAACAAAGCAGTGACACTTATTGTCTTAAAGGTGCTAAATATGCTTTGGGTGAGATTTGTTATTAATTAAAATTCAAATTTATCCAACATTAAATATCTCTGGATATAAAATGAAACATTGAAATCCATAGAATTAAGGTTTTGTTTCATGCCAAGTAAATTTCTAAATAACCTTGTATTTAGTTAAATCATTTCTGCAATCATTATTTGATCACATTTAGTTTTTATGCAATATTATAAATAAAAGCAGGCCTGACATTAATTTAATTTCTTTCCTTTAATTTACATCACTGAGGTTAATTTTAGCAAAATGGGGTTTTGAGAGTTCTTGTCAAAAGTTCAGAATGGTAAGGCCCCTTGAGTCAGAACTATGTGCATAAAGCATATTTGTATATATATAATATATATAATATATAATTTATCTTATTAAACCACATAAATTCTGAGGAAGAATTTGATGAAAAAAGTATATTTGGGGCACATTGAATGACACTTTGAGTAACCAAGATCCAAAATTGACTGAAATGTGACAATTCAAAGGTCTACAGTTTTTTGCCTATTTTTAGCAATTTTTGTCTTTTCATGTTCAAAAATCTAATGATATAACAGATATATGCATGAAAATCGTGTGTTTCTTTCATGTTTATTCATTTGTTTACATTCAAGAGCCAGGGACGGACGCCGGGGGGGGGGGGGGATGGGGGGGATGCATCCCCCCCACCAGACCAAAATTTTATTATTTTTACATGTTAATTTTATCATCGGGCGGTCGCGTTATGTCGCGAACTATACGTTCCGCGACGTGATAGCCCGATAGACCCCCCCACCGGAATTTTCTGGATCCCCCCCTGTCAAGAGCATTGCATGACTTGATTAGAAATGAAATGGTCAGGAAGTTGATATTTTCACATTTTTGTGAATTTTAAACTTCCTCTGTCGGCCTAAAAATTGCATAAACTACATACAAAAAATTATACTTGGGGCACATTGTATGGCACTTTGAGTAACCAAGATCCAAAATTGACTGAAATGTGACAAATCAAAGGTCTATAGTTTTGGCCTATTTTTAGCAATTTCTCTCTTTTTATGTTCAAATATATGATGATGTAACAGATATATGCATGAAAACCATGTATTTCATTCATGTTTATTCATTTTGTTCATATTCAAGAGCATGGCATGACTTTATTAGAAACGAAATGGCCAGAAAGTGGATATTTTCACATTTTTGTGAATTTTAAACTTGTTTTGTCGGCGTAAATTATTGCGTCAACTACATAATGGCCATAAAAGTTCCTTCTTGATAGGTTTAACTATAATACCTTTTGGTTTTTAAAAATATAGTTATTACTGTTTTGGCGTGAGAGACCAAAATTCCAGAAAAATGTAAAAAATTACACATTTTTCCAGTATTTTGGTTCTTACGCAAAATTTGTTAGATGGACCCTCTAAACGATTCAAGCAGTTAAGAGACCTATATTTTAGACAACTAACTTCTAAATTTCAAATGTCTAACTCCAAAATTGAGGGAATTGCAGAGGCTTGAAAAAAACCCATTTTTTTACATTTTTGGTTCATTCTTTGAAAACTATTTTAGTTAGAGCATTCAGACCCCCAAAAGGCACAACTAGGGTATTTAATACATGTTATGGTAGATTTTCATGCCCATAGGTATAACCGTTTCCGAGTTCTGGCCCGGAAACGAAAAAAATTAATTTTTCCGAATTTTCAATTTTTTACAAAAACTGTGGTCATTACATAAATATGAACTCCAGAAGGCACATTAACACTATAAGACCCATTCATGTGTCAAATTTCAAATATATAGGTGTAATAGTTTTGGCACAGAGGCCAATACACATTGTGTGACGCCGCCCGCCCGCCCGCCCGCCCGCCCGCCCACCCGCCCGCCCGCCCGGCCGCCCGCCGGACGGACAAAAATTTGCCATACTAACTACAATACCCGACGGCAATATACATTGCCGAGGGTAAAAAGACACTTCCAGTGCAGTCAGAGCAAAGAACTCTGAGTATGCACAAATAGATGGTAAGAGAAGCTCAGAGGCAAATATCCAGAGAGATAGACCAAACCGGACAGACCTCAGGTCGTCCACAACTGCGTCTTATATTATAGATATCAGAAGTAGAAGAACATTATAGGTCTGATGTCCTCAAACAACTAAGTAGGGTAGTAACTCATCCTTTCCCCCAAGCTGTAATGATCAATCTTTACCCTTACAGCTAGGCCCTTTGAATTAGGGCCTAAGGGGGTGACCATTTAATAATCAAGGGGGGGCTTGGAGTTTTCCTCGGCAGGAAATTATTTATTTCACGGTATTGACGGCCATAATTATTTATTTCAAGCGCGCGAAGTCCCTGAATATTCATTCCCAGATCAAGCATCGCCTTATTTAAAAGAAATCCCCCCTCTAGAAATGATTTATTTCAAGACAAAATAATTGTATTTATTTCACCAAAACTGAGCAAGAAATTACTTATTTAAAAAAACTCCAGCCCCCCCCCCTTAATATTAAATGGCGGCCCCCTAGTTCACTGAAAGTCACAATAGTGAAAATGTCTTTGCAGATGAAATCGACCTCGGCCGACTATTACACGGAACTGACCAAAAAGTACGGTCCAGTGTACAAATCCCATCTTTTCGGGAAACCGATGGTCAGAGTGCGAGGAGAGAGTCTCATAGGAAGTCTGATGGTTAAAGACCACACCAACTTCGGGGTAGCGTGGATGAAGAATGTCAAAGAGCTGATAGGACCTTTTGCTCTTACCAACACTCCATTAGCAGTATGATTCTTAAAGCTTTATATTGTTTCAGTTTATTCTTAAAGCTATATTGTCTCCCAATTTATTCTTAAAGCTGTATTGTCGGATTTGTCTCCGAATTTATTCTTTAAGCTATATTGTCTTACTCGTTTCCAAATTTATTCTTAAGGTGCCTCGATACTCGTGAACTTTCTAAGATAGGATTTCTCAAAAATAGTTTAGAATGATCCAAAATATAGTTTATAGCAAGGATATGTAAAATATTTGAGGTTATGTACAAGAAAGTCAGTTCACTCACATTTGAAAAACTCAATTTTTTTCTTAATTTTTTTACTGTGAAGTTTGCCCTTCCATTCAGTGGTCATGCATCCCATATTATGCAATGAAGCATGAAATTAAAGAAGATACTTTCATGGAAAAGCTGATTACAATTTCAAAGAGATATATTTAGTTTAAATGGCTTTCCAAGGGGCTCGGAATAAAAATATTGATTTTGACAATTTTAACTTTTTTCATAAACCATGGCCCAAAAAAAATTGGCTAGATAGGATTTCTCATTTCTTTGTCATTTATTTCCAAATATTATGAGGAACAATAAAAAGCTAAGAGAAGGTTTCCTACCGCGATGGATTTTGATATAAAAATTTATTTGTATCTTTAAGTCATTTTTGAGAAATTAGACCTGCTTGCCGAAAATTGCCTGTAAAAATATTCTATTTGGACTATAAAGCTGAAACTAAGTCAGATTGTAGTCCTCTTCATAGCGCATCTAATGCTTTAAACCAGAAGTCTCTAACCCTAACAGAAGTGGCGCAAATGGCAAATGAAGCGGCCGTCGCACGGAATTATGAAATTCCAGAAAAGCAGCTCACAGAGCTCAGAAGAGTGATGTTGCTATGGTTCATAAAAAAAATAAAATTTTCAAAATCATAACTTTTGATCCGAACCCCCAGAACAGTTCTTTAAATTAAATACATCTTTCTGGAATTTTAATCAGCTTTTTCATAAAACTGTCCTCTTTAATTCCATGCTTCATTTAATAACATAGGATGAATGGCCACTGAATGGCAGGGAAAACTTCACAGTAAAAAAATTAAGAAAAAAATTGAGTTTTTCAGGTTGGCGTGGACTGACTTTATTTTACATAACCTCAAATATTTTGAAAGAAAGGCCGGTAGCCACCTCTTTGGTTTATATATCCTTGCTATAAACTATATTTTGGATCATTTTAAACAATTTTTAAGAAATCCTATCTTGGAAAGTTCACGAGTAGCGAGCCACCTTAAAGCTATATTGTCTCCCAATAGCTTCTTAAAGCTTAATTGTCCAATTTATTCTTAAAGCTGTATTGTCTCCCAATTTAACATTTCTTATAAAAAGTTTGTTACAATAATTATAAGCTATTGGTAGATTGTCAGTCAACAGAGGCGATATATTTTGCGTGTGAAACGTCATCAATATGTGTGTATACATAATTTGGGCTACAGACCTTGCTACATGTCCGATTTTCAAAATTTAAAAACCTGCATATGTCAAATAACCTCCTTCGAATTCAATGCACTTATTCATTTCGCTCTATTTGCAATATAAACTTCGCAAAAAGCTTTTCGGCGCATCCGTGGGAATGGTGCAAAGTTGCAAAATCCCAAACATTTCAGTTGATATTTCTTTGAAAGAATTTACAATTTACACGTTTTTGGATTTTCATGAATAACCCCATTTCAAATCAATGGCTAGCCTATTGAGACAGAATATTGAAATTGACAAATATATACATATATTATATTATATACCATAGTTTTGTCATACTGGCAAGTACACAAGTTGCTCTATCCCAGTTACCAACAAACCATTGCCATCACCAGGTTTTTTTTTTGGTTTTTTTTCTTGGCTGGGAGGTTTGCATGTTTTACAAAAATGTTATTCCAACCAAAATGCATCAAAATAACGTGCACGATTCATTTTTCAGATATTGGTAAGTTATGGTAACTATGTTTATAAAACTCCATAACAAAATATCTTATAAATTAACCTTAACTTCGCAGATGCATTAAATTCTTTTCATGCTGGCTCATTCTGTTACAGTTTTTAAAAGAAGGTAAGACCAAAGTCGCTATAGTACCCTTTTTATAGCGGTGTCTCAACCTGTAATAAGAAATAATTTCTTATAAAAAGTTTGTTACAATATCAGCTATAGGATGATTACAAGATCTTTAGCGTGAAAATAAATGCGTGTGAAACGTCATCAAACACTGTAGGCCTATTGCAGGCTATACAGACCTTAATAAAAGGCCGATTTTCAAAATTTAAAAATGTTATACCAAAAAGATTGTTCCAAATTCAATGGAATTATTAATTTTGCGCTATGTGCAGTATTAAGCCCGCAAATTAGCCCGCCGACGCATTACGCTGTCAGTTACTCAAACCCATGCAGTGACAATAAAAAACCAGTGGAATATCCAGGTTTTTATTTTTTTGTGGGGGAGGGGGCTATTTGGAAATGTTCCTCTAATCAAATAATTCGACCTTATCCTTAGCATAAATTCTTTTCAGCTTTCATGTTCAACATAATGAATGACAGCAATGGATTTAGCAGTTCTACAGTTTGTAATCATGAAGTCGCTATAGTACCCTTTTTTGAAGGGTACTTTTCTTGTTTAAAGGGTACTTTTCTTGTTTAAAGCTGTATTGTCTCCCAATTTATTCTTAAAGCTGTATTGTCTAACTATTTATTCTTAAAGCTTTATTGTCCAATTTATTCTCGAAGCTGTATTGTCTCCCAATTTATTTTTTAAAGCTGTATTGCCACCCAATTTATTCTTTAAGCTATATTGCCTCCCAATGCATATTCAAAATGCTATAAATATATATCGTATCGTTCTAAATGCTATATCATTATTGTCTCCAAATCTATTCTTAAAGGCTTTATTGTCTCCCAATTTATTCTTAAAGCTATATTGTCTCCCAATTTATTCTTACAGCTATACTGTCTCTCAATTTATTCTTAAAGCTGTATTGTCTCCCAATATATTCTTAAAGTTGTATTGTCTCCCAATTTATTCTTACAGCTATTTTGTCTCCCAAGTTATTCTTACAGCTATATTGTCTCCCAATTTATTCTTACAGCTATATTGTCTCCCCTGATTGTCTCCCTGGGATTGTCTCTCAAATTCAAAGTTGCTTTAAAGAAAGATTTGAGTCATATTTAACTGATTCAAACTGTTATAATGTTTTCATTGCCAATATAAGCGTGGATTTAATAAGTTTAAACTCTTATTCCACAAATCGAACTGTAGTCTCAGTCTGAAATTTGAATAATAAAAAATGAATTATTTGCAAATTCAAAAAATTAAATTTTTGCAGCTCCACAAGGAACGTCGTAATAGGGTCAAGCAAGCATTTACACCCGATGCACTGGAGGACTACACAAAACATCTACGGCAAACCATCGAAAAAGAAGTGAAACAGTGGACGAAACAGAAAGAGATCATGACCTACGATGCTATGGAGACTTTAGCTTTCTCTGCTGCCTGCGAGATCATCATAGGACTGCCAATTGACCTCCTAGACCTCAAGAAGTTAGCCTCGGATTTTAACGAATACCTTAATGGATTTTTCACACTGCCGTTAAATCTACCTGGTACTCCTTTCAATAAGGTAATGTTGCATAGGCCTACCAATGCTACCATATAATTTTTGATTTCCCTTTTTATCTAAGCATAAATGATAAAGAAATATATCAAATGTCATTTGTCACTCTTTATCAGTCAATAGTCAGTGTCTCTCGATTTTTAAGAGGGCCAGTGTCCCTTTGTCACTACTTAAGACGGGCTGTGTTGCCATGTCGATTTTTACCCTTGTACAACCCCATTTTTGGCCCAGGTTTTGCTTACAGGTTTGCTGAAACAGTTTGAAGTCATGTGACTTTGTCAGCTTTGTTTGTACTCCACATGTATTTATGTACCTTTTCATGTTTTCATTACGTTTCTAGTTTCTCAAATAAACCGACTTAACCATTCATAGAACGGGTTAAACACTAATAATCTTATAATGTGGCAAGGTGGTGCTCTAGTCTAATTAATAAACATGTCCCTAGTGGACAATCTGTCACAGCCTGGAGAGTCTTTCTGCAGAAGAGATGAAATTTAAATGGATTTTTTGCAATTTCCAGGGTATTAAAGCAAGAAAAAGCTTGATCAACACCCTACGTCCCTTCATCCAAGATTTAATTACAGGCAACATTAAACGTGATGGAAAAATCCGTTCTTCGGGGCTGGATTTTATAATGTCAGCCCATCGAGACAATGAAGATACTGTGACCGAATCAGAAATCGCAGATAGGATACTGGAACTTCTTTTCGCCGGGCATAAAACCGTAGCCAGTGCAGCGACCAGTTTAGTAATGTTCTTGGGCCAAAATCCGGGAGTGGCGCACAAGATTGAAAAAGAACTAGAAGAAAACGATATTCAAAACATCTCCGATTTTACGTACTTGAAAATCTCCACACTGCCATATTTGGGCGACGTGATCAAGGAGACATTGAGGATGCAACCCCCTGCTGGCGCTATGATTCGCCAGGCAAGCAAAACTTTGGAAGTCGGGGTAATTATCCTTTTTGAATTTTGATGATTTTTTAACCTCAATGTTTCTTCAGGAGTGCTGTGAAAGAATGTAATGAATTTTTTCTATTGGGTTTTCTAGGGTTATCAGATCCCTGCTGGTTGGCTGGTCGCTTGCAGTATCAAAGAGACTCATGACTTTGACGACACATGGGACCAAGAGGACCGAGACAAATTCAAGCCGGATAGATGGAAGACTCTCGACAAGCCATATCGCACTCGTTACGGCTTCATCCCCTTTGGAGTCGGGCCTAGGATCTGCATTGGAAGAACTTATGCGGACATTTTCCTTAGAGTTTTGGCTATCTATTTAGTTTGGGAATGTGACATTGAGCTGAAGAATCCCAACCCTTTCATGAAAAGATTTCCCATTAGACATCCAGCTGATCATTTGCCCGCTACTTTTGTCAGTAAGCCATAAGTTTGGCCTGTTTTATGTCTAGATCTAGTACTGTAGCAAGCTATAGCTATGATAATGATCAGGGCCATATCTTGGCTGTTTTTTATATTAATTTAGTCTAACTCTAAATGTCTTTGAAGATCTATTACTGTATATATATTTATATGCAGGTGAAAAATTATTTTTTACAGTACTGAAATTGTTTTGCCCAATGGTTGCCTGTGTTAAGTATTACTACAGGTCTATAAACATCCATACACATTGAATTAACCTGTTAAGCGGATTACCAGTGCACACAGATTTCGCAATAAAATATGCATTATATTTTTATATTTTTACACTGGCGTTTGTCGAACCATCTTTTTTACTGCATGCTGGATTGCAGGACTAACTGTTGTCAACTTGGCAGTGAGCTGCTGAACAGTGAACTTTGCCAGAAATTCCAAACAGTAACAAGCAGGCTGATGAAAACAACCACCCAAGAGTGGAACAACTGTCTTACAGCCTTTCACTTTGATACTGAAAAAGAGTGTACTGTTACACTGTGAAAATAGCACTTTGTGTGTCATCATACAGATGATTTGTCATGATCATACCCAATACTTTCAATATTATCTATTCAAGGAGACTTATCCCTCTTGTTGGTGACAGCCAAACGAAAGGATTATGCATCTGATTTTCACTCTAAAATCCATTATGAGAAGTCAAATTGCTTTCTCTTGATCATGACTAATCAAACAGCCTCTATGTTTCCCATGTTGAAAGTAGAGAAGATGACACTTCATCAGCTATCATGAGTCACGAAGTGCCATTTTCACAGTGCCACAGTCCACTCTAATTCTATATCAAAGTGTTTGGCTGTAATAAAACTGGGAGCCGTCGAAAATAGTTCACCATTTTGAAAGTGTGTGTATTTTTGTTGTGTGCCCTTACCTCCCATCTGTTGAAACTGCAGCACGGACAGCAGTGAATACAGTATACTTCCAGCATTTGTTGTAGGTTAATCTCCAGTGTCTTTGCAACCGCTTTAAAAGTGGGTACTTTGCAAAATTGATAAGTTTCTGGCGATTATCTAAGGGACAGCATCAGCAGAGACCTTGCCTGGATAGCTTTATGTTTTGTGTAATGCAGACCAAATAAGTTATTCTTAAAAGATTCATACACTTTTTGTGTCTGAGAGCAGGGCCTCAGAACTTTTGTCATCATCAATGGCCTTTTGACATCATCAATGGCAATGTCATGTCAAAGTTGGTGTGGATCTTAAAGCATTTCACTGATGCAAGAACCACCCGAAGTTATGATACCAAGGGTTTACACTGCTGTCAAAGATGCCCTGGTTTAAAATCTTATGTGTCACTGCACTCTGAATATTTAACTTCAATCCCCCTAATATCTCTTTGCTGAGCAGAACATTTCTGAGAAGCATGTTCTGCTTCTTCGGTTAGGCCCATCCCCCTTGAGATAGATAGATAGATAGATAGATAGATAGATAGATAGATAGATAGATAGATAGATAGATAGATAGATAGATAGATAGATAGATAGATAGAAAATCGCAATTTGTAGAGATGTGCCAGTGTGACGATCATATCCCGTTTAGTTATAAGTGGTTCTTAAATTGCTGGAGGACACGGTGCATGCATTGCATGATATCTTTCCTTCCTGTCTAAAAACTACTTCCTTCCTGTCTTTTTAATTGCTGAGTACTAGTTTCATACTGTAGATCAATCTCTAAAGCTATTTTACCACACTACAATGTCCTAATGTCAGTTAATAAAACACTAATTGAGAGGGCTACATCCTGAAGTCTTTATGATATTTCCTTGCACCCACCAGTACAGATCGGATCCATTTCATATGATATAATCCAAATCAACTATTTCAACAGAGGGCACTAAAGTGCACCTCTGTTTATAAAAAACATGTTTTTTCCATAAAGGATTGTCAAATTTATAGCCCTTTTTTTTTTGTAAAAAAAAAAAGCTTCTGCTTGACACAGAAAAATGGTCTGTTGTGAGGACTGACTGGCAGTGACTGCCCTACCTGAGCACTGGCTTGGGTCGAAGTACAATCGTCCTATTTAGTGCATACACGATCTGTGAATGAGGACAAACATGAAGTGAAGGGAAAAGGAACAACTTGTTTTTGGGGGAAGTGGATCAGCTGCCTGGGCCCTCGGATCAGCTGTTAAAACAGACATAAATTCTGTGAAATCACAGGTGAGAATACTTTTAAAATATCATTCAATTATGATGCGTATCAAGACGTAGTAGGTAGATCAAGTTATTGTCATTATGTGTCCATAACTGTACTGTATTTCATAGACAACAGACTCCAAATATATAGAAACTCCAGTCTGGTAAATGAGAACTGCATGCTGCTGCCACCTTGCCCAAAAGTTTATTTTCTATGCTACAGCATTGCTGTCCCAAGAAATAGTTCCAATTTCATTGCACATTCACAAAATTTCTATTCAACATTGATGTATACCAGAGTCAGACTTGGCAGTCACATTCTCTAAGGAAGTAGACAAGGCCATCAGCACACTCAGAAACAGCCCCGGTGTCTTCCACACAAAATTGTGTGTGTTCCTCTGGTTGAAATGATGTGGACGCTTGCAGGAGCTTGCGGAATAACACACTAATCACTAGGTGGCAACACAAGACAGCATATGTTCTGATCTGTGGCAATGCAAGAGCAGTCCACTTGTAGACAGTAGGAACTCTGATTAGTTGATAGTTTCAGTTTCTTATCAAGTAAAGGTTATTCACCCAGGGAGAGTGAATATGTGATTAATCAAATCACGTGAGGGCTTTGTATTTTGGTGTGATGAACACATATTCCTGTTCCCATAGCTAATACCAGTTTGTACGGTGAGACAAGACTGACAATTAAACACTCAAAACATATATAAACAAATGTTGCACGAAAATAGGACAACAAATAATATTTGGAATAGTATGATATTTATCACATGGTATTGGCTTGTGATTGACAAGGCTCTGGATGGGGGGTTATGGTGAACAGGGAATTCAAAAGTCATATGGCCAAGGGACAGGGAATTCAAAAGTAAAATTTAGCCAAGGGACATGGGGAACACAAAACCCTTTCTAGAGCTGAGGGACACGGAATTCAAAATTCAATTATTAAAATTGCAAAGGGACGGGAATTCATAAGTAAAATGGCTAAGGGACAGGGGGACGCAAAACCCCATCCAGAGCCTCATTGACTGACAGAGGTGTTGAACGGTATAATGTAGGCTAATATAATTATTTTGACAAAACTGTTTCAAATAAAAAAATATGAATTACATATCATATTGAAATGAAATACATTGCAATATTTCAGATTTTTCCAAGATGTCTGTCCCATTATTCATCTTGGCATGGGTCGCCATTCCTTTGATGCTTCTTTACCTGTCTAAATTGCTCTGGAAGGTTTACCTGGACAGTTTCAAAGATGACAACTGCAAGTTACCTCTGCCGCCCGGTTCCTATGGCTGGCCTTTCATCGGAAATTCACTGGCGCTTGCACGCAGTGTGAGTATATACTGTAGGGCTTATAGATATATATAGTCTTAAACTTACAGTGATCAAAAGAAGAGCGATTACAAAAAATGTGCCAATATGATGTGATTCTTGATGACTCATAGAAGGTCATGCGTCATGAACTGGTCTGCTAAAATGGTGGATTTGTCGCAAGAAATTTCAAAACAAAATATTCAATAGAACTTGGCTGCCACTTCTACCTCAGTTATTTCAACATATTTGACATCAGAAGAAAGGAAATATTCTCTAGTTTACAGAACTGTTATCCTTTTGAAAATCACTTAAACCATTAAAACGCTATTGCCCAGAACGTTGAAGCATGTCAGTCAGAATCAGGGGTGGATCCGGAGTCAATGTAGCGGAGTCGGTGTAGCAATATTGTGATCGCAAATATTTTCAATGTAGCCTACCCTTAAAAAGCAAAAACCAAGCTTCATGTCATTCAGATTAGTTGCTTAATTGGGGTATCCTTGTATTAGAGCCTGTGCTGGGCAAGGAAAAGATCCCTCACGTGTAGCATGTTGAGGACTCCTGCCCTCTCTCTCATTTCATCAATGTAACCTTGTGAGTAGCCACAACAGGCCATACAGGGTTGTGCTACCCATATCTATCGATATATTCATCTATCTATTCATCATTCTTATGCTAATTCTCAATCACTTTGATCCATGGACCAGAAATCGTCCTGTGTTGTAATTCTGTTACATTTAAGATGAGCTGGCTCATTAAACGACAACAAATGTTCAGAACATGCCTAGTTGGGGGTAATATAATTTTTCTTAATTCTTTGGTGAATTTCACTTGAAAACACAAGTAGAAGGTGGGATTTTAGAGGAATTTTAGAAGAAAAAATGTCAGTTTTTGCTGTCAGGATTTCATATTGCTCAATGGGATTTATATAAAAAGTGTCAACTTATATCATTAGAGGAACTAGTCAGAATCATTTTGCAACAAACCCCATTATAATTGGTTAAGTAGTAAAAAAGTTACAGATGTTTTACCAAAAAACATCAATTTTGAGGAAAGCCTTAAAAACCTTTCCTTTAGTCTACATATTTCAAAGAGTTGGGGAGACACAAAAGTGCCCATATCTCGATAAGTATACAAGATAATTAAGTTCTCTTTGAGACACTGTATAGTGCTATGCTTCTGTGATGATATATAAAAAAAATAGAAAAAATATACATTTTTGACCTGCGACGCAAAATGGACCAGTTCATGACGGCATGACCAGGTGTGAATGGTAGTGGTAGGAATAATTACATGTATGAATGTTTTGACCATGAACGATTGGCTAAAAATAGAAGTATTTGGCAGGTTGTGGTGCGCCACGCTATGTCGTAGGACTGTAGGGCGTAACAGAAGAAGAAGCCAAATCAGATGAGCAGCAACATGGAAAAGGCCGTAAGAAATCGCGATTTAGCCCCTCAGGCTTTTCATTTCATGTCTCAGGCGCCTGAAACTTCCCAAGTTCCCATGTGAGCTAAAAAATTGCCATTCTAACATGAGTAGTAACACCTTGGCGCTGTCGTCATAGCCGCTGCATTCCAGAAAATTCCTGGAACTCACCTGTAATTTGACGCTTCGTGGTCACAGTGACCTCTGTTGACCTGTCATCCCCATCAAATTGGGTGCTTTGAGGTCAATCACCTGTCCAAGAGTGGTTATTGGTGGCAGTTAAGGATTGGTAATACTAATTATATCATTAAGTGATTAATATTGACCAAACTTCCTGGAACTACATGTTAAGTGAGGTGCTTTGACATCAATCACCTTCAAAGAAATAGTTTTTTGGTCATAATTATTGGTAATTCCAATTAATTTAAGCACTTATTATTGACCTGATTCTGGGTATTTTTCCTGGCAAAAATTTCCTAGGAATTTCTGGGAAGTTCCTGACGTCAACCACCTGCCCGGAAATAGTTTTGGAGGTCAATAATTACCGTAATTATTGACCGGATTCTAGGTATTTTGAGGCAAAAATTTCCTGGCAAAGTTTCCAGGTAAGTTTAAGTTCGCCTAATTAATTGACATGATCAGATTTTTGGGGTCAACTTATTGCACATTTGACAAAGCTGTTCTATATTGTGTCTTGCCAAAAGAAGTATAAAAAGAAAAACCTCACTGCAGTTTAAACAGGGTTAGTTCCACAAGGTTATGGAATGCCAAATATGTCATTTCTTATTCCGAAAAGAGAAATAAGTGGTAACCAACTAACCATGGCTAAAATGTCTGCCAGTCTAGAATTTTTGTACCAGCTATGTTGGTGTGCCTTTTTGAGACAGTTTTTGTTTTAGTTTTTTTTCTAAGTAGAACTATTCTACAATTATTCTACAAGTATTCTACAAAGGTGCATAAAAGAAAGAATGAAGTGGTGATCATTGTGGAGGAAGATGAACCGACTACTACTATTAATGTAGCAAAGGCTTTTATTTTAGTCAAATCTGTGAATTAGTTGTTGAGTATCATATAAATCATGATGATAATATGTCGTGCATAAAGAGAACATCAACACCTGGGGGGGGTACTCAAAATTTTTTCTGATACGTATGCTAGGCTGGAAGTTCGGCGACCAGACCCGGTGCTAGGTGGTCGGTCGTCGCGAAAATACCCCGACTCTAGGATTTTTTTTGTGTCGTCGCAGTGGTATTTGCCTGTTTTTCCCAGGAATTAACCAATAATTTCACCGAAAAATTACATCGCGATTCGATAAAAGTTCCTATTTAAATTTAGGGGCCAACTCTAGGAATTATGTCAGATTTTTAGACCCAACTCTAGGAATTTTTCAGTTGAAAAAGGGGGCCTACTGAGCCGAGCACAGGTCTACACTTGAACATAGCAAGTACCCCCCCCCAGGCATCAACATTTTATGCTTCTCCCTCAGTGAGATGATATTAACACAGCTTCCTCCTAAATATGTATATATATATATAGCCTATACACATAGATTTGCAAATGTCTTACAATTTTTTTAACAATTAAGTAAATCAGTTATAGACGGGGTCTTTTGAATCTTAAAGAAAGTTTCACAACCTTTTTCGAAATACAATCATGGCTAAAGAAATCGTTTGCACGTAGTTTTTACCAACTCTAGGTAGATATTCATGTGCGCTGAACGGTACAATGAAACAATTCTCTAAGTTAGACTGGGCTCTATTATAAATGGGAACAAATTTGTAATGACAAAAATTTTTTTGATTTCAGCAGGTGGCCAAAATGAAGACTACACCCTGCCCGCCAAACTACTAAGTATACCACCCTGGTCCCCCTTCGACCTTTCCGAACTTTGGGCCAAGAGCTAATTAGGACAAAGGCCGTTTAATGGGGTCAAAGGTCACGTAACTGGGCCAAAGGTCATGAATCTAGGTCAAATTTCACAGGCCAACTTTTATACACCCCTTTCCCAACTTTGGACCTAGAGCTTATTGGACCATTAATGAAACCTGAGTCATGGATCCTCTGAGGCACACTCCCAGATCCTCTGAGGCAATTTGACCTTTTTGCACTCTGGCACTGAGAGTCATGGATCCTCTGAGGTACACACCCAGATGATTTCTCAAAATCACTAAATAAGCGACATACTCAAACAGCCCATTTGAATATGGATGGATTTTCACAACTTTATTTGAATATGAGCCCTCAAAACCACTAAATAAGCGATATATTCAAACAGCCCATTTGAGTATGGATGGATATTCAATCTTTATTTGAATATGAGCCCTCAAAACCACTAAATAAGCGACATATTCAAACAGCCCATTTGAATACGGATGGATATTCAATCTTTATTTGAATACGAGCCCTCAAAACCACTAAATAAGCGATATATTCAAACAGCCCATTTGAGTATGGATGGATATTCAATCTTTATTTGAATATGAGCCCTCAAAACCACTAAATCAGCGACATTTTCAAACAGCCCATTTGAATATGATCTCTCAAAAACCACTAAATAAGTGAAATATTCAAACAGCCATTTGGATATTGACGAATATTGATATCCTTATTTGAATATGAGCCCTTAAAACCACTATAAAGCGACATATTCAAACAGCCCATTTGAATATGGATGGATGATGATGCACGCTGAGGGTTTGCTGCCACACATTTGCCAAAAGTATTGCCTTGCATGACAGACACTAATTTCTTTTAATTCTATGTTGGAAAATATTTATTCTCTCTTGTGTTAATATTATTTATTGAATATGAGCCCTCAAAACCACAAAATAAGCGATATATTCAAAAAGCCCATTTGAGTATGGATGGATATTCCATCTTTATTTGAATATGAGCCCTCAAAACCACTAAATAAGCGACATATTCAAACAGCCCATTTGAATACGGATGGATATTCAATCTTTATTTGAATATGAGCCCTCAAAACCACAAAATAAGCGATATATTCAAACAGCCCATTTGAGTATGGATGGATATTCAATCTTTATTTGAATATGAGCCCTCAAAACCACTAAATAAGCGACATATTCAAACAGCCCGTTTGAATACGGATGGATATTCAATCTTTATTTGAATATGAGCCCTCAAAACCACTAAATGAGCGATATATTCAAACAGCCCATTTGAGTATGGATGGATATTCAATCTTTATTTGAATATGAGCCCTCAAAACCACTAAATAAGCGACATATTCAAACAGCCCATTTGAATATGATCTCTCAAAAACCACTAAATAATTGAAATATTCAAACAGCCATTTGGATAAATTGATGGATATTGATATCCTTATTTGAATATGAGCCCTTAAAACCACTATAAAGCGACATATTCAAACAGCCCATTTGAATATGGATGGATGATGATGCACGCTGAGGGTTTGCTGCCACACATTTGCCAAAAGTATTGCCTTGCATGACAGACACTAATTTCTTTTAATTGTCTGTTGGAAAATATTTATTCTCTCTTGTGTTAATATTACACACTAATTATTCATTGTTTAATCGCAAAGATTCAGTAAGAAGGTGATTTTTTACAGTTAAAATATAATTTTCAAATTTGAGCATTTGTCAGACAGAGTCAGAGGCAACCTCATGACATTCATGTAAACATTGAAAAAAAGTTTTGACATGTTACAGTTATTCAACTCATCAATTGACAAAATAAAAGCACAAACACATGTCATTCCTGTAGCATTGCTATCCTTGTGGTAGGTCATGGATCCTCTGAGGCACACTCCCTCTGACCTTTTTGCACTCTGGCACTGAGAGTCATGGATCCTCTGAGGCACACTCCCAGATCCTCTGAGGCACTTTGACCTTTTTGCACTTTGGCACTGAGATGAGTGAGTGAAAACTTTGTGTCAGAAAAGGGGGACTCCTTTGCCTCTGGTACCACTTGTACCAGGTACTACCCTTAGAGAGAGGTTTTGTCTCTATGTGTATATTAGGGGTATCTCTTCTTTAAATGATTCTATTAAAGCAAGGGAATTGCTGGTACAAGTGGTACCGGGTGGTACCGTACCAACTGGTACAGTACCATGTGGTACCACTTGTACCAGCTAGAAGTGCCCACCGACAGTATGCAAAAGACACATAGAGGGCATATAGGTAATGGGATAAGCAAATTGAGCACAGAACAGGCACTTACAGGGGGTGGTACCAAGACTAGTACCAAAGAAATGGTAAATCGCCGTTTGAGGCAAAAAGATTTTTCCGAAAGGTAGGGGAATCCCCATATCAGATTTTTTGATCGGCATATGCAAATACGGTGGAGTAGTCAATGGACTTTGCCATGCCCGCCGACTACTCTTTCATGCCCGCCGACTAGTTTTTCACGCCCGCCGACTAGTTTTTCATGCCCGCCGACTACTTTGCCATGCCCGCCGACTACTCTTTCAAGCCCGCCGACTAGTTTTTCATGCCCACTGACTAGTTTTTCATGCCCGCCGAGTACTTTTTCACGCCCGCCGACGACCGCCGACTACTTTTTCACGCCCGCCGACTACTTTTTCACGCCCGCCGACTATTTTTTCACGCCCGCCGACTACTTTTTCACGCCCGCCGTGCTCTGTTTGATACTTCCCTGCTTGATCCTTTGAAATACAGCTACCCATAAAATTATGCCAAATGCATCACTCGCGAGATGCTTTAAAAATCAGTCGACATTATAATACGCCGATTTTTCATCAAGCCAAAATAATGTATTAGAGTTGTGGTTTCGCTCTTGACGACAGCATCGGATTTGACATGGAAGAACAGGCATCGCAATCCAGCCATCAAGACTGGCGCGTGTTAGGTGTTAAAGTACCAAAGAACGAAGTGGTATTCTTCAGTCAAATAATTATTTTGTACGTGGTAATATTGATCTGCATTGTAAATTTGAGTCTGAGCCAGCAGCATAACGAAGTCTGGATTGGATTATTGTCGTCCAGCATTGGGTTTTTACTGCCCAATCCGAGTATCAAGAATTCCAGGGTAGTTCTCAATAATCAAAATGTCTGATTCTTATCTGGAAGATATATATTACGATCCGAGGAGTAGAGGCAGTTATGGCGGTGTAGTTTCTCTGTGGAATGCCGTGAAAGCTGATGGAAACCTAAAGAAATTGGCGTATCGAGATATCAAGGAATGGCTAGAAAATCAAGAGACTTATAGCTTACACAAACCTTACAATGACAAGTTTAAAAGAGAGTCAATTATCGTGGGAGAAATGGATGAACAATGGGATTCGGACCTTATGGTCTTTGATAAACTAGCCAAGTATAACAAGGGATACAAGTACCTGGCAGTTTTCATAGACTTGTTCTCCAGATATTTATGGATACAGCCGCTCAAGAAGAAGACCCCGCAGGAAATGGTGGCGGCTATGAAAAAAGTATTTAAGGAAGGTCGAAAACCCAAGGTGAAAAGAAGGGACCAAGGCAAAGAATACACCGGAAAAGTTGTCAGGGAATATCTGGAAAAGGAAAAGGCAGCTCATTTCATCGCTTACAATGCATATCACGCTAATTACGCGGAAAGAGTCATAAGGACTGTCAAGGGTCGGATCTCAAAATATTTCACAAAACAAAGGACTTTGAAGTACATAGACCGCCTCCATGACATTGTGAAGGGTTACAACGATAATAAGCTTTCTTTTCTAAAGACGTCGCCTTCCCGAGTAAATCAAGCTAATCAGCGGGAAATATACGAAAAATTATATTTACCGATAGAACTAGAAAGGGAGAAAACCCCGGTAGCGTTCCAGTATGCGATTGGAGATAAAGTTAGAGTGCCGAAAGCGAGAAGACCCTTCGCGAAAGGCTACGAACAAACTTGGACCGATGAGATATTCGTAGTGAATAAGAGAATCGCTTCGCATCCTCGGAGATACAGGTTGGTTGACTTAAATGGCGAGGAGATCCTAGGCAGTTTCTATGCCCAAGAGATGCAGTTGGCCATAGACGACGGGGTATATAGAGTGGAAGAAGTGCTAAGATACCGCAGACGTAAAGGAGTCAAGGAAGCCTTGGTTCGGTAGAACGGTTACGGACCGAAATTCGATTCTTGGGTTAATGTAAAGGACTTCCAATGACCTTACCCTTCCCTTTACCCATCAACTTTTTGATCATTGGACCTTCAAAATGCGGAAAATCGGAATTTATCAAAAGGTTGATTTTAGAGGCGGACAAAATGTTTACGCCGGGTCCGTCCAGGATAGTCTATTGTTATTCCGTATGGACGGACGGGTACGACGAATTAGAGGATTACGTTCAATTCAGAAAAGATATACCGTCTAATCACGAATTAACGGAATGGTGGGAGGAAAATCGTAAGGAGACTTTATTGATTTTGGACGATTTGATGCATTCCATAGACGAAGAAACGTCGAAATTGTTTTGCATCACTTCTCATCACGCGCACGTGTCTTGCGTTCTCGCGGTGCAGAATCTCTTTTACCAAAACAAGTACATGAGAGAATGCAGCTTAAATACTAATTGCTTCTGCCTATTCAAAAACAGTAGAAGCGCTCTTCAGATAAAAACCCTTGCCACTCAGATGTATCCCGGAAAAACTAACTATTTCATGGACAGCTATCACAAAGCGGTAGAGCAAAGATACGGTTACCTACTCGTACATTTGGATCATCAGTATCCGCTGAGAAGCGGGATATTTGACGAAGACGTAATCGTATACCTTGCCTCATAAAAGTTTATTAGCGAAAGGTCCGGTGATACCGTTTCGAGTGCTATGGAGCGCGTTTCGAAGCATATCCATTATCTGGAATTATTGGCCAAACCCGCCTCTCAGGAGCAGGCTAGCGGTCTTGTAGCTACGGCTAGCGAAGATCAGTTAAACTGCGTTTCCGAGTTGACGTTAAACTTGCTTAGCGGCCGGATAGACTTAACCAGACATTATAAAAGTTTATTAGCGAAAGAAGCCGATGTCATTCGTCGGCTAGGCGACAGAGAGCTTGGACCCAGAAAGAGAAAGAGTGTCGCTCAGGATAACGTCGAGACGGTCGTCAAAATATTGGCCATCTGTTTAAAAAGAATAGGATGACAAAATATATAAACGTTACCAGTCACGATTCTCGTCAATATTTTCCATTAAACGACCACCAACATTTCGTTTGTCTCGTCGACCCTCCTCTTCGAATAGGGAACCGTTCGGTGGCTTTGCAAGAAATTTTGGTTACCCTGGATGAGCTGCCGCTTACAACGAAATCGGCTCACGCGGTATTCGACGTTTTTCTCAATTAAGTCAATGGATCGCTGCTTAACGGAAGAGAAATGTCTTTGTTAAGAAGAGTGGTGATCAGGGCCGGAGCAAAATCACTGCACAAATATTACGGTGCCGCCGGGCATTTCATACCTTTTAATTCGTCGGATCTAGACAAGTTGGAATTCTTTATAAGGCCCGTAGTACTAGCCGATTTGTCATTCCACTCCGATCATCCGATCAGAATAACTCTTATCATTCGGCAGGATGATGCCTTATAGGCCTAACATAGAACAATGGGAAAAATATTTCGCGGGGCAAGCTGATCAACAACTGAAGGGTAAGTCGGTTCAGAAAAAAGTATTAAACGCCACCGTAAAAGGAGGAGTTTCCGTTCAAGGACAATCCGCAGGACTAACCAAAGTTGGAGTCGTCAAAAGTAAAGTTCCCGAAACGAAAACCGTCAATATAGAAGCGGTATCACCGGCCGAAGCCACAGTAGAACGCGCCAAATCGGAATTGGATAGAGTCATAAAAGAGTCTACCGAAATAGAATCGGACATATATAAGGAGACGGCCAAGAGATCAGCTACGGTAAGCGGAGAACAACCTAAGAGGAAAAGGAAGAAAAGGAGAGTCTACAACGACATCTTTTCTTCGAAATGAATGACAGCGTATTAGAAGATGGCATTATAGCCACTATAGACGAACTCAATTTGTTCGAGCCACCCGTCATTCAATCGGCAGTGCAGCGGTCTTTAATAGTAGAATATAGGCCAACCAGTCATTTGTCAGCGGCGCAAGATACGCCGAAATACTTTAGATTAGGAGGAGATTCTAGAAACTACTTGGATCTCGAAAAAACAAGATTATTCGTGAAAGCGAAGATAGTCAATGACGATGGTACGGCTTTGGAAAAAGGAGAAGGAAAACCAGAGGTCGCCCCGGTAAACTTGACATTACAATCGATGTGGTCCATGATCGAATTAAAACTATCGGGGAAAACTATGAGTATGATGTGCAATGGTTGCTATCCTTATATCGCGATGCTTCAAACTTTATTGAGAAATTCCGAAACCGCTAAATCGGCCATCTGTCGGCTCAAATGTTTTTCAAGGATAATAATATGGACGATACGACCTTAAACGTAGGATTTATCGAGCGCCTTAAAAAGTTCCAAAAAAGTCAGTCTGTAATGATGGAGGGTCCGGGTCCCTTCATGGTAGACTTCTTCTCTACTCCCAGATACATTTTATGTAATACTCCTATAGACCTGACTTTATACAGGTCGAGGCCCGAGTTTTTACTGATGACGGCCAAGGATGATAAAAAGTACAAATTCGTAATAGAGGATATATGCCTAAAAGCGAAGTATATCGAAGTTCATCCCGGGGTTATTTCGGGACATTCGGAAGCCTTGAAAAGATCGGCAAACGCGATCTATCCCTATACAAAGGTTGACTGCAAATGTTTTAATATTCCGAAAGATTCCACCAGTTTTTCCTTTGACAATATTTTTAACAACACGACACCTCAGAAAGTGATATGCGCCTTTGTAGAAGCCGAGGCCTTCTCGGGAAAATTGTCAAAAAATGCTTTCAATTTCCAACATTTCAACTTGAGTCAAATCGAATTGAATATTGATGGTGTATCGGCGCCGTCCAGACCTTTGGATTTTGTGTTCGATGCCTACGGGACCCAAGCGGCTACACCTTATCTGAGAATGTACGACTGCGTTGGTGCCAGTAACAATCCTCTATTCGGTATCGGATTAAGTCTGGCAGACTATTGCGAAGGTCACACGATCATTTGTTTTCCGCTCAACGCGCTGGACAAGAATTATTTGGAAGTAAACAGGACGGCTAATGTAACGATTCAAGGCACATTCCAAAAGGCCTTGGAATCGTCCGTGACATTATTGGTATATTCGGAAAGTCCGACTGTGGCGGAAATCGATCAGACTCGAAATGTCATATTACACTAGGAATACTCATTATATTTTTGTAACGATGTCGGAGGAACACGTACTAGTCCCTCGAGAGCGGTACGAAAAATTACTTAAAAGGTCGAGTAAACCCACTGATGATGAACCGAGCAAAAATGATGAGTCCTGCAGTAATGAAATCGTAGAAGAACCGCAGACTGATGAACCAAAGAATGATGAACTCATTCAGAAGAGGAATCCACCGAAACCGCCGGTAGAAAAAGTCGATGAACAGGTAAAGACGAAGGATAGACGGGTAAAGATGAAAAGAAAATTGGTGAAGAGAGCTCGGATACCGTGGATAAAATTTTAATTTATGCGCTGCCGAATTTGATTTACGCGCTGCAGAAATTAATTTACGCGCCGCAGAATTTAATTTACGCTTGGCAGAATTTAATTTGCTCTGTACTCAAAAGTTGCGCTTTTGATGATGGGTGAAATGACGTGCTCCCATTTTTACAACAAAAAATGTGATAATCCTATTACAATTATACATGTATAACTGCATCGTGTTGCAATTGTCTATTAAAATCTTGCCGTTTATAATAAATTTAAGTCTTTGTCATCTTTCTGGCAACTCGAAAAAAATATATTACTGGATTAGGCCACACCTCCGTTTGACCCCATTTTTCTGGGTTATAAATGTTGGGTGGTCTGTCAACCGACCATTCCTGAGCGAGTCAGTGTGCGGATGACATGGCTAAAAGATGGCCGTCTAAGAATGATGATGACGACATCCCTGCCAAAAAGAAAAAAAGGTCGGAGGGTTCAGAAAACGAAGATGAAGAAGGTGCAATGCCCTACCGCATTGAAGAAAGTGATGAGTTGATGCCAAGAAAATATGGCTACGAAGAGAGAAAATTTAAAGTCAAATTTAATAAAGAATACATGGGCAGGAGATTGGTGGATGTTCAAGGAGAGCTAAATGGAGTGTTTGAAGAAGTTATTGAAAGAGGACTCTGAGATTATGGTCATGAAGATCGAGCGAGTATTGTGATACAACATAATGACCTGAGAAGGGATGTTGTCATACATATGAGAATGAACAGAGATATATCCGGGAACTCTATAATGACTAGATTGGAGAAGGTTTTGCAATCGGATGAAACTCTGGATATTGATAATAGTTTTCAAATAAACTTTGGCCTTCTCAGATCCGACAGAGGTGGAGGAAGGATTGCATTAACAAACACTGACACAAAAGACAAGAATAACTCTTTGATCAAAAAGCAGTGTGTGACGGTAATTCCTGAAATACCCGATGATGAAACCTGCGCTGCAAGAGCTATATCGGTCTGTATGGCAAAGTTAAATGTTGACCCTAATCTCAATCATATAATGGAGGCAAAAAGGGCTCACAGACTCGGAAGAAATTCCCAAAAGGGTAGAGCTATCGAGCTGTTAAAGCGGGTGGGACTATCAGAGTACGAGCCGGTTGAGATAAGAGACTTTTGGAAATTTGAGAATCACCTGGATGTACAGATTGTTGTATTGGATGTAGCCGTTGGCTACGACATTGTCTATACCGGAGAGAAAAGAGAAAGGAAGATATTCTTGTTGAAAGAGGGTGAGCATTTTCACGCTATTACTAATATATACGGTTTGCTTACCAACAAAGAAATCTGCACAACGTGTCTGAAATTCTACTACAGGAAAAGTGTACATCATTGCGAACTAAAATGTCCCGTGTGTGATGAGGAAAATTGCCTGTGGAAAATGAAGATCTACTGCACGGGTTGCAATCAGTCATGCAGAAATGAACAATGTTTTAAAAGGCATAAACAGAAAAGGTATTACACAATCGGAGCTAAAAAGGGACAACACAGGCCTTCCATCTGTAAGCAGTTCTACAAATGCGTCCACTGTGGCAAACTATTGAACAGTGCAAAGAGATCGAGAGATGTCCATCGGTGCTACGAGTGGTTTTGTCAGTGCTGTCAGGATTACGTGGTGGGGGAACACTTTTGCTATATGAGAGGTGCTGCGCCTAAAGTGTCTACGGGTAAGTTCATCTTCTTCGACTTCGAATCAACTCAGGACGAAATATCCCAGTGCGATCAGGGATACTTATTCGGAAAGAGAGTAGGCTGTCAAGATTGTACTGTCGATTACACTTGTTCAATCTGTAGAAAGTGTAGAAACTGCAAAACTTGGCACTGTGGTCTGAAATGGCATTTGCCTAATATGGTAGTGGCTCAGTCCTCTTGTAACTCTTGCGAAGATGATAAAACTCATTGTCATTCCTGTGGAATAGAATGTTCCTGGCACACAAAAGGAGAAAGCTGTCCGGACTGCTTCAAGAAAGAAGCATCTTGACAAAGGCAGGCCTTGACAATCCAGCCACAGATTCACTGTATATAGGCCAGGTAATAAATCTACTGAAGTTGAAATAGACAGGGGTGGCCAGCCAATGAGACATTTGTTGTTCACACATTAGCAACACCCCAGCCAAGTCACCCCACTCTTTTACCTTTGAGTGACAGCTTTAATGTCTTAAATCTGCTTGGCCAATGGCTGGGTCATTTGGGTAGGGGGTAAACAACCAATAAGGGGGTGTTGCATGGCCTTGAGTGATGCGTCAAGACCCTTGACGCAGAATACTCAAAAGTCCAGGCTGAGTTGTCAGGGTATTCCCTGGTCAGGATGGAAAGAAGTGGTATTCAAAGGATTTGAGACTGTGGATAAATTCGGAAAATGGTTGTTTAGAGAAAGACATAAAGGAGCCACTTGCATCGGATATAATGGAAGAGGATATGACTACGTGTTCATTTTAAATTACTTGCTAAAAAATGGAATGTACCCTCATGTGACATGGGCTGGATCGAAGATTATGTACATGCGAGTTTACAATTCCTTGGATATCCGATTTGTTGACTCTTTCAGTTTCCTACCTATGGCCCTCAGCAAGTTACCAAAGACATTGGGATTAACAGCCGGTTTGAAAAAAGGGGATTTTCCTCACAAATTTAATACTAGAAAAAATTTCGATAAGAGATTTTTTCTCAGTTATCCCAATCTTTATAACCATATATTTGTGCAGGCCTGTGCTTTGTAACGCAGGATCTCAGCTGTTGCTTACCTGACTTGCCTGAAACTCTGCCAGACATTCTAAATATGTTTGATCTGTGTTTTGCCACCTCATAAGCGTGATGTGACTGTATTCTCTCCTTTAACGACACTTTTTATAAAATAAGTGAACCCAGCCGGAAAAACAATTGACCTATTGCTCCATTCAACCTCACTTTGAGAATAGACCCTGCTCCATGGAGACGTCACGTCATCAAATGGAATTAATGGATAAACTGTGAACACTACCATGGGAATGGCATAGTGTTATTATGGTACTGTCACTAGAGGGGTAAATTTCCACATGTTCCTAAATCTAGACTTATATAGGGCTATTTGGATGCATAAAATGTGAATTTATATTTTTTTAGCTTCAGCCATTTAAAAAAATTACAGAGCCCATATATATCAAGCAAATACGGGAATCCAAGGTCATTGCGCAATACCTCTTATGAATTGGATCAAGGTCAAATACTCTTCAGTTGGGTGCAAGGCACCATTGGGTAAAGGTGGCTGTATAGTTCTTATCTTCAAAGGAAAGTTTCCCATTAAACTAAACCTAAAATTGCTGAGAAACACAAAATTCCCTGTGACACATGACTGTAGCTACATGCAGTGTATAGATTGTGACTGCAAATATACAAAAGAAAACATTCAAATCATGTAATAGTGACAGCAACAACAGAAAACAAGCAAGCAACACATCAATATGCCACTGAGATAGAGTAGGCTTATATTTATCAAGCAAATATGGTAAGCCAGTGGCATTGCATAATACACTATGAAAGTGGTTCAAAGTCCAATACTCATCAGTCGGGTGCAAGACACCATTGAGTGAAGACCTGTGTTTGTGGTGTTCTGTGTAATAAAGATTTTCTCTAAATCTACTGAACTTGCAGTCAGAAATACTATTGGCAATTAAGCTACATGCAGGTTACCTGGCTGCTCTACTAATAAGTATACTCAGTACCTCATAACATAAAGAAGCACAGGTCTGGGATCACTTGGCTGCAACTTAGGCAACAGCTGCAGCACCACAATCAGCACAGTCAATCAGTAGGCTCTGTGGACAGAGTTTGTCTAATAAGAGGCATTGCACATTTCCAATGCACTGTGACAGTCAAACTAGAAATGCCCATTAAGGCACATATGAGACTTATCTTTGTATAATATATTTGTTGACCACTGCCCAGTGACCAAGTGACATTTAAAAAACATGGGCCGCTGGACAATGTTAGAAAGGACATAAAAAGAGGCAGATTATGATTTTCAAATGATCAGAGACCAAGATGAGGGGAGTAAACAAGAGGGACAAGATAGGGTCAAGATTGAGGAGATTTATTATGGAGGCTAGAAGAGGTTCCATGAAGGGCACACGTTTTGAGGGGCGAAATTAATGAGTCAAGATGATGCGGGCAATAAAGGGCCATACTCATCCTGATATTTAAAAAAAAATTACAATAACCAAAGACCGAGGTAAGAAACAATTAATAATGATAGTTCATTTTTCATTGTATTCTAGGACAAACTCGTCCTAGATTGTATTAAAACTCTACCCGTCGTAAGACGGGTACACTGCTAGTGTTGAATATTACGGGGAAGGTCTAGACACGGGTTGGTATGATTCTATGACAGGCCCCTATGACATGCATGCGGACATGCTTTCTTACTGCAGAAATGATGTAGTTATCCTCAGAGAAGCGTGCCTGAAATTTCAAAATTTGATTCGAGAAGTAACGTCAGTTAAAACGGAGAATGGCATCCAGAATGTTGACCCTTTCTCTCAGGTTACTATAGCCTCAATTTGTATGCAAATATATAGGCAAAACTTTCTTAAGGAAAGATATAAGGCTGTGGGTCAGGATGGTCGAGAAATAACT
Source organism: Platynereis dumerilii (assembly GCA_026936325.1). NCBI lineage: Eukaryota > Metazoa > Annelida > Polychaeta > Phyllodocida > Nereididae > Platynereis > Platynereis dumerilii. The sequence continues at coordinate 13,057,692 of JAPTHN010000006.1, read as the reverse complement.
GTGGAAAAGAAAGGAGGGAATTTTTATCTGCATGAGGAACGATTACTTCTGAGCGAAGACACCAACAAAATATTTATAGATTCGGATATCGCTCATGTGCCCCCTCAGGGTTATGTTGCAAGTTCTAATCATAGCTACAAGTCTATTCAATGGCTGGAATCCATTGCTTCTCGCAGTGGCGTATTCATCGAACACGCGAGAAATGTAGGGGAATGCGAAATAGGGAATTTCAGAATAGACGGCTATGACAGACACAATTCTATCGTTTATGAGTTTCATGGGTGCAGGTGGCATGCTTGTCCAAAGTGCTTTCCTGTCAGAGAAACTAAAGACCCGCAGACCGGTCAGACTTTGGATGAAATATACAATCGAACCATGAGAAGAGAGAGGTATTTGAGAACTAAAGTGACTGAACTAAAGGTAATATGGGAATGCAAATTTGATTTGTTGGTCAGAACCAACTCGGACTTGGCTAAATTTTTAAACGCAATCGATGTCCCCGAGAGACAAAAAATTAGAGATGCCTTCTTCGGGGGAAGAGTCAATGCTATCAAATTACATTATGAGACTAAGGAAGACGAAAGGATTTTTTATTACGATTTCACGTCCCTTTATCCGTACGTCAACAAATACAAGGATCTTCCCTCAGGACATCCAACGATAATAACGAGGGATTTCGATTATACATTTGCGTCATATTTTGGGATAGCTAAACTCAAAGCATTACCTCCTAAAGCTCTCTATCATCCCGTATTACCTTATAGGTCAAATGGAAAGCTGAAATTTCCTCTTTGCAGAACTTGCGCTGACAGGGAATCTCAAGAACCCTGTCAGTGTAGCGATGAAGATAGAGCAATAGTCGGAACATTCTGCACTCCCGAAATTGACAAGGCAATCGAAAAGGGTTACGTGGTCCTAAAGATTTACGAAGTGTACAATTGGGAGAGAAAGTCTTCCAATTTTTTTGCGGAGTACGTCAATACTTTTCTAAGAATAAAACAAGAATCTTCTGGATATCCCGAATGGGTTAGCAGTGAAGAGGATAAGGATGAATATATCAGACGATATCGAGATGCTTAGGGAATAGATTTGGTAAAGGAAAACATTGGACACAATCCCGGCCTCAGAGCAGTGGCAAAACTAGCGTTAAATAGCTTCTGGGGAAAGTTTGGGGAAAAGACTGATCAAACTAAAAGCGCTTACGCGACGGACTGGACACAGTTTAGACTTTTAGTAAATGATCCTACGAAAGAGATATGTCTAGTACATAAAATTAATGATGCATGCCTATCAGTAGAGTACAAATCACGGACAACCTTCGAACCCGACAACATGAAAATAAGTGAAGTAGTGGCGTGCTTTACGACATGCTGGGCTAGACTCAAACTTTACGATGTGATTGATTTCCTGGGAGAGAGGGTTCTATACATGGATACTGACTCTGTCATATTTTGGGCTAAAAAAGAAGATCCGATGCCTCCTTTAGGGGACTATATTTAGGTGAATTGACCGACAAATTGCCTCCTGGTAAATATATAAAAGAATTTATTTCCTCTGGGCCGAAATCTTACGCTTACAAACAAAATGATGATAAGGAAAAGACAAAATTTAAAGGGGTGACGATCAATAGAATAAATTCTCAATTCGTTAATTTCCAGAGTATAAAGAAAATTATATTCGCGGGCAAGGAAATAAAACTTCCCCCGTACGACCTGTTCGTAAGAGACAAAATTCGGGGGGCCATTTATAACCGAAAAATGAGGAAGAATGTCAGGCTAGTGTACACAAAGAGAATATTGTTGGATAACTTTGACACTTTGCCGTATGGATATGTTGATGACATAATAAATGCCGAATGTTGAAACTCGTTGTCTGTTATATTCCTTGCAAGACCTTGGCCCAATAAGCTCTAGGTCCAAAGTTGAAAGGGGTGTATAAAAGTTGGCCTGTGAAATTTGACCTAGATTCATGACCTTTGACCCAGTTACGTGACCTTATATTCCTTGCAAGACCTTGGCCCAATAAGCTCTAGGTCCAAAGTTGGGAAAGGGGTGTATAAAAGTTCGCCTGTGAAATTTGACCTAGATTCATGACCTTTGACCCAGTTACATGACCTTTGACCCCATTAAACGGCATTTGTCCTAATTAGCTCTTGGCCCAAAGTTCGGAAAGGTCAAAGGGGGACCAGGGTGGTATACTTAGTAGTCGCCAATCCTCAAGAAGGTACAGGAGGCTGAAGCGGCCTCTCCTCAGCCCGGGTCTTCTTACTGGTTTCAGGAGGGCCAGCAATTGCCCGACCCCGACCTCGACCTGGAAGAAGAATGCCAGGCTCCCCCCACCCCGGCACCGGTGGCTCGCAACATTCCGAATGAAAAAGACGTACCGTTGATGTCGCCACTATCCATGGCTGCATTCCGCCTTGGGTTCGATAATAAATTTGTAGCTGTAATGTGCCAACAGGGGGCCCATTTTCTTGAAATTGGTAAATTGTGAGGAAAGAAATGGCCACCTCGTCTGCGACGAAAATAAAGTGTCAAGGCTGGACGCCATGCTGACGACTGGTTTAGAGTATCACCTCCACGACTTCCGCGCCATCATGCATGACGGGGGCCCTATCTTCGGCACCGTAGAGAAGCACCTCAGCCAGGGCCCTGGGGGCCCTTGTCTACATGGGGATCAACCCTGCATACGGGGATGACCTCGACATCAGGGCCTTCTTCACGCCTTCGAACAATAAAACGGGCAGGCAGGCACTGAAGAAGGCAGTAGGCCAATGATTGAAGTTAATACTTCAGGTACTGAAGCCAACTTGGCCTGCCTTCAAAAATATCAACGACCCTAGCTTCTTAACGTATACGTCTGAAGCACAGGCTGTGGGTTGCCGGTACTGCGCGCCTTCGGGCATTCGTGCATAAAACTGACAATATACATGTGGACATTAGAATAGTTATTTGCTTAAAATTGTTATTTTATGTGTTGATTGATGAATGCCGATGAATGTTGTTAATGTCAGCCGATATCCGATGTCTCAACCTGTTTTTAATTGATTAAATTTCTCTTCATTAAAATTTTTAAGCTCATATGAGGTGAAAACGTGTTGTCTCTATTTACTTTGCCAGTTAAATTCCGGTTTGGAATCGATGTTTTATCTGCAGTTTGCTCAAGTGAATGTAATTTGTTCACTTTAATTATGAAAGAGCGTAATGAAAACTAACAGTTATGCAAAGTGACTGAAACATGTTCACTTTTAGTTTACGTAAGTTCTGTCAAACTGAACATTTTTACAAAGCATTGAATTTCCATTCACTTTAATGGCCCATATCATTAAAACGGTAAGGAAATTATATTACTAATACGCCAGAACTTGTACAAAATGGCCATTTTATTCTCTGTAAGTTGAAGGAAATCTGTGACTTGTAAAAGTGTTCAAGAATTTTGAAATGAAGCAGATTTAACAATTTTCTTCAAAGCATGAAAGTGACAGACCAGTCTTTTAAAACAATCCTTTTGTTTTTAAAAACATGAGGATAAAAGACCTGTCTTAAACTTCTTTTGTTATGAAAAACATACCCCTGCCCACCCCTAATCCCCCCTCCCATTTGTATTAGGGGGCCCCCTTAGCGGGGGTAGGGGGAGGGGGGTAGGGGAAAATCTGCAAATTATATTTATAATGACAAAAAAACACATGTGAAAGGGGGATGTGCGGTGTTTCACCTCCAATAATTATGCATCAGAATCTCCCCCCAGGCTTTACGTCAAAAAATTTGTGCATCTGCTGTACCGGATTTGTTTGATATCCCTTAGTTTTGCACCCGTATGCTTAGTTCCACCTCCTGACTTTATGCAATTTGGTTTTTTCAACATGTGTTGTTTGTGCAGTTTAATCTGCATTGTGGTCTTCTTTTTATTTCTTCTTTTTGCTACAATATAGAACAGCTTTGTCACATGTACAATAACTTGACCCCAAACATTTGATTATGTCAATTAATTAGGCAAACTTAAAATTCTGTGAATTCTTACCAGGAAATACATAGAATCAGGTTGTTAATAATAATTGGAATCAGGTCAATAATTACAGTAATTATTAACCCTAAAACTATTTACGGGCAGGTGATTTGACGTCAGGAACTTCCTTGAAATTCCAAGGAAATTTTTGCCAGAAAAATACTTAGAATCAGGTCAATTATAAGTACTTAATTAATTGGAATTACCCGTAATAATGACCACAAAACATATTTCCATGAAAGTGATTGGCATCACAGCTCTTCATTTAGTTCCAGGAAGTTTGGTCCACATTAATCACTTGATTACCTAATTAATTAGTATTTAGGCCTACTATTACCCATCCTTAATTGCTGCCAATAACCGTTTCTGGACAGGTGGTTGACATCAAAGCACCCAATTTGACAGGGATGATATAGGGTCAACATGGGTCACTATGACCACAAAGTGCCAAATTACAGGTGAGTTCCAGGAATTTCCTGGAATGTGGCGGCCATGACGACAGCGCCATGGTGTTACTACCAACATATTAGCCTATTTCCATGGATTCATTCCTTTTCAATCTCATGAATTAAAGAGTAAAAAGACACTTCCAGTGCAGTCAGAGCAAAGAACTCTGAGTATGCACAAATAGATGGAGAGAGAAGCTCAGAGGCAAATATCCAGAGAGATAGACCAAACCGGACAGACCTCAGGTCGTCCACAACTGCGTCTTAGACCAAACCGGACAGACCTCAGGTCGTCCACAACTGCGTCTTATATTATAGATATCAGAAGTAGAAGAACATTATAGTACTGATGTCCTCAAACAACTAAGTAGGGTAGCAACCCAAACTCACCCATCCTTTCCCAGCTGTAATGATCAATCTTTACCCTTGTACAGGCCCTTGTTACCACCAATATCCACTATTGTGCCCAACAGGCCTATTGGGCATGGATATTAGGTCTTTGGGCAAAATATAGGGTCTTTTGGCAAATTATAGGGTCTTTGGGCAAACCATAGGGCATTACAGCTCCTTTTGGTATGACTTTCCCAAAGTCATCGCATCCTTCAAAATATCCGCGTAGTCCTTGGGCAAAAAATAGGTCCTTTGGGCGCATGCCTAAAGCACTCATTATCACTCACTTCTAACTATAGTGGATTTTGGCAAAGATCTTACACTTTGGGTACATGCCAAAGTCACTCGCAATAACCCTTTCGTACTATTGTGGATTTTGACAAATATCCAACTTTGGATAATAGTGAACTGACCAATTAGAATCCACCCTAATATCTTGACCAATGAGAATCCATCCTAATATCCACAGTACAGGGCATTGTAGTTAATAGGTTGTCCACTGAGAATGCCACCTATATGGCATATCCTGTCCAATGAAAATCCGGCCAAACATCATAGCCAATGACAGTCAAGCCTAATATCCTCAGAGCAAGGATTTGCAAGTGGATATTAAGCTGCATTCTCATTGGACACACTGAGAATTCAATGATATTCCAATCTAATATCCCACAGCCAATGAGTGAGTGAGTGAGTGAGTTTGTGTTTTACGCCCCATCAGCGCCAGTGTGGGCTATTTAGAGGCAACACAGCCAATGAAAATTGAGCCTGATATCAAATAGGCTAATAGTCAAATAGGCTATTTTTCCAAAGTCAAAAGACTAAGCCAAAATCCAACACAGTCTTTTACGGATATTTGTGAGTGATCATATATGCTTTGGGCATACACATTATGTGTCTTCCTTTGCAGATGAAATCGACCTCAGGAGACTATCACATGGAACAGACTAAAAAGTACGGTCCAGTGTACAAATCCCATCTTTTCGGGAAACCGATGGTCAGAGTGCGAGGAGAGAGTCTCATAGGAAGTCTGATGGTTAAAGACCACACCAACTTTGGGGTAGCTTGGATGAAGAACTTCAAAGAGCTGATGGGACCTGTTGCTCTTACCAACACTCCATTACCAGTATGATTCTTAAAGCTATATTGTCTCCCAATTTATTCTTAAAGCTATATTGTCTCCCAATTTATTTTTTAAAGCTGTATTGTCCCAATTTATTCTTTAAGCTGTATTGTCTCCCAATTTATTCTCTAAGCTATATTGCCTCCCAATGTATATTCTTAAAGCTATATTGTCTCCCAATACATATTCTAAATGCTATATTATTATTGTCTCCAAATTTATTCTTAAAGGCTGTATTGTCTCCCAATTTATTCTTAAAGCTATATTGTCTCCCAATTTATTCTTACAGCTCTACTGTCCCCCAATTTATTCTTAAAGCTGTATTGTCTCCCAATTTATTCTTAAGTTAAAGCTGTATTGTCTCCCAATTTATTCTTAAAGCTGTATTGTCTCCCAATTTATTCTTAAAGCTGTATTGTCTCCAAATTATTCTTAAAGCTGTATTGTCTCCCAATTTATTCTTACAGCTATACTGTCTCCCAATTTATTCTTAAAGCTGTATTGTCTCCCAATTTATTCTAAAGCTGTATTGTCTCTCAATTTATTCTTAAAGCTGTATTGTCTCCCAATTTATTCTTAAAGCTGTATTGTCTCCCAATTTATTCTTACAGCTATACTGTCTCCCAATTTATTCTTAAAGCTGTATTGTCTCCCAATTTATTTTTTAAAGCTGTATTGTCCCAATTTATTCTTTAAGCTGTATTGTCTCCCAATTTATTCTCTAAGCTATATTGCCTCCCAATGTATATCCTTAAAGCTATATTGTCTCCCAATACATATTCTAAATGCTATATTATTATTGTCTCCAAATTTATTCTTAAAGGCTGTATTGTCTCCCAATTTATTCTTAAAGCTATATTGTCTCCCAATTTATTCTTACAGCTCTACTGCCCCAATTTATTCTTAAAGCTGTATTGTCTCCCAATTTATTCTTAAGTTAAAGCTGTATTGTCTCCCAATTTATTCTTAAAGCTGTATTGTCTCCCAATTTATTCTTAAAGTTGTATTGTCTCCAAATCTATTCTTAAAGCTGTATTGTCTCCCAATTTATTCTTACAGCTATACTGTCTCCCAATTTATTCTTAAAGCTGTATTGTCTCCCAATTTATTCTTAAAGCTGTATTGTCTCTCAATTTATTCTTAAAGCTGTATTGTCTCCCAATTTATTCTTAAAGCTGTATTGTCTCCCAATTTATTCTTACAGCTATACTGTCTCCCAATTTATTCTTAAAGCTGTATTGTCTCCCAATTTATTCTTAAAGCTGTATTGTCTCCAAATTTATTCTTAAAGTTGTATTGTCTCCCAATTTATTATTAAAGCTGTATTGTCTCCCATTATATATTCTTAAAGCTATATTGTCTCCCAATTTATTCTTAAAGCTATATTGTCTCCCAATTTATTCTTAAAGCTGTATTGTCTCCCAATTTATTGTTAAAGCTATATTGTCTCCCAATATATATTCTTAAAGCTATATTGTGTGTCTCCCAATTTATTCTTAAAGCTATATTGTCTCCCAATTTCTTCTTAAAGCTATATTGTCTCCTAATTTATTCTTAAAGCTATATTGTCTCCCAATTTATTCTTACAGCTATTTTGTCTCCCCGGATTGTTTCCCTGGGATTGTCTCCCAAATTCAAAGTTGCTTTTAAAAAAGAAAGATTCATTTAACTGATTCAAACTGTTAAAATGTTTCCATTGCCACAATAAGCCTAGATTTGATAACTTTAAACTCTTATTCCAATAATGCCGTAAGTCAAACTGTAGTCTCAGTCTGAAATTTGAATAATAAAAAATGAATTATTTGCAAATTCAAAAAATTAATTTTTTGCAGCTCCACAAGGAACGTCGTAACAGGGTCAAGCAAGCATTTCTACCTGAAGCTCTGGAGGACTACACAAAACATCTACGGCAAACCATCGAAAAAGAAGTAAAACAATGGACAAAGCGAAAAGAAGTGATGACCTACGATGCTATGGAGACTTTGGCTTTCGCTGCGGCCTGCGAGATCATCATAGGCTTGCCAATTGACCTCCTAGACTCCAAGAAGTTAGCCTCGGATTTTAACGAATACCTTAATGGATTTTTCACACTGCCGTTAAATCTACCTGGCACTCCTTTCAATAAGGTAATGTTGCATTTAATAATAGGCCTACTATATTTTTGATCTCTTTCATACAGTGAATTGATGCCTGTGTAACAGAACGTTGATTAAGTCACTAAATCCAGTTTCATTACAGCGGAATGCAAACAACAGTAATCATGTGCTTCCACTGTAGAAGCATCTCGTGTGATCTCAAGATTCAATCTATCTAATAATCTTATAATTCGGCAGGTGGCGCTCTAGTCTAATTTAACAGATACGCCCCTAGTGGACAATCTGTCACAAGCTGTAGAGTTTTTTCTTACAAACTGATGAAATTTAACTAGATTTTTTGCAATTTCCAGGGTATAAAAGCAAGAAAAAGCTTGATCAACACCCTACGTCCCTTCATCCAAGATTTAATTACTGGGAACATTAAAAGTGACGGCAAAATTCGTTCTTCAGGGCTGGATTTTATTTTGTCAGCCCATAGGGACAATGAAGATACTGTGACCGAATCAGAAATCGCAGATAGGATCCTGGAACTACTTCTCACTGGGCATAAAACTGTAGCCAGTGCAGCGACGAGTTTAGTAATGTTCTTGGGCCAAAATCCGGGAGTGGCGCACAAGATTGAAAAAGAACTAGAAGCAAACGATATTCAAAACATCTCCGATTTCACATACTCGAAAATCTCCACATTGCCATATTTGGGCAACGTCATCAAGGAGACGTTGAGGATGCAGCCCCCTGTTGGTGCTATGATTCGCCAGGCAAGCAAAACTTTGGAAGTCGGGGTAATTATCCCTTTTGAATTTTGATAATTTTTTTCCCAATGTTTCTTTAGGAGCACTGTGAAAGAACATAATGAATTATTACTATCGGGTTTTCTAGGGTTATCAGATACCTGCTGGTTGGCTGGTCGCTTGCAGTATCAATGAGACCCATGAATTTGACGACACATGGGACGAAGAGGGTAGAGACAAATTCAACCCGGACAGATGGAAGACTCTCGACAAGCCATATCGCACTCGTTACGGCTTCGTCCCCTTTGGAATCGGGCCTAGGATCTGCGTTGGAAGAACTTACGCAGATATTTTTCTTCGAGTTTTGGCTATTTGTTTAGTTTGGGAATGTGACATTGAGCTAAAGAATCCAAACCCTTTCATGAAAAGACTTCCCGTTAGACATCCAGCTGATCATTTGCCCGCGACCTTTGTAAGAAAACCTTAAAAGTTGCAATTATCTAAATCTGAATTCAGCACTGAAGCTGTACGATTATAGTTATTTGTTTATCACGGCCCTAAGTCACTTCACTTTGAGTTAAATCTTTTTATCAACCAGCATTCGGTCTCACTGAAGATCGATGATAGATAGATCTGTCCATATATATATCTGCAGGTAAAAATTCTTCCTTATGGTTTTGAATCTGAAATCAGGATATCCAATATGTCTGCTGGTGCATGGTGGTAGTTTTTTTTAACATGTTTAATGACCTGGTGTTTATTTCCAAACGACAAAAACAGTTTTACCTTTATAACAATAATAAATTGGTTGCCCTTGAACCAGGTTTGATGAGAATCACAGGGTACTGAAATATTAATTCCAAACCGTCTTTCATTTATTCAAAGCAATAGTCAGAACTCAGAAACGAAAACTCTTGAAATAAATTAGATGAGAATCACAGGGTTAGGAATATAGAATCCCAGTCCGTATTTCATGTCAGTTTAAGAATTATATAAAATCCACAAAGCAGAAACACGACACCTCCAAATAGAAAAAGAACAAACGTGTTTAGATGTTTTCTTTTTTACCCCTAAACAATTAGGGAAGACCAAGGTAAGTTGATAGCAGGGGTAAGTTCTAAAGTCGCAATGATAGTTCCATTGTGATTCAGTAGCTGGATTGGTCTTGCTATCCACAGGGTCAATTTAGGTCTACCCCGATTAGATATCCACATTTTTTTAAAGAAGGCAATGGAATTAAAACAGACGAACCATACAAATTCAACAAACCAAAACAGTATTTATTTTGCCATAAAATAAGTTTCAACTGAGCATTATACAGGTTGGCCAATATACATATAATATACGCCAACTGCTAACAATCGTAGAGAAAATAATTAAAATGGTGCAAAAAATTCACCTTTAACAATGACAGAATAACAACTTAAAATGGTGCAAAAAATTATTTTTTAATAACAAGATGTACGTACCATAAATGTCCCTTAACCCTCAAGATGCGCACTATCTAATAATAAAGCACCCGGGTCATGCCTCAACGCACTGCTTGCCAACAAAGACATACACAGTATTTTGTAAATAAATGTTTTGCAACTTATTGACATTTTAAACAAATTGTATACCAATTGTATAATTATTCGAGAGTATCACAGCTTTGCAAATGGTCATTCACATATTCCGTCTGGAAATAAGGCCCGACATATACAATTCTTAGCTTCTCGGATCGACCAAACCAACAGATTTTCTGCCCACGGAAAAAATTGAGCTTACCCGGAATATCCAAGAGGAAAAAAGAGTACATTTGCAGTACAGAAAAGTACAAAATCAGTATATCCCATATTTGGTATTGGGAGTACATTAGAAGCACAAAAGAAGTACACTCCTAATTAGTATTTGCAGTATAAATGCAGTACATCCTATATGGTTGAGAGACCCCAAAATGTAAAATAGTTATTTGAAGTACAAATTCAGTATTTTTGAAGCACATTCGCAGTACAATAGGAGTACATTTGAAGCGCTCGAATTGTTATAACGATGCTTCATTTATACTCCCATATGCAAATCCATACGCTTCAAATATGCTCCCTTGCAGGCAGTACAAAAGGAGTATATGGGCAATTCCTTGAAGTCTGATTCACCAATTTGACACTTGAGCAGCTTGTGTAGCTCTACCGTTACATCTCAGCTATTTCATTGTTAACAGGAGCTGAGATACAAAGCAAAAATCATGGTGTCGGACATACATCACACGGTGTACGTCCGACACCATTATATTTTACCATAGCTCGATTCCTGTTACACTTGGATCTTTGGTTGATGGCTCATCTGATACCCCTATTACCTGCCTTCATGCCTGGATAACAATGAAATACCTGAGATGTAATGGTAGGGCTACACAAGCTGCTAAAGTATCAAATCTGTGAATCAGACTTTACGGAATTGCCCATATGAGATGAAAGCTTTTTAACCAACTGACCCCTGAAATAGTGCCTGGAGAAGATGAGAGAAGCTAAAGATCAATTATGTCTGGCCTATTTAATGGTCAATGGTCAATGTGGAATACTTCAAGTAAGGCCACACATAATTGATCTTTAGCTTCTCGGATCCTCTCAAAGCACTTTTTCTAGGGTCGGTCGGTAGGACAAAGAAAAAAGGTGAAAAAAAATTTTTCATCATGTCAAAAAAAATTGTTTTTTTTTTATTTTTTCATCGGCAGTAAATCTATTGTGTTGGCAGGTCCGCGAAGCTAAGAATCAATTATGTGTGGCCTAAAGAACAATCTAAAATCACATTGATAAAATGTTCTTTCAGTAAAGTTGCTTGACTTTTTCCACAGAAGTATTCCAGCTGTCTGTCCACCTCTGTTCGTCAACGATTTGTTGATTTTTTGTGTCTCGTATTTTCTGTAAGGTGCTGCTGAAGTATTGTTTGAATTCCTGCAAAATACAAGAAAATTTTGTTAAATGTGTACATTATACAGTATTTGTATCAACCTTTAACACTAAAACCATTTACTAATTATTTTTTATAACAGCTTGTTCTGGAACAAATTTTAATAAATTTATTTAAAAATATATATCCTGTGTTATTTAGTTTTTTTTAATGCAAGGTATATAGTAGCATTAGAAGGCCAGATTTGGAAATTTATGCTTTGTTTAATTTTGAAACAAAGCCTTGGGTGACAACATTGACTTTCGAGCTGGGCACTTATCTTTGCATGGCATAGCAATATCTAATCAGACTAAAAATTTGTTTTTATCATCCCCTGGGGAATACCTTTTTGGGCCTAACGCAAAATGGGCTAGATGGCGTCAGGGGCTTTTAGATTTTGAAGCGAGTTGAACTCATGAATTTCGAGCTAGGTGCTAAATCTTTGTATGACAGACAGACAAACATATTTATTCATAATAAAGAGAATTTATTCATAATAAAGAGAGTTTATTCATAATAAAGAGAGTTTATTCATAATAAAGAGAATTTATTCATAATAAAGAGGGTTTATTCATAATAAAGAGAATTTATTCATAATAAAGAGAATTTATTCATAATAAAGAGAGTTTATTCATAATAAAGAGAGTTTATTCATAATAAAGAGAATTTATGACATAGCAAAATATAATCAGATTATAAATTTGTTTATTCATCACAAGATAACAACTTTTTTTTTTTCGGCCAATACAAAATGTTCTAGATGGTGTCAGGTCACTGTCAGGGGGTTCTAGATTTTGAAGCGAAAACTTTTCCATGCGGGAGTTGAACCCATGACTTTCGAGTTAGGTACTTATCTTTGCATAATCAGACTATTAATATGTTTTTATCATCACAAGATAAAAATTTTTTGTCAGGCAAAACACAAAATGTGCTGGATGGCGCCAGGGGCTTTTCTTGTGGGAGACAATCATTATCGTGTAACGACTGAATCCAGACAGCTTCATTTGTCAGAGGCGAAGTAAACCGAAGTAACCCCTTGACTGGGCCAGCACTGGCATTGCACAACTCTCAATTCTGTATTTGTAGTCACTTTGTGAAGATATGAGCTGATTTGCTGAGTCATGAGGTAACTTGAGGTGACAGATAGGGGTTGTCGGGTTGAGCTAAAAATAGGACAAGACTAAGTATGCTGACATGACACCTGTAGGAGGATTATTGAACTTTCTTATCTTTTTGTTATCTCTTTGTTGAGATGGCCTACATTTAGTATTGAGGCTTTGATAATCAAATGTCCTTACGCCAGATATGTAATATATGCCACCCAGTGGATAATACAGATGAATAGGCCCATCATATAAGATTCTAGATATGCTATGATTGCTATAGATTTTATGGAAATATAAGAGAGGTCACAACCAATTCGGTCAAGAGAGGTCACAACCAATTCGGTTAGACCTGAAACATCTACAAAGAAAGTTTTCAGGGCCTATTCAAGGTATATTCAAGGAAAGCCAGGACATTAAAATTAGACTTTTTTCCCTCTCCTATCCTCTCCTAGTCCCCTCCTACTCTCCCTCCTTCCCCAGTACTCTCCCTCCTTTCCTACTCCTCTCTTCTCATACTCCCTCTCATACTCCCCCCCTCTCCTACTCTCCCTTATCTCTGATTTCCCTTCCTCTCCTACTTCCATCCTCTCCTCTCCTTTCTCCCCCCTCCTACCCCCCTCCTCTCAACCTACTGCTCTCCTTTCTTCCTTTTCCCCTTCACTCCTCTCCTACTCTTCCTCTCCTCCTTCTCTCCTCCTCTCCTACTCTCTCCTCTCCTCTCCTACTCTCCCTCTCCTCCTTTGCCCCTCCTCTCCTCCCCTCCCCCTCCTACCCCCCTCCTCTCAACCTACTGCTCTCCTTTCTTCCTTTTCCCCTCCACTCCTCTCCTACTCCTCACCTCTCCTCATATTCCCCTCCTCTCATACTCCCCTCATCTCCACTCCTACTCTTTTACTCCCTGCCTCTCCTCCTCTTCCACTCCCCTCCTCTTCTACTCTCTCTCTCCTCCTTCTCCCCTCCTCTCCTACTCACCCCACTGTTAATAATATGTATATATTATTACATGGATTGTTTTGTATTGACCTGAGTATTCTCCCTGCCAGCCCATATTTTCCCGAGGGCCGCTAGGCCCGAGGGAAAATATGGGCTGGCAGGGAGAATACGAGGGTCAATTCAAAACAATCCATGTTATAATGTTTTTATTCCATGACCTCTTCTAAATTTTTATTAACCAGTAAAACTATCAGGACTTTATAATAATTATGATAGTGTTAGAAAAATCATCCTCCATGGTTGATATTTTTAGCTTTTTAGCAACTGTATTGTGACGTCACCAGCAGTGCTGATGATGTCACAATCCAAACAATGGGACTATGACGTCATGGCCATTGTAATAGGATTGTTATTGCAGAAGCTGGTGATCTTTTGTAACTGATTTTTTTGTGAGTCAGATGATAAAACAAAACCACTCCTTTGACATTATTGCTTGCTGAGCATTGTGTGAATAATATTGGTGTCATTCTCACCATTTTGGCCAAACAATTTTGGGCGAAAACATGTAGTTTGTAGATTAACACAAGAGGGCTCTGGTGGTAACGTCATCTGAGGGAAATAACAACGTCTTTTGAGGGACAATAACTTGTATTTCCCTCAAATGACGTTGTTATTTCCCTGGTCGTGTTTAGTGTTATTGGGGTCAATACACTGCTAGTCATGGAATAATATACAATAACTCTTACCTGATAAGCGACGTCTCTTGCTTTCTCGGTTGCCATATGGCCAAGAGTGGTTTTAGCGGAAGTCACCGATGCTGTCGTAGTATTAACGGGCGCTTGCTTGGCATTTCTGGAAGCTCGTGAGGAAGATCGGTCTGCAGCAGGAGCTTTCTCTTCGAGGGCAAATTCATTCTTAGGTAGGCCTGAAACATCAATCATGTCATATTATACAACAACTTATGAAAATCAAGTTCCTGTATAGTAAATGGCCTATAGAGATAAGGGCGAAGACTGAAGGAAGGTGATTCGGCTTTACGTCCTATATATTTTACACCCTTGTTCAGAGGCTAACTAGGGCAAGCGGAGGACACAGAAACGAGGCGAAGGATGATTGAAGCTGCTGTCCATCATAGGTTCAGGTGACCAAGCCAGAGCTGACAGCAGCGTATTTACAGGGAGAGGCATTTGGCCATGGCCCCCCACTCAGGCCCAAAATGAATATGGGAAAGCCAGGAAAAGCCACGGAGCACCGCATATTTGCCGCATTTTGTACTCCCCCCCCCCTTAGGCAATTTCTAGAGATGCCCCTGAGAGCTGAAATCAAACCCAGGACCCAGCGATTGGAGACACGAAGTACTGCCAACTGAGCTAACCCCCTTGCACACATGGTAGATAGTCACAGTACTACCCTTACTGAAATATTGCAAGGATAATGCCTGGATAATGCCAGGAACAGTTCAATGCATGGATCTATCGAATTTCCAGACATTGGATTTAGAAAATTTTGGATGAGGGATTAATTTCCTACCTTGCCATGTTGTCTTCTTCCTGTTCATAGTCTCTCCCACCTCCTCGTCAACCAGTGGCTTTCCATCCTTCTTCCTTCTCATCAATTCATTCGTCGGATATTTCGTAGCTGGGACCTGCCCCTTTTCAACGTCATCGACAGTCAGAAGCTCGTCAAAGTCCAAAAACATCTTCTCCGAGAGATTGGCCAGGTTCTCGACGAATAGTTGCGCTCTGGCTGCCACACTTGCCTAGAAAAAGAAATGAGAGGATCAGTCAGGTTCCCACTCAAATTTTAAAACTAAATTCAAGGACTTTTCTGGGACTTTCCAACATGAAAATTATCAATTTCAGGGACATTCAGTGGCATTTTTGAAAACGTTTTCTCGGACAAATTTAAAGCTGTTTGTTTTGAGAACATTGGCTGCACATTTGAGATGACTCGACATACCCACAACAATGCATTTTCAAGGACGTTTTTCTGTAGTTTAGAGTACTGGATCGTTGGTGCATTAAATCAATCGATTGGTAGAAGTCTACATAACATTCATAGTGCTTCTGCAATCTGCATGCTTGCAGTTTTTGAAATTTGCCGTCATGAAACATTTGTTTTTGCTTGAAAAAAGGGTTTTTGGATCATATCAGGTAGTGGGCTCACTTCTATTATATCTATATAAGCCATATAGTGCCCATGAAATAGAGCATATAAATTAAAATTATAAATTAAATGAAGAAATTTACCTCTAATTCAGATCCATGCTCCTCTATAGCTTTCAACACTTCATTTCTTCTTTTTTCCTCCTTCTCGCAAAGCATGATCAACTCAGCTGCTTTCTGGGGGTGTCCCAAGTTTGGTCTCAGTAGTTGTTCATTCTCTACCTGTTAACAAAAAGAAAAGTCGCTGAGTATTTCTAGCTTAAAAGAGGTTATATAGCTTGTATACTCAATAATAGTTAGGCCTTGCTGGAAGTTCTAATAAATTTGTTTATTTATGCCATTTGGCATTGAATAAAAGGCTTAAAAACTGAACAAAACTTTACTAAACATTTAGGCTGAATTTCACTTAAATGATTTCCTAAAGATAAATTAATCAATCTAACTTTGTTAATTCAAATCAGACACTGTTGCTGTTCAAGTTTTATCGTCCTTTCCATGAACGAAAGTAGTATTAGAATTTCCTAACTATCTTACCCTGGTCTTATCCCAGTATTTATGTCTATCTGCAAAAGTCTTGTTCATCTCCTCCCTCTGTCTGTCCATCTCTGTCTGGGAAGCCCTCAGAAGTTCATTTACGAGACATTGGGGAACCTCCGAAGTCAGCTTCTCAAGTTTTGATAACTGTTCCCGGAATTCTGGAAAGTGATATGACATGAGATACGTTTAAGTTATGATGAACAATAACTCAGACTCTGACTCATTTATTTCTTGCTCATATAAAAAAAGTCAACATATTACACAGCCAATGAATCAGTCAATCAGTCTGTCAGTAAGTCAATCAATCAGTCAGTCAACCAATCGGTCAATGAATCAGTCAATTAATAAATTAATAAATCAATCAGTCAATATATCAATTAGTTAATCGATCAATCAGTCAATCAATCAAAAGACCAGTAAATCAATCAATCATTCAGTCAGTCAATCAATCAATCACTTAATCAGTCAATAAATCAATCCGTAATTCAATCAATCAGTCAGTCAATCAATTAATCAATCCACCAATCAGTCAATCAAGCAATCAGTAAATCATTCAATCAATAAATCAGTCAGTCAGTCATTCAGTCAATCAATCAATCATCAATCAATCATTCATTAACAGTCAAGACCTCACCTTGCAGGCACTGATTGTGGTATTCGACAGCCTGTGTTTTGTAGGACTGCAATTTCTGCACTAAAGTGTCAGCACAATTCTCGAAGGTGTCCTGAAGGGCTTGGGGTCTAGTCACAGAACGATTGCCCTTTTGGCGGAAGTAGTACATCTGCATAAAAATCAAATATATCTTAAATTTAATTTAATTTGACGTTTAAATCAGTTTGGTAAATGCTCATGCAATCTCGTATAAATTTATCTTATGAAAATCACATTTAGAATATAGATAGGCCTAATACAGATTCGGCCAAAGAATCATTTCAGTTTGATGCTTCCATCTCTACTATTGGTGGTTTATTTAGGTGCTTTCATGGGGTCTCCTATTAGTAAAAACTTTTTTATTTTCCCTTTCATAATTTTGTAAGTTGCTGCATGAAGTATTTTGACTTCTTTTACTAACCGTATTTAGGGAGATTAATCTCAGCTGATATTTCTTCATATAAGCTTCATGAATTATTGACTTTGCCAGTTGCATATTAATCTATATTTTATTTTCATTTATACAAATCTCATCACAAAACCCACCTCAGCAGCAGCCAGTACTCCATCGAGAGCATCTCGCAATATTTTGGTGACTCGTCCCAACAGATGAGTATCCTCCCCGGCCTCCTCCTTCTCTCCAAAAACAAAATACTTCTTGTCTAATTTCTGCCCTTTGCTGAAAATAGCAAAAAAATTAAATTATGAGCATGAACAATTGAACACAGAGCTTCAGCAGTTTTGATTCAAGAGCACTCAAGTTTCAAGCAGGGTTGGGTTCAAATTTGAACTTTAAATTTATACAGATAAAATTATTTAAATACCAATACAACTACTTCAAATCGTTCTAAATATATTAAATACAAATCAGTTTGAAACATTCAAGTTGATTAAAAAATTACTTCATTTTGCAAATTTTGAAATATTTATAGCACAATTGATGGCTTGTTTGAGTTTTGATATGAAAACAGTTCAAGTATTCGACATAAAAATAATACGATTATATATACTTATGTTACCTAGTGGCCATGCAGTGTGATTAGGCATGACTTAATGTACTTGAAGAAATTAATTTTGCAGCCCTTTTAGAAAGCAAATTATCTTTATTATCTCTCAAGACCTGATAACCTTTAATCCAACAGTAATATTAGTTAAATCTGATGATTTATAGACACAAAATTATTTGATGATCAAAATGTTAACTTCTTGTACAAAGATTTAGTACAATCGAAATAAAAAACATGAAAAAGTGTTCAAAGTAGTATTAGTTTTTTAACTTTGTTGAAAATAATAGTATGAAAAATTCTAATAAATTGCCATGTATCAACAATATCATTAATGGAGAATAAAATTGAAAACAAACGAAACGGAAACATAACAAGAATGGAAGTGCATGAAATAAAAAATAAAACAGACTGGTGAGGTTTTCTAGGAGGCTCATGAACAATACATGGACTGCAATTAGAAAAAATAGAGAATAATCCAAAAATTAGTATCTCAGTAGGCCTATATCTACAAGAAAACTGTTGCGACGAAATATCAAAAACAATTTTTTTGGTTAATTCAAGCAGCAATCTCGTTTAATTTTATTATTTATTAGACCACCACCAATATCACTCCACCCGGCACACCAATTATTAAATTAGCACACCAATTATTTTTAAAATCTCATTACGATTTTTTCTTGGCCATATACAGAGTGGCGACACTTGAAGATTTCATTGAGGATTGCAGAGTATCCGTGCTTCCATATCTGACATTTTGACTGTTGAAAAATAAGCAATCAAAAATAAAATTCTGAAACTGCATTTATAAGAATCCCCTGCAATGAGAGAGAGATGGAGATAGAGAGGTCAAGAGAGACAGAGAATGCAGAGAGAGACAGAGAGAGGATTTATTTTTTTAAGCAAGGTGTTACAGATAAACACAATTATTGTGAAATGTTGTAAATATCAGCATTTAAACAAAATGTTTAAGAGTGCATTTTGATATGAAATAAACACAATTGAGATTAATATAAAATTGAAGAAAAGTCAAATATATCATGTCTTTGTCATACATTGAAACTAAATTTCACAGTATAACTAAAGAATGTCAAACTTCCAATAGGACAAAGTTCAATTGACCAGCTTTGCAGCCTAGCAGCAAGGTTAAGCAAAGGCCAGGCCTACCGCAAAAAATTGAAATTAACATAAAATAATTAAACCAGGCTCATTTCAAAATAACATAAATTTATAAAAATAATAATTCCAGATAAATCAGCTCACTGGCGCTTGATCATAACACTAAATGGCAATCATTACGGTGATAACCTCTGGGCATTAGGCCAAAGTGGGGGTTTGAACCCACATCCTCATGTGTACCGGTACAAGGAAGACATGCTAACCACTGTACACCATATAGGAGTTGGATGAATTATTAAAAATAATTAAACATCTCACCTCTTGTCGGGCAGAGAGTTGTTGGCCGTGCCCTGTCTGTTTTGTTTCTTCTTCTCTTGTTCAGTAGGTGGACGTGCTTTGGCTTTCTTGTCCGAATTGTCTTGCAGTCCAGGGTTTGAACCTTAAACAAATCGTAAAGGAAAAGCTTAGGACAAAAATACTTCAGAAAAGTCTTCAGTTGTAAAATCATCTTGAAGGCCATACACTGTCTACAGGCATTGTTGAATGCTGTATTTATTTATGGTATGCAAATTATGCCAGCCTATCTTGGATTTACCTATTGCAAAATACCATACAATGATGGAAATAGAAATATTATTTGCTATTTCTATAATCTTACTCTTTTAAAAAAGGTGTCAGACAAGGTTGTCCTATGTCAATAAATACATTTCCATATACAGCATATTCAGAGATTTAAAAAATAGGTAGGGGGAACGGGGGCACATTGGGACGCGGGGCACTGTGGGACGGTGGGGTTTTCTTGGATCCTGGCAAGGTATATGATATGGAGGTGCCAACATATCTTGTAATTTCACATCCTGATGCTTCCATGGTTTTATAGACAAATTACAGCCACATGCAGAAGTATGGCGAGCAAAAGTTTGTTTTCCTACTACCGTAATATGGGGTGAATCGGGACACTGGGGTGAATCGGGACAGAATAGGAATGTATTTTATTTCTTTGACTACAAGTACTTATACTTTACCCAGGTCCGTAATTTTTGGCACAATTCTAGCATACATTTGAGAGAATATTGTGGCCGGGTTTTATAATTCTAACTGCAGGAGCTGCAGCACTTTAAACATGGCCCTGCAGAAACTGCATTCTCTGAGCTGGTCAAAACTTTGCTTGAAACACAAAAAGCATAAATATTAGACCCAGCTGACAATGCACGTGAAGTTCACGTGATAAACACGGGGGGAAACTGGTGAACATGACATAACTGAGAGTTATCACGTGTTCGTGTTCACGTGAGAAAAACTCCCACATTTTCACGGGATAACCACGTGATGAATGTCACCAGATTAACGCTAGACCATCTTCATGACATAACTGAGAGTTATCACGTGTTTTTCTTCACGTGAAAAAACTCCCCAGCATTTTCACAGGATAACCACGTGATGAACTTCACCAGATTATCACTTCACTATCTTCATGACATAACTGAGAGTTATCACATGTTTTTCTTCACGTGGTTAACTGGTGAAGATTGTCGCCCAGAAATATAGATGGAGCCACCTGTACTAGAAACACAGCTGTTTACCGAGTTCCGCACTAAGTTTACTTTAACTGAGTTTAAACGAATTAAACAAATGATTATGATTTCTAAATCTGAATTAATGCACAGTATATGGCGGATTGAAACTTATTAGCTCAAAAAGGAGCACATATTGGATATTATTACAAAAGACTAGTTATCCGAAATGTGAATCATGTACGACTACAATCCTTGATTCTGGTAACCCATTAAGAAGACTGAAAAGAGGCTCGCTGCATCACACTGGTTGTGACAAATTTTCAGCAAGTTCTTGTGGCTTTACTTCAGTCCCACAGCTATTGAAAGCCCAAGATATTGCTTGAAACAGTCCCAAGTTGACTGGCTTGATGAAGAGCCAAGTTAACGAGTTGGAGATTTTGCCTCTTCTCAAATAATTTTAACTGGTGAAGATTGCCCCCCAGAAAATCACGTGGTTAACTGGTGAAGATATTCACCAGAAAATCATGTGGTTAACTGGTGAAGATTGGCCCCCAGAAAATCACGTGGTTAACTGTTACAGATTGCCCCCCAGAAAATCACGTGGTTAACTGGTGAAGATATTCACCAGAAAATCACGTGGTTCACTGGTGAAGATTGCCCCCAGAAAATCACGTGGTTAACTGGTGACAAAATCACGTGGTTAGCATTTGCAATAACCTATCAGTTTTCCACGTGATAACTGAGGGGCAATTTCACGTGATAACTCTCAGTTAACCACCAGTTTTGTCAGCTGGGGAGGCACCGATCTAACAGGAAATTTTATTAAGCTAGTTTTGGCATATTAAGGCACCAGAGTAGTTGACTAGATGTGGGATTTTGTATGTTTAGTCATAGGTTCAGATCCAGGGCAATGACAAAGTTTCAGATTCAGCAAAAATAACCCTACTAATTTTCATTTGAATGTACTAGCATGGCTTTTTAAAGAATATTATTGGAATTGTCATCATTGATATTGGATTTAGTCAAGAATAACCAATGTATGGGGTAATTAACAGAAAAATACATATCTAAATACTTTTTTGTCATTTATCATATTTTTTACAAATCTGCAAATTTTACATATAAATTAGTTAAGATTTTTCTCAAAATTTTTTTCTGCATGTCAAATATATTTTCTAATGTCCATTCACAAGTAGCAATCACCTAAACATTCCAGGAAGTATCATTTCATAGAAATAGAGGACTGTCCCGATTCACCCCAAAATAAGGGGTGAATTGGGACAGTAGTTTTTCATGAATAAATCATTGAAAATTAAAGATATCTTTTAATGCTCCTAGGGATAGTTGGACCTTGAGTTCGGACATAATTAGGCACCATATTTAGGTTTATAAGTTGATTTGTGACCATGCTATGACAGAAAAACCCTCAATTCTGTCCCAATTCACCCCATATTACGGTACTAAAGTAAATATGGACGGGTTCAATTCTAACCATTCTATGGACAAACCATGAACAATGAGGCTTTCTCGGTGCTTGTATGAATTTTATATATCCTAACGAACAGTTATGAATTGCTATCATGATAAACGCACTCACTGGTGTCCGAGAAATTAGCATTTTGGTGTAAAAGTCATATCGGGGCTCATTGGTACAGTGAATTCGGGGCACATTGGGACGCACTTAATATGGCAGAATTTAAGTGTCCAAGGCAACTGAATGACCTGGGACTGCACACAACAGGTGTTCAGGCCACAGTGAATAGAGGTATAGTGGATTACCATGCTCTGTGAACAAATTTGTCGCAAAGCACTGTGTGTTACTTACATAGATGTACGCACCCAGGACAGTTTATTTTAAATGTTTAAAACTGTTTAAAGTTATGAACTATTGGCACTACAAAGTGTTAATGCTCTGTATATTGTCTTATGCACTACTTTTTGTGATATCTATTGCACATGTAGTGTTAAAATGATTTTTTAATTGATGTCCCAATGTGCCCCGGGTGTGCCACGCCGGGGCATATTGGGACAGTCATTTTTACGACTTTCTGGCTGCAAAAGGGTAGGTGTAGTCTAGTTTATTATGCCTTGCATTTAAGCTCAATAGTATTGGTGATATTCATGCAAACTTCTGAGTTCTTCAGTGCTTTCAGCATTGAGCAAAATTAGTAGACGTTAAAAGCGTCCCAATGTGCCCCCGTTCCCCCTATAAACTTAATTGCCATTAAATTTTGCTTTCTATCTATGGATGCCAACCAATTTATTTCCATATAATTTTTGCAATGACAAACACGGAAGCCCGTTATTTGATACAAAAATTCAAACTTACCATTGCCTCCTTCGACATTTGATTGCTCGGCTTTCATAATACGACTCTTTTGTGTCCTGTGGAATAACACAAATTCAAAATACATTCGAAATTATTAAACACAATCATAATATTATATATATACTATAGGGCCTATTATTTTCATATTTAATAGCTTCCAAGCTAATGTTGTCTCTTGTACTCCTCCGAGAATAAACAAATGTTGTATCTTTTTTGTACCTTTGTATCTTTTGTAAAACACCAACCCCAAACATGGGACTTTTTATTTACTCAGCATAGACACTAATCTAAGGGACGATACTCACTTAAGGATATTTTTGATAACTGGCACAGAAGGGTCCTCTGAGGGCTGCTTGCCCGGACGACTGGCAGCCGGCATAAGATCAGCAAACCCAATTCTGCCCCCTGAAAAGTCAGAAAATAAAGTTTAAAATATGATGATGATGATTGTGATTTTAAATCACAATCATCGTCATCAGGCCAGACAATTTGATTTTTAGCTTCCCGGCCTGACCGACCCTACAGATTTTCTGACTACTTAGTGTTGAAAAAAAAGTGAGCTTACCCACATTTTTCATCAAATTGACATTATAAATAATTGAGTATACAGCATTTTTTATCCGACCGACCCCCAACAAAAAGTGCCTCGAGAAGATCCGAGAAGCTAAAGATCAATTATGTCCGGCCTGGCATGCAGTTGAACCTACTTGAATTAACTCTTTAATCAAAAAATTAAATTTACTTCAACATAAATTTTGAAATGCCATGCGTTTTAAAATGCCATGTGTAACCATTTGAAAAATGTGGAATAGAATATTTAACAAACAGAAATGAATACATGTTTTAACCCCTTTAGTGCATATAATTGATGTCTGAGAAAAAAGCATACTTTTTAACACATTGGAGATTTCACAAAACTTTTATGGACCTCCTCAGTTCAAATGCATATAATCTTTTTCCTTGAAACACAACAACATGAACTTTCAGTTCAAGAAATCTCAAACACATAATATAAATTCATATATATATAAATACTATTAAACACAACACAGTAAGTCAAACACTACCAATCCAAATTAATCACTAACCTAGAAAACTTATTTTTAAGTTACATAAATTATACACAGTATAAGACAAATTCTGTTCAGCACATTTACATATTAAGACGACATTTACATTTTTAGATCAATCAACTCCCAAACAGCAATTAAGCCATGTCAATGCAACAAATTAGGCCTATTTGGCAACATATCATCAACGCCACTGCAATCAAAATTTTGTTATGCAACAAACAGTGGTTAATTACGTATTATGAAAGACAACGAAACATCCAAATTAATCTACAAATCAAATTTTGTTATTTCCAAAATTCAACTGGAAGTTTTTTAGTGGCTGTACCTTGCTGCCCATCGGCTTCTGAGATTGCTAAACATTTCTTGATTCGAGAGGCAAATTTTGATGTCGCTAAAATTGAGGAAAGACGAAATAAAGGAAAAATAAAATAACTGAAGGGTTTGGGGGGAAACAGAGGGAGAAAATCTCTCAGAAAAATAACAAGAGTATATTTGAGAGAATGTCCATTGTCTTGATTTGGTTTTGAGTCTTATATCATGACAATGCTGCCTCAATCAGCAAATATCTTATTTATTGGAACAAAGTATCTTTTGTGAAATCATGATTGATTTATAATGAGTTAAGAATTCACGACAAGGCCAAAATGATTACGTTGTTTTCTTTTCAAATGGCATTGAGAAATTTCGAAAAACATTACAGCATTTTTTTGCCACAGAATATACATTGTGCAATGTAATCAACATTCCTGCACATGGATTTACACTGCAGCTACTTCTAAGACATGAAATTTCACTCAAATTCTGACGCATATATTGCAGTCAATCCTTGACTGTACTTATATTGAAAGAAAACAACAAAGTTCAATTCACTGGGTCAATGTCGGACAATGATTACAAGTTTGCAACAAAAACATTTAATTGGGAAAAATAATTGATTATAATATAAGCCTCACACAGATTGCTTATAAACTTGAGTGGCTCCAACAATGATTACCGTCTGCAATGAGACTACCTTCTCAAACGAGACTATACATGCCTTACACCCTCAATGAAGACCACAAGAGCTGACAAGGCGGTCTTATAGCAGAGGGATCATGTGCAATCAACAAACAATCAAAAAAGAAATGATATGATATAATATCAACATTCAACTAAAAACATTGAAAATTTTAACAAATGCTAATAACACTATGAGCTTCACAAACAGCTGCTATATACAAGTCTAAAACCTAAATTTCATGCAACTAGTCATAACTATTTCTCACTAATGATATACCTCTGCTGCTTGATGAAATATCTGACCCTGGAGTTAGGGGTCTCTCTTTTTTCCCCTCTGCATCTTCAGATAGCATGGCTTTTGTGGGAAAATTGGATAGGAAATGGTTTATATGTTATCAAAATTGCAAAAAGCCTTACAAGATTGGGGAAAATTAATGATGATCGTGGCATTGTGAAATTTCACAAAACAGTGTAGAATTTTTTTTTTACAAAATTCGTAAAAATTGGGACATGAGAGAAGAAAAATTGTTAGTGAAGAAAAAGTTTCCCAAAATTTTTCAAATGCCAACCTTTCATTTATAAAGACTTATGAATTATACCAATGACCATGACTGCTGCATTTATTAAACAGCAAGATATCTTGTTCAAAAAGCTAAAGGACTGCATTTTGTATTCACAATAAAAAGAAATTCTTACCTAAAGCCGGGTTTCCTTGCATAGGTTTTCCAGAAGCAGGTCTCGGAGCGTTAGGGTCCTTCATGCTATTGAGGTATGCACTTCTCTCTTTGAAAGCATCGAACATCATTTTGACGAGGTCATTTAGTTGTGAGGGGGTCACCTCCTGGAAATAAACGATAAAGAAATAGAATGAAGTCCAATTATTCAATAAAATTATCCATGCAACAACTGCTGCATCAAAAGTTACATTGTTAATTTTTATTAAATATTTTTTTTTTCTTTGTGGTTAAATCAGGGGCTGCCAGCCAAAACCCCAATAATAAATTTTTTTACAACCTTAACAGATAAATAATGCAGGATGCAAGCCAGGATATACGTATGACGGGTTCAGGGTCACCTAATTTACTCATATCTGGACATCAATCCATCTATCTTTTATCTATCTGTAATTCAATCTGTGCACTCAATTTCTCTATCTCACCTCTTTATCCAGATTAGGCCGCAGACAAGCGTCTGTCTTTCTGTCCAGGTCGATGAGCATCTGATTCAGATTCTGAGCTTGGCAATTACTGTTGGCCACTTCAGCCTTGATCTTGATTTGAGTGTTGGTCAACCAGCGGGCTATCTTCTCCATGAAGACGAGGTCTACCATGTGGTGTTTGAATCTGAAAAAATTAAAAGATATTACATGTATATCATTGCGCCAATGAAATACATTGGAAAAATACAAATCCAGAAATGTTCAGGGTCTTACAATGTAAATCTAATGGGGATCTGAGGCAAAAATTAATTTGTAGGTCCCCTCAGATACTCCCATAAGAAGATCTGAAATTAATCTTTTTGGTACCCTAATATTTTCTTTTTAACAAAATGCAATTTTTCATCACACAAGTGTTGTTCCATAGGCCTCATATGGCAGCCATTTTAAAAATGACTGCCAAAATCAATTTTTGCTTAGGCCTATATCTTTGGCTCTAAATGGCCTGGTGCTATGATTTTTGTGTGGTCTGGTACGTCAAATAAATAGTTAAAATAGGCCTACAAATATAATTTTTGAAAATGTTTTATTTCAAAATTATGTCAGCTTATTCGTAGCATATTTTCAGTTAGTAGGCCTACATGCAACAGACGTCATTATCCAGTAATGTTAAAGAGTTGTACACACCTGTCTTCAAATTCAGCAGACACCTTAGAGGCCTGGTCCAACCTGCGAGACTCCATCCCTTCCAAATCGGCCATGATGAATCCCTCCACGGAATCCATCTTCTGCGACATTTTCTCCAACCGCTTTCGATACTCTTCCACCTCCTCAGGGCAGAAGTTGCCTCCATCAGA
Source organism: Platynereis dumerilii (assembly GCA_026936325.1). NCBI lineage: Eukaryota > Metazoa > Annelida > Polychaeta > Phyllodocida > Nereididae > Platynereis > Platynereis dumerilii. Next base: position 13,030,529 of record JAPTHN010000006.1, on the reverse strand, counting down.
AAATAGTCTGCAAAGGATTGATTCCGAAATTCATAGTGTGATATGAAAGAAATTATGTATGTACCCTACATACAACATTTCTTGAGTTAGGGAGGTGAATGTCATGGTTCTTTGGGGCTGGTCTTTTTTTTTAAACTGAAGACTCTTGAGTTCGAATGCTAGCTCTGGTTCTCTTTTTGAGCTAACATTCAAGCACAGGGTTCCCACTCTTTCGCCCAGTTCAAATTCAAGGTTTTTTCCAGGTTTTTCAAGGCTGCCAAAACCAATTTTCAAGGTCAAAACCTGAATTTTTTCAAACTGATTTTACGCCCCGGACAGCCGTCGAAGTCCAAAATTTGTTGGACCGTTTCAATTTTTGCAAGAGAACCCCTAATTCCAGACTTTTTCCAGGTTTTTGTTGGAAATATCACATTTTCCAGGTTTTTCCAGTCCAGGAAAAGCACAACCCAAAATTCCAGGTTTTCAAGGTTTTCCAGGTTGAGTGGGAACCCTGCTAGCAGTATCTGACCTAAAAATTACTTCAGTATAAAAAATAAATTAAATTCTTAGCATTCATAGAGGGCCGGCACGGGCCTCCCCCAAGGTCACAGCATGTGCGACTCAATCAGCGCTTCAGCCTACGATCTAATTTACTTTGCGGCGCTTTTTTGAGGCGTTTATCTATAGCACAACTCGTGACGTCATCAGCACCAAGCTGCTCGGGAACTTATTTTGGCTTTGACCCTTGCAGCGTCAACATCTGAGAGCAGCAATGTTGACAACATGGACAATGACCAACAGTTTAGTAGTAGCCAATATGATAATTCCAAAGCATTGCGAGACCACACTGTCCCCAGGTATACAGTATGATTATGGAAGAGGAGATCATTACACAAATTTTAATTTATTCTTGACTGATATGAATGCAACATGCAACAAGTTTTCTGCAGCATCTGCCGGCAGCACAACCCAAAACTAATAAAACTCTCTTGCAAGTGGATAGATGTTGATTGTTGAATCATCTGGAAAAGAATGCCAGAAAATGATTTTTGCAAGTCTATTTTCTGTGCTAACAGCATTTTGATTCGCTCTCATAAAATTTCTTATTCTTTACTACTTTGTTCTTCTTCATAAACCGCTGAACCATATAAATGACTCAAAACTAGTTAAACAATAATTATTGTGTAAGTATTATTTTCATCGCCGAGGCGCAGCCGAGATGATTAAAAAATTAGCATATATATATCAAGACTTTGTTAAATTTTACCTCTCGGCCCTCTACACTAGACATTGTCTACATAATTATATTAATTTTTCTAATTTACTTTCATATTTCATTTTAACTAATATAATAATTATATTTTCAGTTAATATAATTATCTTTGAAACCACTCACTTGAAGGACTTCATGAATCTGGCATTAGATTCCCTGATCATCTGCAGCGTGTTCTCCAGGTCTTGGCGGAATTGGCGAAGAGACGTCCGGATAACAGTCATGAATTTTTCTTGTTCCACTTGTAATTGGTTGGAGAGGGCAATAATTCTGAAGAGAGAAAACAAAATACAATGGATGGATCATTGGTACTTTATATCCAATATTTATGCACCTTGGTAGGCTAAGTAGGATTCGAAGAGGACAGCAACGTGGCCTAGGATTGAAACTGTTGTCCAACATAGGTCCTGGTGACTCAGCCAGGTAATAGCGGGAATCGAACAGAGGACCCAATGATTGGAAATCAAGGGAGCTACAAACTGAGCTATATCCCTCTCCCACAAAACTTAATAACTTTGCCTGAATTGTCTTTTGTAGAGAAATCAGAATGTCTGAGCCATAAATTGGCCTGCACATTTACACCATATCTTCCAAAATAAAAATTTATGCAGGTAATAAAATAATTCTGCTCACCTCGAAGACTTGGTGGCGTTGATAAAAACAATCTCCAATGCAACGATATCCTCTCTGAATTTATCCGCCAGGCGATCGTGCTCTTGTGTCATTTCATTGAATCTGTTTTTCAGGTCAGTCAGGGCTTGGTTGATTCCTTTGCAATGGCGTTCCACCCTTTCTTGGTGCATTACCAGCTCTGCAGCCCGCACGTTATGCACGTCCAACTCAGCTCGGCGTTTTCGCGGGTGATGCAGATGCATGCGGAGGTCCAGTTCGCTGTTTAGTTCTTCGGTCTATAAAGTTAGAGAACAATCATTAATTGAGTGAAACACAACAGATAGAAATATGATATGCTACAAAAAGATATTGTCTATGCTAAGCTAGTTTGTAAATAATTATTTGGCGCAATTTCTGGTCAAAGGCCACGCAATTTCACAAATAAACTTCATTGCTTGAATATTATCCAAAGTTTATCTGCACATTGCTTATTTGCAATCATTGTGATAATATTTTGATACATATATATGCATATTTTTATGGTCGACAATTTTTAAAAGGCTACAGATTATTTCCAATGAAATGTTCTGGACATGTGCTAGTCCATCAAATAAAATCTCAACCACTTTTAAAAGCCACTTTGTAATAAAGTTTTCAAAACTTTCTGTAACCTAAAGTCACGAATAATTTGAAAAAAAGTTAATTCAAGGCCCTTCATTGTGATAGAAATTGAGACTGATCATATATTTCTGTGACTTTGAAAAGATCTGCATTCTCGTTTTCTGCAACTTCTTTCTGGATAAATCCACGCCTAATCCAAAAAATTGACGACATAATACAAAGTGAACCACTCCTTACCTTTGCAGCAACCACCCCGTCAGAACGACCTCTCGCACTGTCCATCCAGTCTTCCAGATGGTCAAGAAAGTTCAGTCTTATTCTGCAATCAAAGATACAAAGCAATATGTAGGACTAATATCCAAAAACATCAATCTACAAGCAAATAATTCGCATTTAGAGTACTTGCAATGTGGCAAAACAGAACTTAGTAATTCAATGTCCACTTGCTTAGGGCTACACAAAGACAATTTTTCTTAAACTGCATATAGATTGTAGAAGAATTTTTTTTGTAGTTTTAGGCAATGTTAATGAGATAAAATTCACAATAGATCTGACCACACAGAATATCGCAAGGTGGTTGTATAAGACTATATCTATCACAATTAGAAAATGAGGCAAACTGATAATATTCACATGAAATGCTTGTTTAATCTTCTCACATCTTTTCCTTACTCTGGCTTCAAGCCGCTTTCCAAACATCTTCACAATCACCCAAAGACAATTTCAGATTGATGTTTTATAATCTAAAAGAATTCAATGAAACCCTTACCGTTTCTTGATGTCATTAATAGTCGAATCAGAGATGTCCACATTTTCCAAATAAGGAGCCGTTGCTTCTTCCTCACCCTCGGAACTTTCCGGAAGGATTCCATATTCTCCGGCGATCGTTAGAACGTAAAATGTGGTTCCTTTGGCGGTTGAAAGAACCTCGTTGACAGCCAGAGGTATCATGCTGGAGTCGATCTGGAATAAAAGTACAGAAATTGTGAACAAAAATATAGAAGCTCCAGCTGCTCCACAAAGAAGGCTTAATCATTCGCTGGGTTGCAAAAGGGAATTTCCCACTCAAATTGGAAAATAAATTGAAGGACTTCTCCAAGATATCCTTCGATGATAATTAGCGTCATTTTGAAAAAAAATATCACACACATTTTTAAAACACCTTTGATTTGGAAACATAGGTTGGGAAATTGATACCATTCAAGGACATTTTTCTGCTGAAAATCAGAAACAATTTTTAATTCAGCAAATTCGGCCTGTTCAACAAATGCCCCTATGCATTTTATTACGCGATCCCGCATCCTGCCGTTCTGCAAATTACATACTGTCTGCGTTTTATTGTGACAATGCAAGCCCGTTCCGCCAACGTATTTTCACTGCATGATTTTCCCCTTTTGTACCGAACTTGCTAGACTCCCTGCATCTGCAACAACATCTTAATTAAATTGAAAACTTGGCAAGAACAACCACCATTCAGTTAAACAGGTTCATTAATCTGATTGATTCTAAGTTTAGTTGCAACACTATTTTCAGATCCTTGAGGTACCTTCAGACACATAACATGTTTTTATTCTATTAACAGAAGAATGTCTACAATTTCAGTAGGAACACGTGGCATTGAATCAACAGAAGAATGCCAAGCATTCTAATGAGAACACTCTTGTCAACAGAAGAATGTCTACAACTCCAATTGGAACACTTTTGTCAACAAAAGAATGTCCATAATTCCAATTGGAATACTCTTGTCAACAGAAGAAAGTATTTAATTCCAATTGGAACAATCTTGTCAACAGAAGAATGTCTATAACTCCAATTGGAACACTCTTGTCAACAGAAGAATGTCTATAATTCCAATTGGAACACTCTTGTCAACAAAAGAATGTCTATAATTCCAATTGGAACACTCTTGTCAACAAAAGAATGTCTATAATTCCAATTGGAACACTCTTGTCAACAAAAGAATGTCTATAATTCCAATTTGAACACTCTTGTCAACAGATTGGAACACTCCAGTCAACAGAAGAATGTCTACAACTCCAATTGGAACACTCTTGTCAACAGAAGAATGTCAAGAACTTGAATTGGAACACTCTAGTAAACAGAAGAAAGTCCATAATTCCAATTAGAACACTCTTGTCAACAGAGTAATGTCTATAATTCCAATAAGAAGACTTTTATTGACAGAAGAAATGAAGAATATCTGCAATTCTAAAAGGTGATATTCAAATCATAAAAGAATGTCCCTTTACACCGCAGAATGTCAACAACAGTGGAGAGCAGCAACGCCCTTGTGCTTGACATACAGTATTTCTACACTCATCCAGTAGGCAGAATAATTATTTTAGTCAAGGAAATGAAACACAGCTATAGTGTTGTTCCATTTGTAAACTTTGCATGCACAATTGAACAATGCTACATGCAACAGTGTCAATAGTGCATTGACACTGCGGTTCAGGGGTGTATCCAGAAATGGCCTGAGGGGGGGGGCAATACATGGGGTGAATATGCGGCACTCCACGGTGTTTCCCATCTCCTCCATGTTAATTTTGGAACTGAGGGGGGGCCATGGCCCACCCCTAAATACGCCACTGCTGCGGTTACTGTAAGTGGCTTGCATGGTGGCACTGCCCAATCAATTAGCACCTGCAACTGGCACGATTGCCTGATTTGTTGTAATTATGAATCATGAATTTTTCATTTGCATAGATTCTAGCGAGTCGTACACTGACCAGACTGTGAATTAATGAAATGTCCAGTTTATTGGAAATCTGCCAAACTAGATGAAATTGACTTGTGAATGAAATGCGAATAAATATTTTAATTGTCAAGGAGGATCACAACTGCCACCAAAAATGTATATTTGGTGCAAAGAACCAAGGCTACTTTCTCTTTTTTTTCAATGCACTCAGCTTAATAATTATTGTTCGGGAGCAAAAAAAGAATTCCCACTGACCTGGGTAGATCTAATAAAAGTCTGATTCCTGCAGTGGATTCCTGTACATGTACCAGATTTCTTGCTAATTGGAACAGTTTCATTCAATTACAAGCAATCACGTAATAGAAACAGATCATCATTTAAAATTAAATCAATTACTATAACTGCAAGAAATCTTGACTAATCCACCATAAAATCTATAAATTAATGCAATTGCCATGGAAGCAAATCCAGTAAATTTTTGACTGCACATTTCAATAGTGCAATTTTGTGACAACTTTTCAAAAGGACTCAAACACAAAAGAACAACATGCATGTTCTTACTATAGAAAATCTGTTCCGAAATTAATTCATGCTGAGTGTTTGGATTTAAGAATATAATAAAAACATTGCATAATTACATCTTAACAATTTAAAAAAAACTCTTGTAAAATAAAGTGTCAAAATAAGTTTCATGTATGATGTTATTATGATGAACCACACTCACTCTAAACATTGTGTTACATCTTGTACGTTGTAAACAAACATTTAACCTGGGCCATATAGAGGTCTCCTGGCAGCTAAAGAGCACTAAGTGCCAACTTGGAATTCTTCCAAAATTATGGAATTGACACATATGCAGAGAACATAGATGTATGAATTTATGTAATTGGAACATTGAATATATATTTCAGAATTGAAAGAGATTAAATGGATTACTTAATTACGGACATTTTGTTGCATTTAATTACAGTGATTTCATGGTTATCACATATGCCAAGGAAAATGGTATCATTATTTGAAATACAATGTATTTCAACCACCTTATTAAGGGGAGGTATGGGTGAGAAGGGCACTTTTCTGTAATTTTAGGCATAATGGCCCATGTTTGGTATCAAAAGATAGGTTTTTGCTAAATTAGATGATTTGAGGTCATTTTGCATTTTTGCGATGAATGGTTGCCATGGTAACCAGTTTAAAAGGCAAAAAAAAGGCTGATTTTTGCTGCTCACAGGATTTTAAATTTCTGAAGTTACAGACATGTCAGAAAAATTTCAAAAATGTTGACAAATGAAGAAAAGCAAAATGAAGAAAAGTATAGAGGGATTTTTAAAAATTCCTTTTAATAGTGCCAGAAATTGGGGTAAAGTGGACTAAAGTCATTTTTTGGGAAAAATTGCTGGTTTCTGCGACTTCAATCTCAAATAATTTCGTAACCAAAAAAAAATTAAAAAATCCCCTCTATACTTTTCAAGACAATTTTGCAAGGATTCCGTTGATGTATCCCACAAGTTCCTACGATGAACGGTTGTCAAGATTTTTCAAATCCCGTGGAGGGTAAAAGTGTGTTTTCGCACATTGCGGAAAATGGCAAAAATGTGACGTAACCGTCATTTTAGGCAATTGACCACTGTATAACATATCCGTGGCAATTTATCCAATTCTAATGAAGCTACAGGTACGAAATTTTACCAAGATTTAGTTATCATTGTTATGTTTCACCAAGGTAAATTCTATGTTTCCATGGCAACTGCATTTTTGTGTGGACATCTTTGAAATGACACAACACCACTATTTACTTACTAAAATTTGGCGACGATTTTGTATTTAACATGGTTTTAAGTAATGATAGAGACATATTTTTATATAATTGAAGCTTGGACTGGTTGCCTGAGTTGGTGCAGGTCAAAGATATGGCATAAACTGGATTTGTTAAGCTTACACATTTTTGGGGAATTTCTCACCCATACCTCCCCTTAAGGCCTACAAAGTGTACAACCCATTTGTTCGCATAAATTTTAACATTTATCCATCTCATCATCAATTATTTTGCTTGAATAATACGTGCTGAAACGAAAGCACAACATTGTCCCTAAATCAATTCTTCTAAATCAATTCTTCCAGTTATTTCTTGGTTAACTTTGTGATAAAAGATAGATAGATAGATAGATAGATAGATAGATAGAAAGATAGATAGATAGATAGATAGATAGATAGATAGATAGATAGATAGATAGATAGATAGATCTGAGCATTATCAAAAGTTATCTCTCAAAATTAAATTATTGCATTAAGCAATCTTTTGTCAAAATACCCATGTCTTTCTCAAAACTTCCATATCCCACTTGCAGAACTTTCTTTCTTTCCCTTCTCCAAGTTCTCCTGCCTTTGAGGTGCAGACAGATTGCCACGTGCTTGCAGAACGTTCCTTTTGGAAGGTATGCACAAGCGCCCCTGGTGCCTGCAGGCAGAACCACTCACCTGGAGCAGATCAAAGGCAGAAGTGGGCAGGTGAGATGAAATCAGCCAAGCGTGACTGTGACCCACATGGCCACTGGCTTGCTCACAGTACATTTCTGACATTGCTGGATAGAACTCAAGGCTGGATTCTCTCAATTTCCAGGTAAGTACTTTACAAATTGGGCCACAATTTGGAGTACCAACACATCAATATCATTGTTAATTAGATGCTTAATTAGATGAATATTCAATCCTCCAATTTGGTTCTATAACATATTTCTGCAACTGATATTAACCCATTTCACATGTTTCAGTGCTTTAAATAGGTGACTCATCTAACACACCTATATGTATGATGTTATGCTTCAGCTAGCAATTTAAAGTATATACACTTCTACCAGTCTCAGACTTCACATTATATCAGCAACACAATAAGACATAACTTTAAATTAACTTCAATAACTTGCTATTGTGTAAACCAAGTTGAGTATTGATTTAAAGTTAGTTTAGATTTCCCAGCTCTATTCTTTCTCGAAATAATTCATGCATGACCACAAACTTGTTTTTACACTCGATAAGTAAATGACTTTTCTAGTTTAATGCTTGGCTAAGTTTTATTTGAGGAATGCTCTAAAATATGTGTATGTGTACAGTACTGTAGATGATTTCATTTCATGATATGACTTTTAATTTTCCAAAAATAAACCCCTATTTCTATGCCAATTTGCCAAATATAACATGTATTAGGCCACAAAATATCATATGATATGCATTAGGCCAATATTATATTGAAAAGTGCCGAAGGTCATTTGTATTTTGTTTCATAAAGAAATATTTGATAACACCAAAAGTGTATCTTTTCTCGCAATTTTATAGCTTGGATCACCCATAAAGCCAAGCAAATTATTCAAAATAAATAATATTTCACAGAAATTTGGACAGTAAACTGGCAAAATAGTAATCGTTAGTAACTCTTATGCCAATTATGAATGATTTGAAGGTGAAAATATGAAACCACGTAATGATTCTACGTATAGCTGCTTTGGATGAGAACCATCTGATAGATAGAAAGATAGATAGATAGATAGATAGATAGATAGATAGATAGATAGATAGATTGGTGTTTATGCCTCTGCAGCACCTCATTGGGCTACATTGAATAGATAAATATATTAATAGATAGATAACTCGCGTGACCACACTTAGAGTACACAAATGGCTGTGATTGCTTGCACTGTGAAGCATAGCACCAGCTAATAAGTTTTTTGCATGACATGTACAGCTATGCTATCATAGTATCAAGCTTCAAATGCATGCATAAAATGGCATCAGCAATCATGTATGACTGAAATGTGCAAATTGTCTTTAATACAATATAATTCCTTGTAATTGTGTGATACACATTGAGTTTTGACAGTTGGCCACAGTTGACAAACTGCGAAACACATTCAACAATAGTTGAATATGATCATTTAATAATAACTTAAATTTATTACACAGTTATTATCTGCACAGGTGGCACAATAGTTCTCTTAATTATCTTATATTAAACAGCAATTACATCGCATTAAAAAGCAAATAGCAAAAATAATGGACACAATAGATACAATTAGCGTCAAGCTGTGATTGTTATTGTTAATATTATTGTGAATAATAGTACAATATAACCTGTTTACTTTTTCCACATTTTAGATTATACTGTATTAGTGTGACAGGCTATATATAAGGAAGGTGTCCATATTTTTATTTTACTGTATCAAGCCGATAAATGATTACAATTATAGCAAAATATAATGGAGGAAGTTAGATTTTATGTATCGTAGTCTGCCAGAAATAATAACTTTGGTTTAAGCTAGGCTTTGTTGTGCCTTTTTGATAGTGGATTTCGATAATTTGAGACCTTATAGATAGATAGTTAGATTAAAGATAGATAGATAGATAGATAGATAGATAGATAGATAGATAGATATAGCCCTCTAAGACCAGTTTTGGGCACTCACAAGGGTTTACTGAGTGAGTGGGAGTCCTCAACATGTTACACATTTACCCCATGTGAGGGATCTTTTACTTGCAGCACAGGCACTGATACAAGCGGCCGCCAATTTAATGTCTCATCCGAAATACATCCAGCTGTGATTTTGGTCATAAATGTCCACTAAAAATTTTGGGTTCCCCAACTGCGGTTTGAACCCATGGAGGCAAAGACCTTCAGCATAGCAGGCTTGGCCTCTAACCACTCAGACACTGTCTGAGCTATTGGGTTGCAGTAGCAGCCATTTTTCAAAGTGTTTTCAAAGTTCATCAATCAATCAATAGTTTGGAATTAATCTCGTTGGATTCACATCATGTGACTAGCATGACTGGTCATGTGACTAGTCATGTGACTAGACTGCTGTAAATCTCGATGCTACATGACGATAATTACTTAAGTAGATAAAATGGATTTTAAATTGGAACTTCCATGCTTTTAAAAAGCTACTGCCATTATAAATGTAATGTGGCAACCAAAATGCTCTAGCATTTGAAATGAAATTCGATCGTTCGGTATAAAGTGCATTTTTGTGTTGGAAAGTACTTCAGATCACATTTTTGCTGCTATGTGAATTGCATTTACAATTTTTAAAAGCTTTTTGGAAATTTAAAAGCAGATAATTGTAATATAGCAGATTTAGTCATTAGCTGTTTGTAGAAAATTGCTGTGATATTAAAAGATATGAACACAATTGTGTTGGATTTGTCACCATCAAAAACGAGTAAACAGATAGATAGATAGATAGATAGACAGCTAGACAGATAGACATTAGATAGACAGATGGATAGACAGATACTTAGAGACTTTCTGAATGACTGAATTTGAAGTTTGTAACTGTCTAACATACACCGGTGACGCACTATCAATAACAAACTCTTCAAGTTATAAAAACTTAACATATTTAAAATCTGAACACTAAAAAATAGCAATGAAATGATACCAAAACTCTATTCACTTGGGTGGTATAAATTTGACTTCTGAATCAGTAGCACTTGTGCACTGGAGCAACTAATGTAAACATTCGGAACAAGGGGGGGGGGGGTAGAATAGAATTGCCAAAGTATAGACAAGTATAGCCACAGAATAGAAAGTTCCTTTGAGAATAGTAGATACATCTTTCACACACAAAACATTGTGTGCTTGGGCTCGTCTTTGTTGGCTCAGTGCTGTGTCATCTAAGTATGGACCGAGTCGTGCATATAGATCAATAACTTTCAATCTTCACAATGTATTTCCTATAAGGATGTCATGAAAAGTATAGCACCTGTTCTTGGTGTGACCAAGTAACAAGGTTATTAGGCCTTTGATACTTATGACTATTTTGTAATTGAATAATTTAAGTGACTAATTTTGGGCTTGTGAATTAGCAGTTCTTGTGTTGGTAGTGTGATGTTCTCTATAAAATATACCGTTCTCTATAAAATATTCATGTTTTTTTTTTGTTGAAATATGTTTTTAACTCATTTGGTAAAATGAACTATATCGGGAGTGTTTAGAAGAATTATTTATTATGAAATTTAAGACAGAAGTATACCAAATTCTATGTAGGTCCAGTACTGATTTAACATATTGGGAAAGCTTTGCACATGGCAATACTAAGTACAATACTCATATATATAAAATTAACGTCTCACCCAATTTTAAATAATCTGTTAAAGATTAACTTGATTCAAACCTGAGACCCAGTGATAAGTATTTAGAATTCTTAAAAATGGGCTAGCTGTTAAAATATTGAATTCGAACTCAGTCATCTTAAAATTAAGACATAACAATTCTAGAATGAAACAAATTACCCCAATTCAGTAGTTAAGATTGTAGAAACAGACCTCCCACCCACAAGTGTCTGGGATTTTTCTTTATTGATTCACTTGCACTTGTTACTATTTGTTAGCTAGCACCATTTGCAGTCAATATTGATGGAATAACCAAAGTATGATTGAGAAAAACTTTGGTTCTGATTACGATGACTCAAAAATGGGTGTTGCTTGGCAGTCGAGTTCGTTTATATAAAATATGACCTTGCATGGTAGATTGATGTTGTATATTATTCGCAGACTTTAAATGGCAGTTAAGCTACATCATGGCAAGGATGCATGGATGAATGATTGCGGCCTTACGTCCTATATTTATGCACTTCGGTAGGAGGACACGGCAATGAGGTGAAGGATGATTGAACCTGCTGTCCAACATAGGTGCAAGTGACTTTACCAATGCCTGGGTTCAAACCCAGTGCCAAGCGATTGGAAACCCAGCAGGCTACAACTGAGCTAATTCTATCTCCCCTGATACTTGGACAGTTACTTGTAAATCCTTGGCTATTTACATAGTCTAGGCATTCATGTTGGCAATAGTTTTATTTCATCTGCATAGAAGACATGGTTACAAGGGGCTGTGACTCCTAACTCGATATAAGAGATGGTCGAAAGAGTTTTATTTACCCATGTCATACATTGGATATAAGTAAATACAGTTGCCAGTTGGTATAATAACCTATATTCAATCACATATCACATGCACACAAAGTCATGTAACTCACATACCAATTATATTAATGCCCAATAATGGCAAATACACTTGATTCTGAGCAATAGTATTGGAAAACATGACTTAGTGGCTTTCCAATTGACAACATTTCACTAATATGTCTAATAAGGAAATCATTTGCAGCTGTCATTTGAACAGTTTAGACAAGGAATACAATAGTTGAACTTATTGATTTGTGGTTTGCAGTTCAATGAGACGGTAGAGATGAAAAATGACAAAATGAGATGAAAATTTATTGATAGATGTCAGAAAATTAAATTGGGTTTTAAAATATTTAGAATAGAAAGTGTTTCGTCCGAGACTCTTGACAGTTTTATTTTCTGATACTAGAAATATGTGTAGTGTATACAACTCAAAATGTACATTTGATGTAAACGATATGTCACTGAGTCGCACAGTGGACCATACATCTGCCCTGTGTGCATTGGATACAGGTTCAAACCCCGTGCTGATGGGGCGTAAAACACAAACTCACTCACTCAATACAGGTTCAAACCCCACTCTGGCCAATGTGGCCATGTCCAGAGGTTATCCCAAGAATAGTTTCTTTGCTATGTATAGGATCCTACAGTATCATCATAATGAATATAAAATTCTGAAAGTAACAGAAATCTGATATCAAAAAGAAGAAATCAGAACCAACATTTTTCTTAACAGGCCTTTATAATCAAAAGTATTTTGTTTATAGTTAAGGTCATAAAATGTTAATATAAACAGCCTGCCATATTGCCTATATGGCTGTATATGCACTATACATGTAGCCACTCAGCCAGCCTCTGTGACAATGCAGAGCTCTTATTATCATGCTTATAGAATGCAGTCAGACGAGGAGCAGAAATCAATATTGAATTTATCGATCGCTTTGTATCAGTCTAGCTCCGCGATTTAAGAGGATTGATCGCTGAATTATTGACTTTGATCGACCAGGAAAAGTCCGGGACAAGTGCTTTGTCAAATTGAGTGACCAGCTGACCACGGGTCGCAGGGTTAATGTCCTTGGGAGTAAGGTTTAGAAGTCGTTATTATGAGTTTATAGTCTCTCAGATGATGAAAAATGGAAATATGATGTAATAATAATAATGGAGGCCTATGGATACCTGGATAGATAGAGTGGGATAGATTAGCAGATAGATGATATTGAAAGATATAGATAGATGACAGAGACAGATGGTTAATGATGGACCCATGTAGGGCCTATAGAGGGTACAGCAAAAGGTTGATTTTTAAACAATGTAAGTATCATTTAACTTTACCTGATTTATACTCAGGTGAAAAATATAAAATCACTTTTCACTATACAGATAAAGCTCAATAATTATATATTAGTAGATAGATAGATAGATAGATAGATAGATAGATAGATAGATAGATAGATAGATAGATAGATAGATAGATAGACAGATAGATAGATAGATAGATAGATAGATGGATAGATAGACAAAGCTAGAAAATTGCCTGTCAGAAGACTGCAATATTGCCTGATAATAAATTACTTGTAATAAAATTTGACGAATGTAATAATAAGTTGGAAAAGCTGCATCACAGTTAATTACGCCAGCATACAAATGTCAAATATTTGTCTGGCTGTTAATAACATTACAATTATGAAATGTGTGCACCTAGATCTACAGAACAGCTGCAACTTTCTATTCAGCTGCTTTTGACAAAATTTCCAATTGAAAAAAATGACATGATGGTAAACATTGATGCATGTTACGACCACAAACTTTGTCATAATTGAAAGTAGTGCACACAATGCTAACATGTTGTGGACTATAACTCGCTTGAGATCAGCGCATCAATCTTGAACAGTCGAAAATAACAAAAAACTGGCCTGCGAGGGCTACACCTAGGGTTACTTGGTTAAATCTTGATTAAATCCTGATTTTCAGAATAAAAATCATTGATTTATTTTATTTAAATCATTTGATTTTTTAACTTTTTATGAATATTGTGACCCTGTCTGCTTTAGGGTCTATATATATTGACTACATTGTATTTATCTACTTTTCTTTCTATCTCTTTATCTAATCTACCTTTCTGTAAGTGTAGGTAACTCGATCTACGAACTAACAAAGACAAACTTCACCAAATTTAATTTAATGTACTTCTGGTGTAGGACCCTGAAATGTTAAATAATTGATCATTTCTTTAAAAACAAGAATTTTAAAGCCCCTGGATGAGGAATAGTCTGATTACTAATTCATGAACTCCGCATTATCTGAAACAACTAGGCAGCATGAGATACTTGCATTTCAAGGCATCTATTGCACGAAAAATCGCATCATTTTAAAGTGAATGTTTAAGTATAGTTTAGAAATTAGACAATTCCCAAAAAAGGATATCTATCCAAACAGGTGATCTTGAATGCAATTACACCCCTTAATAATTTGCCATTGCCATGCTAAATTTATCTGACGATAATAGCTATAATAGCACTGGTATTGCTGGCATCATTGAAACAATGTTTGCATCATACCATTCAGGTTTCCTACTATTTTAGTATCACCACTGAATTTGTATCAGGGGTCGTTAAGCTAGATATATGTCCAAATATTATTGCCAACATGTTAAATTTGTATGAAGGGTCTTTTAAACTAGAGACAGCATCTTGCAAATTTATGTTTGTGCAATGTGCACCCCAAGTGTCAATGCTATTCCAATGGAGCATGGGATCTACAACCTTTAGCAAGATTTACCACCTTCTCTGATTTAAAGACCCCTCGGACAAACTTAACGCTCATACTGATAGCTTTAGTAGGAAACCTCAATGGTATATATGAAACAAGCATCATTTCAATGACGCAGTCAGTGCCAATGCTGTTAATAGCCAGGTGAGTGACATTGAGACAATTAAGGTTGAATTCATAGGCAAATCACTGAGTGGTGTACTTACTTTCAACAGCAACTGTCTGTATACACTATACAATATTAAAAAACCTTCACACAACTTCACAATATTGTATACAAGGACTCCCAAGTACATATTCAGTTTTTGCAATCGTTTTTTTTCCTCAAATTTGCTTTCACCTGCTATGGAGTACTTGTAAAGAACTAGAAAGAAGTATCCTAAAAATGAGGTATATATTTTTCAATATTTTGCATGTAGACGAATTTGTAAACCTGCAAAAACGAACATGTACACGAATTTGGCATTCGTGGAGGTGTCAAATATGGTCATTCACGAATTTGTATAGGTGTAATTACGAACATACTAAACTTAAACTTGGCTAAAACTAACCCTAAACCTAATTTTGACCATAAAACTGAAACCAGTAACACCTCCACGAATGTTAGTATTGTCAGGTCCACGAATGAATAATAAAGCACATCCACGAGTGTTAGTTATTACATATAGTGATGCACGGATAGTGAAAATAGCCGGATACCGGATACCGGATAATCCTGCAACACCAACTGCCGGATACCGGATATTAACCGGATAGTTGGAACCGGATAGTAAATGTGCGAAAAAGGACTTTTTCAGCATCCGAAGTTGATGATAAATATTATTTCTTGAGTGCCGAGAGATGATCATTTCCAGCAGGGGACTGTTCCTCTGATTGAGTGTTTTTCATTATGCTCCGTAACTGAATTTAAATTTGAGGATGGTAACATCATGTTTTTGACTCTCTTCTTGTAACATTCTTTTATTTATTATCAACATTTTTCTAGCTTTTCCCTTATTTTTGAGCATCCCAGATATCCGGTTCTGACACCCTAATTCTGCCGGATATCGGATATCCTGCAAATTCCAATATCCGGCCGGATACCGATACCTTGCCGGATATCCGTGCATCCCTAATTACATATACACGAGCACTTATGCTCGTTTTTACACATCCACAAACTCGTAAATGTTCGTTTTTACACCTCCACAAATTCGTGAACATGCCAAATAATGAAAAATATATACATGTAAAAATGTGTTAAAGAGCATGGATTTAAAAAAAGTTTTCCAAGTCTATTCTGTGACATAACATCCATAAAACATTTGTTTTCATAATATTCATTTGAAGTATTTGTCATAATATCAACCTTTGCAATCATTATGATAAATTATGGCTAAACAATTAAGTAGCTATACCTTTACCACAAATCGCACCAACTTTATGAAACTAGTACGCGAAAAAAAGAATGATACACTTATTTACACAGGATATTTTAGCCAAACCTTTCCTCTGAATACCACACACTTTCAAAAGCGTGACCTTATTTTTGACAAGAATAGAAATACAAAGCAACAAAAAAATAAGTAAATAAAACATGATAAAGAATAAAAAAAGATGTGTTAAGTAAGAAATCTAATGTACTATGTATTTCTCACATAGAAGGACACAATGTCACAGTAGGTTCTAAGTAATCAATCTTATAATACCCATTTTTAAGAGAGGACTACAAAAAATAATTCAAGAAAAAAGTTAGAATATAAAATAGGACCTATCAGTAAGGAATTTATTCTTTAAAAATTTCTCTATCGCACACAAAAAGAAGGCGTAATCATATATCACTTTTGGAAATTTTAAGGTATAAAAAATTAAACTATACTATGTGTAATGTAAAGACAGCAAGGTCATGCCATTCATACAGCGTAGTACCCGGTAGATAGAAGGCAGAATCTATAGATAGACTTAAGATAGGTTAGTAGGTAGACAAACAAATAGACAGTAGACACAAAGATGGGGAAATAGATAGGGAAATAGAGAGATTAATAGATAAGGAAATAGATGGATAGTAGACAAAAAGATGGGGAAACAGATAGGGAAATAGAGAGATAGATAGATAAGAAAATAGATTGATAGATTGGCAGATAGATTTATAGATAAAATGAATAGATGACAAGATAGAGAGATTGCTCACATAGACAGACAGAGAGATAGTGTAGAGAGATTGATGAAGATAGAGAAGTGTAGAAAGATTTATAAATATATAGATAAAGATTTTATTATGATTCCATACATGTCTCTGAAAAGTATGCAACATTACAATTGTATACATTACATAGACAGATAAACAGGCAACTTTAAGTGAACATTGACATGTTATATTTGCTACAATGTAAGAGTTGTTTCCCTGTTGTTGGGTTGCATGATGAGTGAAGCTTATGTGGGGACCTCAATGCGTGAAAATAATTCCTAATTCGCTACATCTGTGCCTCTTTGTTGTAACCTGGATTTAATACAGCAGAACCTGGTTTTATAGAAGGTGTTATGGCTTAGAGGGAGGGTGGTTAGCTAATTAGTAGTGCTCTGAGCTTCTAATTGGTGGAAGGTGGGTTCAATTCCAGCTATAGCCGTGTCCACTGAACCTATTTGTATTTGTATATACTATCAGTCAACCTATGTTGGACAGCGGTTTTAATCATCCTACTCCTTATTGTTTGGTCCTCCTCCTGTCCTAATTAGCCTCCCACTTTGTGAATGCATAAATACAGGACGTAAAGCCACAATTCTATCCACCATCATTGACAGAGTAGGACTACGCAACCAATATTCGACCATCATTATAGACTGCAATGCCCTGTATATTGACAAATGGACAGACAGCAAAATTATATTTTTGGTCACTTGCATAACAATATTTACATAATTACATAAATTATCAAAATCAGAAAATAATCAGGGCAATGGAACTCCTCGAAGGCAAAATAATTGCCGCTGATGTGGAGTCCCACACGCTACACACGGACTTTCTTGTAGTTATCATTCTACATGTATTCAAAGTCCATTTATTGTCATTATTGATGTTTCTCTGTATATTTTTAACACATTTTGGCAATAAATCATTTTTGTGTCATTATACGCATGTCTACCATTATTTCTATGGTTGGTAACACAACTAGAATAAAATAAATAGGTCTAAAAATAAAAACAGGGAAGAAATGAAATGGGGCAAAATGGGTGACAATGCAGTGACATCTGTTAATATTGTTTGGGGTAATTTAGATGTAGTAACATGATTGAATAAGTGTAATGATGGGGTACACACTCCAAATACATGTACATGGTTGACAATGCAGTCAAAATAGCTTGTCAATACATGGATTGAAAATAATGATAGGTAACTAGGTCTATAATGCTCTATACAATGTTACCCTACTGTAACATAGAGACTGATGATAGAGAAGTAACTTGGTTGGTTGGTTTGTCATAGCCACTCAGAGGGAATGTTGGTAAGTGATGTAAAGTGCAGCCCTCAACGGTTGGGTCTTTCTGCCAATCAGAGGGATACTTAATTGGGTCAATGACATTGGCTCCTATAAATGAAAGACATTTAATGAATCTTAAGTTCATACACATAATATCAAACTTGCAAAATATTTGTTTAGCATTTTCCAGTGTTCAGCGTTTCACAATATCTCTGGTATACGATGCGTTTATGCAGAAAATCTGTCCTTAATATGTAAGCAGATGTGAAAAATACTTAGCGTAATTCCTTATGCAAACACAGATTCTAAATATCAACGATTTTCCGCGATCTACTTTACATCTAGCAAGTTTTTGCAAAAAAAAAAGAAGAAATGTTTTACATGTTCTCAAAGCAGATAGGAGTGGTTGAACAACATGGTTGGCCATGCAGTGACCTAGAATTTGAGGTACATGTTGAACCTTGTTGATTTTTCTGTGAGCCATTTTGTCAGTCAGTAGTCGGTCAGTTCATCAATTCTTCACTTCCACACTTTAATTTTTATCTAGGATCCAATATAATATTTGTTATCATATCTTCCTATCTTTCCAGCTGCCTAATCTATCTACCTATCTTATGTTATTTGTCTATCTGATCTGTTTATCTTATCTATCTTATCTATATGCTCTTTGTCCAGCTATCTAGCCTATCTATCTTATCTATCTATCTTATCTATTGTATCTATTGTATCTATCTTATCTATCTTATCTATCTATCTTATTATCTATCTTATCTATCTTATCTGTCCAGCTTTCTATCTTATCTATCTACTTATCTTATGTTATCTGTATATCTGATCTGTCTATCTTATCTATCTTATTTATCTGCTCTCTGTCTGGCCAGCTATCTACGTATTTTATCTATCTATCTACCTATTTTATCTATCTATCTTATCTATCTTATCTATCAGTCTATCTTGTCTATCTGTCCATCAGTCAATCTACTACTTTACAATATGACATGACATGATGACATTATACCTTGGTGTATTTATAGAAATAACATATAACCTAAATCACAGTAAACCGCCAGTTCCATGGAAGCTTTGTATACTTTCCACAACACCTCCACAAAAAGGAAACAATTCAACAACGGAAAAGTTTGGAAGTTATCAGCCCATGAGTATTTCCTATTTGAGAGTACACGGGAAGTTCCCATTAGTACCTTTTCAGTCTTTATGCCTTTTTGGCCATTTGGAACTACTTCGTGCCAAGTGAGTTTGTGTGTAGGAAGTCAGGATATTCTTAAACTTTCAAGCAGAGACAAGGTAGGTGAATAGAGAGGAAGATACTAAGATAGATAAGAGTGACAAACAGATAGACAGATGTACCGTTAGATGCATGTACAGACACATAAGTACATAAAATACGGACAGGTTAATTTGGTTCACTAATTTCAATCTTTTGATTTATTGATTGAATGACAGTTTGACGGATGGACAGATTTGTGAGATAGATATATATAGATAGACAAATTGATTGATTGTTGCATTGACAGATAAAACAAGGTAGATTGATTTCAAGATCCAGAGATAGTCTAGATAGAGGATACAAATAAGAATGCATATGAACAAATTGTACAGAGGCCTACTTTGGAACAGAACCCAGGACCCACCTTCTTTTTCTCATATTCACTCCCCCACACATTGACCTTTTGCCCTTTTTACCCTCCGCCCACAAAATGCCCTTTCAGGGTGACACTCCAATAGGTCACCCATGTGCAAATATAGACATTGAGGCTTAGGAATTTAAGATGCCCTGAGTATTGAAATCGCCCATAAGAACAAGGCCGCAGCAACTTAATATCAAGGATTAGTAAGTAAATTTTTGATAGGCTGTTGCTTGCCAGTAAAAACAATGCTAGATAGATCGATTAGAGTAGTAGATTGATAGGGCGATGGGGCTTTATGTCCTGTATTTATGCATTGATTAGGTTTAATAGAGCAGTTAGGACAGTATTGTCCATCCATCATCATGGTTAGGTAAATGATTAGCAAAAGTTTTGATGAAGATGACCTTTATTATAAGGCTTTAATTAATAAAGCAACTTGGGTGAAGCCTTAATGTTGTAAAAAAATAATTAAGTTTTAAAGAATACATCGAGAAATTGTTACATAAAAACTTTTGGCAAGTTTATTCTGTGATCATAATCATGACTGTTGTAAACATGTGCTTTACTGTTTAAACAAGAACAACTCTTGTCACAGCAATTCTCAACACTTAATTGAAGAGTTGTTTTACACAAACATTTTTCACAAACACGTTTTATTTGCAAAGTGCACACAAGCGTTGAAGTACAATAAACACGGTTCATGACAGCGAAAGCAAAAAGAGCTGTGAAATATGTAGCTATCATCGTCTGTCATTGCTTGAGACTTGTGCAAATAGTCAGCAATGCTATACACTCTTGCAAGAAATATAGAAGTATGTAAAGTTGACACTTATCAATAAAAAGAAGACAATATGCCAATCAGTTGTCTATTGTAACAACTTGTATGTATTGGTATGACTAAATGTAAGGGCGAATCTAGAAATCGCCTAAAGGGGATCCTTTCCCATACCCCTACCCTAAATAATTCCACCAACTAAATGTGGGGGGGAGGGTTGGTCTAGTGGTATCATGCTGGACTGCCAATCGTTGGGTCCAGGGTTCCAATCCAGCTCTTGTCGGGTCACCTGGGCCTATGTTGGATGGCTGTTTCAATCATTCTTCACCTCATTGACGTCTAAATAGCCCAATCAGGTGCTTATGAGACGTAAAACACTAACACTAACCTCATTGCCATGTCCTCCCCCTGTCCTAATTAGCCTACCATGGAAGTCCTATTGTATTGTACAAGGACGTAAAGCCCTAATCATCCATCCATCCATCCAGTCTTGGGACAAGCTCAGTGGTAAAGGTTGTGCTTCTAACCTTCGGACCTGGGGTTCAATTCCTGGTCCAGCAACTCCTGTTAGACAGATGTTTCATCCTGTGCCAAGAGTACACTTTTCCTCATGATGATGGATGGATGACTGGGACTTCACATCCAATATTTATGCACTCTGGTTGGCCAAATAAATACAGGCTGAGTCTGAGTCTTGTTGGCTAATTATCTTGACAGGAGGAGGACACACTGGACACAGCATATAGAGGAAAGCCCATTGAAACTGCTGTCCAACATAGTTCCAGGCCTCTTGGACCACCTGGCCAGAGCTGGAATAGAACCTACGACCTAGCAATTGTAAAAATCAAGTTGTACCCACTAAACTGTCCCACTTATAACACCTTGGAGAGTGTTGATATTTGCATTCCCACTCATTCTATGCATTAAATTGTTATGTACCCTCTTTCATTCAATTCAATTTTATATAAACACATGAAGTGCTACCCTTTTACATGGAATTTAATGAGCCATATATATGAAGAATAGGTGTATGTAGAATATGGGTTTATGGAGAAGCGCACGGAGAATTTCATGGTCTAGTAATATTCCTATACTTAAAATTCTTGTGCAATATATTACATATATATATATATGCCATACACATTATATACATATACACTGGTGTGTATGGAAATGGGCCATTTAGTATTTGGCTGGGTACCTGGTGTAACAACTATATACACTATGGTCAGGTATTGTACAAGAGCAAAATGTCAGTGTTCCATAGTAAAAACTGAAAAGTGAATTGGAGATAATTCGTTCAGAAGGTTTGTTGACTGACAGGAGCATGGCATTTAAAAGGTATGGTTGTTAGTATTTTAGAATTCCCCTGGTTGAAGTCTGCATATATATTTATGACACAAGAGAAAGTATTCTGTGATTTCATAAATAAATTTATAAGTTCTTGTTTGTCTAAGACATCAGTATTACTTACAGTAAATATGCATGTTAAGGTCTAGCTATTGGGCGTGAATGGGCGTGGCAAAGTATGACTGCATTTCAAGTGTGAAACATATCTATTGACATAAGACTTTATATATGTAGAATGCTCTAAAAATATAATAATTAAGACAACTTGGTCACATGCACTCTTATGGTCTATAAGGATCTTCTTTATATTGCTTTTTTTTCTTCAATACTGGCAATAGCCATATTGTTTGAGGAATAGCCAAATGTTCCTTTGGCTGTACTGTTTTTTATCAAAATTGGTTCATCACTGATCCGTAGATACCAGAATATTTAAAATTATCTGAAATATATGCCAAAACTTAGTCATATGCCCTCTTAGGGTCAATAAGGAATAGCAATTTTCTGCTTGGTATTATCACAATGTAAGATTTTGAGAAGAATTTTCCAAAATATATATGCCAAAACTTAGTCGGGTGCTCTTTTGGGGTCTATAAGTATAAGGAAGAGCATGTTCTCTGAGGAATAGCCATGTTCCTTTGGCAGTTTTCCCCTTGGGTCAAACTGGATCATTTTTCAGCCCCAAGCATATGGCCTTTTGACATGACACTTTGAGGACAACACATTTAGAAAGTCTTATGGCAAGGAATGACTCTCAGAATGTGTGACTCTGTGCACTAAATAATAGAAAGTTGTTGAGAAGATGTCTCATTTGTAGGTATTATTCCCATAATAAGGTGATAACTTCAAACTGAACTTTCAAAAATTTTAGAGACAAAAAAACATCAAACCACAATGTCAGGCAATGCATGCAACTGCAATGTCTAGGCTTCCATTTATCTTTATCCGTCCTTATGAATTATCAAATTTCGATTTCTTTTAGTGTCAAAACTGTGTAAAATTCAATATTATAGCAGTATGCAGATAATATCATGATCTCTCAGATGAAGTGTTTAGGATTACAAGTGATTTCACCAACTAAATAATAGCCTAAATTACACGTCGCCAACTGAATTACACATGATGTACCAACTTAATTTCTTATTGAAACAACAAACTGGTTTTATTATTTTCCCGTACAACCAAACCTAAATCATAAATTATCTTGTTCTTTTTGCAGATAACCTCCAAAATGATGTGACAATGACAAACATATCCGACCACACCAACTGACAATAATCATCATAACTTAGTACGGATCACCAGTTGAGAATATGACTTCTTGAAACTGTGCATTGAAATCGCCACAAAGGATTACCAGATACAACATCAAAAATGTCTGCTGTAGAGAAATTTGAAATTGCTCTTGAGCACGATATAGACGAACAATACCAGTACGAGCCAGGAGAGGAACTAAGGGGAAACGTAGTGCTTGATGTGAATCAACCGATAAAAATCAAAGCTATTCAGGTACCGTATACAATCAATTGATCATATTTCTCCAGAATTTTTGTAGAATCCTGACATTTTTGCAATAAAGTGATGAGAAAATCAGAATTGAGATTTCTATGAAAGTTTGGTAGATCTGTGATGGGCCTAGTCTATGTCATTATACCAGTATGAAACCTCATAGCAAAATTACTATTGTGCATATCAGATCTGAATTTAAATTTAGAGTAGCTAATAACACGTGCCAATTGTTTTAATGACTTTTGACAGCCATTTTAAAAGTGTTGATTTTTGGTTCATAAAGAACAGACTTCTAAGGCAACTTCTGGCAGCCCACTAGGGTTTGTTTACTTTCAATTAGTAAATGGTGAAGTTATTTATACTTATTTAAAATATCTCAATTTTTTTTGCCAAAAGTTTGTACCGAATAACTAAAACTTATTATCTCTTAAATTTTCTTCCCGCAGGTACAAGTAAAAGGTGAAGCAACCGTCTCGTGGGAAGAGAACGGCAACAAGAACCAAAAAGCTTTTAGGGCGGACGAGATCTACATAGAGTACACGCAGAATTTAGTTTACGCCGAAGATGGTCAGGAGAGCATCCATCTTGAAACGGGCTCTCACAAATTTCCGCTGGAGTATACCTTACCCTTGAACTTGCCGAGTTCGTTTATCGGTAAATTCGGAAGCATTACTTACGTCGTCAAGGCGACGCTTAAAGAAGATAAAAAATTTGGACTCTCGACTCTGATTACCAGTGAGCCGTTCCTCGTTTTACGGAGGTTAGATCTAAACAAGGACAAGTCATTGTTAACGTCCATTACCAGGACGGAGCAGAAGAGGTTTTTCGGAGCAATCGCCTTTTGTGTTTCAGGGACGGTATGTATGTTTTGATAATTTATTTGAGAACTTTGTATTGCAATGCTATCATATGGTATAAATTGGTATAATATATTGTAAACACCATTATTACTGTCGAAGAATGATGAGTACTTACATCCAGCAGTTTTCGGCCATCAATGACCTCACAACAGGCCCTACCCATTGCACTGAAATTAGCTGTCAATTTGTCATTGAGTAACTGCCAACCTCATTGGCGAGTGCTGTGACTAAGTAGGTGACTTGTTTTGATAGCATTGAGAGTATAGGATATGACCTCACAGATTGCCTATGAGTCATAGAGAATAGCATGGCATGGATAAGGATATGACCTAACAAGGAGTATATCAGTGCAATTATGAAAGCACTTGTCACTGGTTGGCTGTAATTGGGTTGAGCTGAAATGTAATTCTGTAATTAACTATTAATTGTTTGAGAATGAAATTGGCAAACATTTTATTGGGCTCCTCGCACCAAAATCCTGTAATCCCAGTTATCATTACAAATCACTCCCAAAGATCTAGGATTCTAGGAGTCTGTGCAAAAATCCGGGACCTGCAGACATACAGACTGCCCTTGATTTCTAGCTTGGGACTGTCAACATGTTGGGCTTTTATTTCCAATCTTTAATGTTAAGCTTTTCATTTTAGGTTGAAACTAAGTTAACGATTAACAAGTCCGGACATTTACCGGGTGAAGATGTTTTCATGGATGCTGAGATCTCAAACAGTAGCCCAAGGTAAAGTTTAATTTCATCAAGTTTTAACAAAATATTTTAAATCAGATCTTTCCAGTGCTCTTCACATCAAGAAATCAGATTTTTACAGTGTTCTTCAAATCAAACGTGAGGTAGAAAATAAATGGTGGTGGCACTTTCTGAACAAAGCACAGAATAATAACTTCTCAATGAGATCCTTTAATAACAAGAAAAGTATCCTTAAAAAAGGGTACTGTATCGATCTTACCATGAACCTAAAGGTATGTGGCATGCAATAAAAAGTTGTAATATCTTAAAGTAGGCATTTCTATGAAATAAATACCTTTAGAAAAATTCCAAAGCCCCTCCGCTTGTTTCATGAAAATATTACATAGCCAAGGATGTGTAAAAAAAAAACTTTGTTATGTAAAACCACCTGTTTGGCTATTAGTTTGTTAATTGCTACATGCACAGTGTTCATTTTATTCAGTACTATTTAAGAGTGTGTGATATCAGGCCTGAAAGATACCCCCCCCCCCCCACAAAAAAAATCATGAATCTGCCACTGGTTTGCTGTGGTCACTGGAACTTTGCATCATTGCAGCGTAATGCGCCGAAAAGCTTTTTGCGAAGTTAATATTGCAAATAGAGCAAAATGAATAAGTGCATTGAATTCGGAGGAGTTTACTTGATATATGCAGGTTTTTAAATTTTGAAAATCGGACGTTTATTAAGGATTTTAGGCCAAGTTTTGCATTGAGCCCCTTCTTGAAATTGTACACAATTTTTGATGACATTTCACACGGAAAAAATATCGCCTGTAGATTTCCCTTACCTTGATGAATTGATGTACTGTTAAGAATACTTACATGTAAGTTTTTTTATAGGTTAAGACATCGATACAAAAAGAGAGAACATTGACTTTCTTCTGAACGAACCGTAATATAATAAAACTTCTGAATGATATCCTCTAAATATTTTCTTCGTAGAGTAATCAAAGGAGCGCAAGCGGCCATAGTAATGCACAGCACGTTCTCTGCCAAAAACAAGAAATGCTACAACCAACAAATCGTCAACAAGAAACGGGACGAGTGGGAGATGGGCTTCGGAGAAGGTCGCAGGTGGAAGGGAGTCCGGTAAGAGGAAATTCTTTCATTTCTCTTAAATTTATCATGCCGTTGTTGGAGAGTTCCATCAGAATGCAAGTAGCCTGCTGATGTTGTGAGCGGAAGGAGCGAGCTACATTTCAAAGTCTGCTCACGTAACGTAAAACGGAGTAAAGTTGGCAATCCGGGGGAAATTTGGCGGTCTATTTTAACCCATTTAACGACAGAAATGCCAACTTTCCTCACTGACACAGGTGGCAAGTTTGCCAAAGAAACCTGTGTCAGTGAGCAAAGTAGGCATTTCTTCCATTAAGTGGGTTAAAATAGCCGGCCAACTTTACCCCGGATTGCCACATTTACCCCGTTTTACGATACACAATGACCAATTTTAAACCATATTTAAAAAGACAGATGCGATTAAATAAAACTTATTTTCTTTTATTAGTGTAAATTTGGAATTTGAAGGTGCTGGACTTTTATGCATAAACTAATTCCAGCCACCTTTTTTGGTAACTTAAAATGCATAGCTGCAGTTAACACATCTGTTCGTAAACTAACAAGCTGACAGATTTGAAAATTGAAAAGTAAACAACACACACTTGTATGTATGGCTTATTAGATTTTTGAGATGAATTCAAAATATTTCTGCTGAACTTTGTATGGTATCTAAATAACCTGGATATATGCGAAGTAAAACATATTATATTCAGTAGTACCGAGTAATTCTTGCTTAAACTTTGAAATTCAAACCGTGCATTTTTGAGATAAATATAAAAGTTTTTCTCCTTTTATAGCTTATTCGAGCTTTCTTCATTGCTTAATGCAGCCCTGGTGGGACGTAAAACACAAACTCACTCGCTCACTCTATGATACAGCTCAACAGTCTGACATTGTTTTCATCTTTGACATACTGACTGCTTTTGTCTCCCATACTTTAGATCTTACATTAAATTTTCATTTCATTTCAGCCTCACTATTCCACCTTACATCCCAGAGTCTCGGCTTGATGGCTGTGACATCATAGACATCAGTTACGAACTTCAATTCAAGGTGGAAATGTCCAAGAATAACAATCTAAGCATCACCATTCCACTGGTGGTGGGCACCAATCAGGGAAACCAGGGTAAGTGCAGCACTCTCAATCATTTTCATTTTTTTTTCTTTATGGTGGCCCTAGCCAGCGGCCAATTAGGCCTTTTTGGGGTCTCCAACCTGACAAAGTTGAATTTGTTTATGCATGGTTTGTACTGCAACACTGAAAGGTAAATAAATGAATCTGAATCTGAAAAAATCTGAATCTGGGAATTGATACTATCTAAGGATGATGTAGTGAAAATGTGTAAGTCCAACCCTCTGGGGCCAGGGATTGATACTGTCGGGGATGATGCAATGAGAATATCGGAAGAGATTTCACAGTGTAATGCTCTTCGTGTCAACGATTATGAAAAGAGAATTTATGGTGCCACACTGTACTATATTTATGTAGGAAATTTTGCACTGTAAGTAGTTTAATCTGTAGTATGGTTAATTTCAACAATCTCTCTGATGTTAATCACAGAAATAATGTGATCGATACTTGTAAATCAATACAAGTAATCTCAGTAATCAAAATAATCCAGTAACAGATTTGTCCTCATAGGGCAAGTTGACCTAACTTCAGCCTACTTTGGTTTTTGATGGCTTGTCAGTGGCTGGCTATTCATGGGAATAACCTGTAGCTGTGGACCTAACCCCAGCCTCCACTCCTCTTCATGACCATATTTTGAAAAAACAGCCATATGCCTTATAAGGCAGTGCAAATGCACTCCAAAGACAAAAGTGAGACATGTACCTAACTTCAGCCACATAGTACCTAACTTCAGCCTAGGGTGTACTTAACTTCAGCCCCTTACCTAACTTCAACCAATTGACCCTATTCTGTCATAAAAACAGCTGAATGTTTAAATTTGGCTTTAATTACTTACCTGTATGTAAAACATGATGGTCTGAAAAAAATCAATCCCCCAAAAATGTATTTCAAAAAAGCTTGGAAAGAAGTCATCGTTTTCGCGGAAAGAGGATAAAAATTTATTTTAAACTCCAATTCAGGCAACTGGTCTATTCCAGTATGCCAGTCGTAAAAATGCTTTAAAAATTAAATTTTTAGATACATAGATATTCAGTGATGAATAAGCAAACTTCTCAAGTGAGATTTATTGGCTGGAGTTTGGGAAACCTGGGGGGCTGAAGTTAGGTCATATGGGGGCTGAAGTTAGGACCATGGGGGCTGAAGTTAGGTAATATTGACATGTCTTATAAATCACCTAATTCAGCGAATGATCAAGGTGAAAATATTGAAAAAACTTTAATTTATGGAAGATTACTAATTTTCCCTTGTGATGAAATTTTTTTTGGTTGCTCCTGCTTGGATGAATTGGTTACAGCCAACTGACAGATTTAATGTTTTATCAAACTTTTGTTCGTTTCGCGCTGTATTTGCTTTGCAAAACAAGCAAAATGTGGTCCACCAAAAAAACATGTAAAATTCCTGATTCATATGTTATGATGGTCATAACTTTTTGATAATTTATTCTAAACACATTGACAATAACTTTAAACCCAAAAACTGACACCTTGGCCAAATGGAAATTCAATTAAAAGGAGTTTTCTGTAGGGGGCTGAAGTTGGGTGAGAGGCTGAAGTTAGGTCAACTTGCCCTACTCTTGTATATAGAAGATGCCAGTTACGAGTTGTAACAACATATTCTGCATTAATTTCTGCTACTGCAGAGCATAAACACAGGACAAAAAGCCCTAAACATACATCAATTCACCCTGTTATATACCTAATAATTCTTAGTATTTATATTAATTTTTCAGGCCTCAATCCCTTAAAGAAAACGGACGATGAGAGCGGCTACCTATCTCCGGGAGATAATAACGAGAAGATGGAAAATGGCGACTCTCAATTTGACGTCGATTTCGATGACGAGGAGCACGAAAATTTCCGATATCCTATGGCAGAGGGAGAAACGAGAAGAAACCCTGTCTTCGCCAGCGATTAAATAGCAATTAATAGAGTTTATATATAGAGAGAACTTTATATACAACATTGTGTTATTGTATGGTACTAAGAACGATTAACAAAATACTTGCAAAGTGTCTAATTGAGCTATATAATTAAATATTATGAAGTTATGAACAGTTTTTGAACATAAACGTTATACAAGAATTATACAAAAACTGACTTCAAAATGTGTTATGGTCTTAATGAAGAGTTAGACCTGATATTATCAAAAAATACTCACATATTACAGTGGAACTCAATATATACGACCATAAAAAATGTAAAATATCCTGGTCTTACTAATAGTTCGACAAAGTATATAATAGGAATAACATATTAATTTTTGAGACCGAAATTTGGTCCCTTGTACATAGATAACCAGACTGATGATATTTTGTATACTTATAATGTTATTGATCATTATTAACGTTGCTTTGGTAACAGTTTTAAATGTTTATAAATAATTATGGTAAATAATTATGAAATTATGATATGAGTGATGTGTTGACAATGAGTTGTTTGAAAGGAAAAGGGAGGTTTTGTAGAATGGACTTTTTGAGTGAGATTTGCTATAAAATGGCTTCATAGATGATTAGAAATATTACAAGAGAAAATTAATATATTCCTGCAAAATAAATATATGCTTCTAAAAGGTTACTATTATTAAAGACATATTGGGGTCTTTACTATTACCGAAAGTGCAATGAAGTGCAACTATTCAAAAAAGTTTCTTAATTGAAAACATTGCGTGATAAGTTGATTCGTATGTATGCCAAACAAATAATATAATTTTGTTCTTGAAACTAGAATTTTTGGTGGAAAAATTCATTTGAAAGTTGTTCCAGATAATTTTGTTATTATTTATGTGTTTAGTTTTCTTCGAAACAATGGACTGGATTTTGTTAAATTTGTTAATCTAAAGTTTTTTGGTTTGATGGATTGAATACTCACTAGTTATGCTAACAACACAAACACGGTTTATATTTTTTTAGATTAAGTAGTGTGTACATATGAAACCTTCCGAGGGTAAATATTCATAATATTTGAAATGCAATATAACATGCATGGTGCGCTAATATTAAGGTTAAACGAGCTTACTTGGAAGTGAAGTTTGGCCTAAGTTCTGTTGATCTTCCTGTAGTCCTTGGGAGTTAACACAAGATGGCGTTGACATCAGTGTAAGAGAATTTGTTACATTGATAAAAATTTTTGCTTAACAAAAATTTGATTTTGTGTTCCAATATGTTTAAATGAGACAATCAAGTCCAAATTCCTACGTCTATAGACTACAGTTGTAAGAGCAGAGCACCATGATGCTTAAACAAAATCACGTTTTGTCTTCCGATCAGTTCCAGTGCTTGTAAAGATACTGATTTATTAATGAATCTCAGTTTCAACGGCATCTATTAAAAAAGTTAACACCTTAAGTGTTAGTTAGTGTATTGGTCTTTTCTTAGCAGTTGGCATTTTTGCAATATTGTTAGATTTATCTGGCTGACTTTAATGTTATCGTAAAAATGTTTTTGAGGTGTGAATCTTTGCAAATGTTCCATTTTTTGAGTTTGTGTTTTTGCTGAAATTTTGTTTTTGCTTATTAAAATTTTGTTTGACTTTGATTGATACACTGCTGTAAAAATGTGATAAATGTAAACTGAAGATTATGTTGTTTATACGAAACCAAGTCCAGATCTGAAGGGCAGTTGTTCATAGAGGGCGTTTTCGGAAAGGTTACACCAGTAACTCGGGTGACACGGGTAACGATGATTTGTTTCCGAACACGCCAGACTCGACCCTCGTGTTTGCCGGAACCAGAACAGGAGAGCTCCACTGGAGCAGGAACTAGTTTGTGTGATGTGGTACAAAACTCGAGACCCCAGTACTCCCCACATATCGGGGAGTAGCCAGAAACACTGCACTCGAGAAATGACATTGGCACTTCCTGGAAATACGAGGGTTG
The DNA here is from genome assembly GCA_026936325.1 of Platynereis dumerilii. Lineage (NCBI taxonomy): Eukaryota > Metazoa > Annelida > Polychaeta > Phyllodocida > Nereididae > Platynereis > Platynereis dumerilii. Next base: position 12,999,223 of record JAPTHN010000006.1, on the reverse strand, counting down.
AGTTTTGCGTATTCGGAAACAAACCATCGTGACTCGTGTCACTCGAGTTACTAGTGTAACCTTTCTGAAAACCCCCAGTGTTGTTTATACGAAACCAAATCCAGATCTGAAGGAGAGTTGTTCATAGCGTATGGATACAACAAATTTGCTCTTGCCACCAAGTGGGTGGAGTTAGAACTAATTTTGTCGGTGGAATAACCTTACGCTAACTCCAATCGATAGGGGGAGCTGCAGTGTATGCGATATAAAGTGGCTCCACCTAACTTAATCATACAATGTAAAATGTTTTGATATCTTGAGATTATGATATCAGACATTAACAACATTAGGGTATCTCTATTTCGTTCTACTCACAGATATGTGACATAATTTGTCACAATCAAATTATGGGATATCCCTCGCGAAAGCGCTGATTGGCCGAGATTTTAATGTATTCAGTGATGACGTCACCCGTAGCCTCATGTCCGTTCGTCTGCCTCTTATTTCTCGGCCACTGCGCTGGTCAGATGTGTTGGCTGTTTGCTCTTCAAACAGTCGATTTCTTGCTGAGATATGGATTTATTTACCTTCAATTCACTTCTGGACTATCTAGTAGACCTTGCTATGGCTTGGTTTGCCTTTTCTGGATGGTTTTTATCCATTTTTCGGGCGAATTTTGGCGAATCCCCGATTATCGCCCATCGCCATGTGCTTACAATGGCGCCGAGGGGCTTAGAGATGGCTCCTACAGCCTCTCAAGTTCGCCTATAATGAGTTTCAGGTAGGTTTCCCCCTTTCTTCATTGTCTTATTTCGTTTTGTATCTCAATAGTCCTTAAATTAGCTCGTTTTTTTCTTGTGCTTTTTTCAACTTTCACATGTGTTGAGGTGGTAGTAGTTTGTTTTCCCTTGGCGCCGGAATACCCATTTTCAAGCCAACCTCAGTGGGGCTGTCTCTTGTGACAGTGTTCTCTTTTAGAATCATGGGATGGGCTATCATTAGCACCCCTCCATGGCAAGACCTGCTAGTGGTCTTTTGTTATTTATTTCTATATTTTTATTTGGTTAATTACTTAGTATAATTTACTTCTATTTTATTACTTTGGGGACTCCAAGTACATGGCTGTCTCCTTCGAGCCCTTTTCTGGGCATTACACATATGTACTGCTATGCTGGCGAGGCGTTGCTTTTGCACCTTGGTCGCTTCCCAGACCAAGGGTCCTCACTCACCTTTCAGAGTCACGACGGTAAGTCTCTAAGGTACATGCTGGCCTGAGAGCCATGCTTGGTCGCGGCCCAGACCACTTTCCAGGTATGCCTGGCCACCAGTAGGGTCACGACGATACGACCCTACTGGTAATGTACAATAAGTCGAGGCGAAATGACTTAGTGCATTTGTCGAGTGACTGAGTCACCGCATGCTGGCCTGAGAGCCATGCTTGGTCGCGTCCCAGACCACTTTCCAGGTATGCCTGGCCACCGGTAGGGTCACGACGTTTCGACCCTACTGGTAATGTACAATAAGTCGAGGCGAAATGACTTAGTGCATTTGTCTAGTGGCAGAGTCACCTCTTGCTGGCATGTGAGCCATTCTTGGTCGCGGCGCTAGACCTCTGAATGTGCTGTGTTGTGAGCCCCTGGTCGCGACCCAGACCAAGCCTCATATTAAGTCACAGGCCTCAGTCTCACGTCCATAAAGTCGTGACAGTACCCTTGTTGTCATGAGCCCCTTGGTCCTGCCGCACCAGCCCGAGACTCGTATTAAGTCGTTTGCCTTCGCACTGTTCCGTGTCACAATCATCGATCCGGACTCTGGGTTGCCTGCCTCCGCAGTCTTTCGTGTCAAGACTGTGGATACTGCCTGTGCCATTGAGGCCCTGCGTTGCTTGGTAGTTTCACTGACCACAACTGCTATTAATCGCCTGCATCAGCCTCACTTCCGTGACACTACTGTTGCTGCTGGCGCCCGCCCTTGCGGAATTGAGTGAGTCAAATTGGGACCGGGCTTTTATTTCTTTATTTCAATGACTCGTCACCTTTCAGTGTCCCTGCCATAGATGCTGAGGGGGCAATGCCAGGGGTGCTGGATTGTTCACTAGACCCAGACTCCTTTTCCAGTCACGGCTTCTCCACCATTCCGTGTCCCCGCCTTGTATGCGGGTGGTCCATTCTATGCATTGCGCCCTGGGTCATGTCCCTGTACCAGACTCCTTTTGAGTCATGTCTAACCAGCATTCAGTCTGCCTGCCTTATGTCCTGAATGTGTCCTAGCTCCCATGAACCCCTGGTGGCGACTCAGACCAGGCTTCATATTATGCTGTCTTCTCGACATCCTTCCTGGCTGGTCCTTTATTGATGCTGCATGTGCCTTTCACTTTAGCTCACTGGTGTGTCCTGAGCTTTTCTTCAGTCTCAGACCATTTGATTCTGTTGACCAATGCTGCCGGCCATGTCCCCTCCGGCTATAAGTTTTCTTTCATAATCTCTTAGCTCCTGTGATGGTCAGGTCTGCTGGCTTCCGAGCTCGCACGAGAGCTATTCAGCATCCCGGCCCTGGCTGCTGAATGTGTTATGTCATATTTTTTCCTCAGTTGCAATGCCACTTGCCACTTCAGGCCCTCTCCTTGGCCATCATTCCGCTTTCTGGCCTGGGATTTTGTTTGTTCGGGGGACTTGCCTCATTGCAGGCTCTCCCTTTCCTGCGGCTTCCCTCTTTCCTCATATCAAGCCTCGACCGCCATCTCGTGACCTGCGGCTGTTCCTTGGGTCACCACTTCCTGCTTCCTTTCCTCGCAGTGCGTAGACCTGTTCTATCACTCATGCCTTGGGCATGTCTACTGGGTCACGGGCTATCTCGTTCATGGTTCCGCGTCGTGCCATTCCATTATGAATGTCTTTCTGTCACTGGCGTTCTTGGGTCCGGTCAAGAGCCGGCACGCCAGACTCTCCCTGTGCCTTCTCCCAGCTTGTTCTCAGCTCTGGGTCAAGGTGGGTGTACTGGCTAGTCCCATATCTGTTGGGTCTCTGTAGGGACGTTTCTGCCATGTTTCCGCATCCCTCACGCCGTCTTCAGGCCTGCTCTTGCTTGACATGGGTGGAGTTTCTTTCGGAGTCTCTGGTGCTTTCTGCCATCTTATCATGCCCACTTAGTCCTCGTGCCTCGTCTGCTGACTTTGGCACGGCACTTGGGCGGTTATCCCCGTCAGTTTGAGTTACCCCTCCGCTTTCAGGACTTTTCTCCTTCTGTAGCTGCTCCATGAGCGTTGGGTATGGAGACTGCTATTTGTGGCTCTGGCCTTTAGTATTAGGAATCAGTTGGGAGGCTGGCCCTCTGGTGCTTCTTGCCCAGTACATGTCGGCTTCAGCGCTTCCCCTTGCGTCAATCGCAGCGGCTCTATCTTGACCACATCCGGCAGGTAGAGCTCCATCCTCCATTTGGGCTTCCTTCTGGTGGGCCATTCGGTGTTGTGGTCTTCCATATTCTTTGGCCAGAGCTGTGGTCTTTTGCCGGTTTGGTCTGGCTCCTGGGTATTCCAATGGCTTGGGTCTGGGGCAGCCAACTTTTCTCGGCCTGGGCTGTGGCCTTTAAGTCCTCTGGGCTCGCCTCTGCCCATACTTTGGAACCGCCGCAAGTTTGGTTCTTCCGGGCGGTTGTCTTATTCACTGGCAGCATGCTGACGGCTGCTTTTTGGTGCCGCCTTTTCGTGGCTCCTCTTCTGGCCTGGTTCGGCTCCACTACAGTGTCTCTACTGTGGCCATCTTGGCTCCCCACCGGTTCTGCAAGGTCTGTGGGCCAGATTAGGTGCCTGTTCTGTTGGTGCGCTGGTCTCGGCTGGCCTGCACCCTCTGCTGCCACATGCCTGCCAGGCAGCTGGAGCTTAGGAGCGTTCCTTTCTTTCAGGCATGCTCACCTCTGGAACTGCTGTCCACTGCCTGTGGATGTTCGCAGTTGGTTTCCCCCCATCATCTGGGGTTTCGGTGTCGGCTCCTGCTCCAGTCCACCCATTCCGTTGTTCCACATCTGCCGTTACTCTAGCCATTCAGGTCTTGTGGTATACGTCTTGTACCTCTGGCATTCTGGTTGCTTCTTCGGCTAACCTTGGCCTTAGTGCCGGGCCACTTCCGGGGTTTCCTTATTGGTGAGTGTCGCGAGTGGGTTGCCCGTCGCACAGTTTCGCCCCCTTTCCCTGGCTCCCCGCTGGCCCCCTTTGCTGTGGGCTTGAAGTTTTCCAATTCGCTGTTTTTGCTGCGGTCTCCGGGCAGCGATGCCTCTTCGGAGCGGTAGTCCTGTCCCACTGCTGCCTCCTCTTCTGATCAATGGGTACTTTATGTGCCCTGGTGCTTTTACTGGCAGTTCTATCCTACCAGTGTCTTGGGGCAACTGGGGACCTATTTGGTCCTTGTGTCCTTCTCTGGCTTTGTCTTGCCTTGCTGCCAGAGTTTGGTGTGCTCACCTGCTCCATTTGACTCTTAGGTTTGCCTGGTCTGCAGTTGGGCTCGTCCCATTTGGGTACATCCTCCAAGCCCATTGGCCCTTGATCTTGCGGTCTGCCTATCGGGGCTTCCTGTTGGACTGCTCCTTGGCTTTCCTTGTTTCTCCTTGTGGTTTTGGCCGCTACCGGCTTCGACCCTGCCATGCTTTGGCGGCTTGGCTCCTGTTGTGCTTGTGTTTTTGCTTAGTACGATCTTGTCCCAGGTGTTCTCCTGGGCTGGCTTCCCCTGGCCCGGACGCTCATTTAGGCGGGCCGGCCTCACGTTGTTGATCTTATTGCTTGCTGCTAATCACTGCCTTCAGCCTCGCCAGCATCTTTCCGATCATGGGTGCCAGTTATTCTCCTTTTGTGCTCCTTGCTCTTGCACAGGCATTTTGGTTCACTTTCCCTGCTAGCTGGCCCCTTGGCCAGTCGGCGCCACTAGTTCTCTGGCGCTGGCTGCTGTTCCTTTCTGGCTCAGAGCTGTGCTGGGTTCCTTGGTGCTTCCTTGCAGTCAATCTCTGCTTGTTCTCTTGGAGCACTGTTGCCAGAGTGCCCCTTTTCCTAGCTTGTCGCCTGTGTTTGCCTCGTCACTATTTGGCAACACCCGTTTACATTTGGTCATCAGGCCCATCTTCTTGTACGGCCTTTTATGACTTCTCTTTTTCTGTTGCCTTGGCTTTGCCTTGCCTGGGTTTCCCGGTACGGGGCTTGTCCTCTGCTTGCGGCCTTGTGCCCTACTTCTTGGGCAGGTCCGGCTCTCCTTCCCTGCCTGTTGGGGGGGGGGGAGTGGACTTGGGGTTGTCGATGGCATGGTGTCCTGGACACATGCTGAGTTACTCCAGTCGGCCTTGTGGGTCCTGTCTGCTGTGCAGTTCTGGTTGCTCTCTTTTTCGGTCAGTTGGCTATGTGCCTCTTTGGACCTATTGTTTTTTGTTGCGGTCCCTTTTCGGGCCTCTCTTTGGTATGTTTGTTCAGCCATGTTCTAACCTCTTGGTTAGTTTACAGGCTGTGCTTATTCAGTGATTCCGTTTGCTCGTTCGCTCACTCAGGTGTGTGTGCCCACCGCCACTTTGGGACTCGTTCCCATAATTTGATTGTGACAAATTATGTCACATATCTGTGAGTAGAACGAAATAGAGTTGGAATCCTCCCCCCTTGTGGGGGACAGGATTCATCTCTGTGAGTGAAGACTCACAGATATGTGACATAGGTTAGTCTCCCACCCGCCTCCCCTCTTTCCGGGTGACCTCGAAATAAGAGGCAGACGAACGGACATGAGGCTACGGGTGACGTCATCACTGAATACATTAAAATCTCGGCCAATCAGCGCTTTCGCGAGGGATATCCCATAATTTGATTGTGACAAATTATGTCACATATCTGTGAGTCTTCACTCACAGAGATGAATCCTGTCCCCCACAAGGGGGGAGGATTCCAACTTTGTAGTCCCTCGACCTTGTGTAAAATATTTTGAAGTTGATTTATAGATCGTTGGATGCTACATTTTGATATTTTGTAAGAAAAGCTATATTATATTTCTTTACACATCTTATTTGTTATGTGTAGCAACGTGCCAAGTTCCAAGCTTAATGATCTGATGATGCAAATCAATTGATATTGTTTATTATTAACAAAGAAAACAGTGGAAATATAAAGATCTGTATGTGATCTGTAATGGGTCAGCATTCTTTAGGCCAAACATAATTGATCTTTAGCTTCTCGGATCTTGTCGAGGCACTTTTTCTAGGTTAGGTTTAGAATGAAAAAAAAAACTGTAATCTCAATAATCAATTTAATGATAATTGTAGGTAAGCTCAATTGTTGTCCGCAGGCAGAAAATCTGTCAGGTCGGCTGATCCGAGAAGCTAAAAATTAAATATGTTTGGCCTTATTGTATGATCTAATTGTAAGGTCTTTCATGTAAAAAGGTCCTTATTGCTATTTGTACAAAATGTGCAGAGGCTTAAATAAAGCATATATACTTATCAAAATTTGTCTTTTTAGTTTTTGGGCTCTTCTATTAATTTTAGTGTCTATTCTAGCATGCCTCGGTTTTTGTTGGTGGTAGACTTTAATTTTGGTCTTTTTAGACTCTTTATAGCATTATAAAATCTTTTCGAGGTGCAGCAATTTCAAGATAAATTTATTTTGCGGAAATGCAAGTTTGTGAATTATTTTTCCATACATATGGCACAATAACCACTAGATGTCTCCACAGGCTTGAAAAATTACGGCATTTTGGAATAGAAATGATTAAGTAACGTATTACTTTCCAAGGAGGATATCTCAGACTAGATAGATAGATAGATATGGTAAGTGCGGCCCTCTAAGCCCAGTTCTGGGTGCTCACCAGGGTTGATTGGTGAGATAGGAGAGAGAGCAGGAGTCCTCATTATGTTACACTTTACCCCATGTGAGGAATCTTTTACTTGCCAAGCACAGACACTGATACAAGGGGCCGCCAATTGTAAAAACGTTTGAGTCGGTGAGGTATTACAAACTATCTGAAACAGATCTTCGTGCCAGGAATTGTGATTTTAAACACTAGATCCTTCTGAATTATAATATCTCCGCAACACTTTTAAAGAGTAGTCAGATGACAAAACACTGCTTAGATTGCAGAGTTATTTTCTTAAAATCAGGAATCCCCAAAAGTTTTGATATAATATAGCATGTAAAATCAGTTGCTTTAGGATTGGCTAATAACTGATTAGTCACAGTGGACCCATTGAAATTCGGTGACCAGAACAAATTCCCCGTATTTGCCCTGATTTTTCCCTGCTTCACTGGACATTTTCCCTGATCCTTAATATTCGGGATTATAGTTGTCATCGCCGTAATCACTAATCAGAAACCAAAACTGATTGAGACTTAAGCAGATTTTTCCTTGAAATAGAGGACTTGTTTCAGGAGTTAACCCACAAAGCAAATTTCCTGTGTTTTCCCTGAATTTGAGGCCAAATTTCAAATTTGAGGCCAAATTCCAAATATGAGGCCAAATTTGAGCCAAATTTCAAATTACAGGCATATTTAAAATTTGAGGCCAAATTAAAAATTTTTCCTTGCAGGGATGACTTTTTCACCATTTTCCGTGTCCGGTGGAGACTTTGAGTCACTATACTCTCTCAGCTGTCGATAAAACAGAATAGTGATGTGTACTCACCCCGTCTCTGCTGCCAGCCCTGTGTGCTTTCCCTCTTTTCTTCTTCTTTGCCACTTTCTTCACCTTTTCTTCTTCTTCTCCTTTCTCATTCTTCCCATCACTCTGAAAAAAAAAAGAACTATCGTTAAACGGGGTAAAGTTGGCAATGCAGGGTAAAGTTGGCATGCTATTTTGTCCCACTTAATGGCAGAAATGCCAACTTTTCCTCACTGACACGTATGGCAACTTAGCCAAAGATACCTGTGTCACTGAAGAAAGTTGGCATTTCTTCCATTAAGTGGGTCAAAATAGCATGCCAACTTTAACCCGGATTGCCAACTTTACCCCATTCTACGGTACTGCTGACACTGTAGCTTTAAGACTTAATTTTCCTCTGGGAATTGCTATGGCACTAGTATGGCAGCATGCCATAAAATTACAAATTTGCCACTCTTATACTCCGATACTACGCTGAAATCAGGAAAAGATTGTTTATTCCTCTCGTCTATAGATCTGTAAGACCCACTGCATCACAAACCTCTGGGCTGTTCCTATCCACAGCAAAGAACTTGCACACGGCCCCATCCAAATTCTTCAATTCCTTCTCAACCATTTCTGGGTAGGTTTCAACAATTTTCCTCTGTTTTTCGTGAAATTCATCATAACTGGAAAAGATAAAACATAAGCTATCATCATCATACTATTAATTCACGGACCCCTTACGCTTCTCCAATAAAACTACTGATTGCCATGTTATGAAAACTTGCGAGCTGCTTTTATACACTCTCTACAATGTCCTTAGCTGGATTTCATGTTCACATTTCAGTCACACAAGCTGAAGCGATGTTTTCTCATATATTATTTAAGAATAGGCCATTACGAAACACCCTTTATTTCCCCCCCTTTTCACATGCATGTCTTCACGGGTGTTATGCTAGTTACAGTAATAAGGCCTGAAATTGACAGTTCACTCCGACATTGGATTTTGTGTAATAAGGCTTTTGACTGACCTCTGTTTTAACTGATCCAGCAAAGTCATGGCGTCATCCAAACTGTTCTTCAAGGCGTCTTCCGTCGCATCTTGTCTCATTCTGTCCATGATTATGTCCAGATTTGCTTCTCTGTCCTAAAAATTTTAATCGTGATCAATGATTAATTCATGAATCATGAGCTTCACAGCAAAATACTAGTGCTCCAAACAAACGGCATGAATTGATATTATCAGTGGTACATGGGCAATGAATTTATTTTCTGTAGCAATTTTCCCAATCCCCTGGGGGGGGGGGTACTTCGCGGACTTTTGCATACGGATGCGCCACGGCAATTTTGAAAACCAGAACCATTTTAATCCGGAAAATACGCCAAAACTACAAATCAATTTAATCCTTCAATAAAATTTTTGGCAACCTATTTAATCTTCATGGTTTTTAAACCATTTTAATCCTCTTTTCAAGCCGATTCTACTAACGATACCAAACATGTTAGGGTTGCAAAAACCAAAACCAAATTAATCTGAATTGTCAAAAACCAAAACCAGTTTAATCCAAAAAGGCCAAAAAAAACAATACCATCCAGCGGCGCATCTACATACACCCTCTCTTAGTAAGTAACCCCCCCCCCCCCCAGGGCCCAATCAAAATGATAATGGTGGATATCTAATGAAGATTTTTCCTTTCATCGTTCAGCGAAAAATTTAGGTTGTTATAATGTTTAAGGATTAAGTTAAATGTACTGCGGAATATTTGTTAGAAGCTTTTTATCTGAGAAGGAATTTGTTGTTCGAATAATGTAAATATATGATATATAATGTTGATCGTGAATTTTAGAAAATGTTAAGGTTAATTTTGGATTGAATATATGACTTGAAAGCCCATATCGAGCTGGGTGTACTTTCTTACACAGCTCAATAAAGAATTTTTCTGTCTGTCTGTCTAATAATGACTGAGATAGAACAAAGAAGTTTGCCCAAAAGAGACCGTGTAAAAATTAAACTTAAAAAACGAGAGACAATATCGAAAAACAATACTTTTTTCTATTAATTGTTTCTGATGTTTTCAGAAGGGTAACTTAATTCTTAATCAAAATTAGCATCAGGCCTACTAGGTATTAATTTAAGTTTCAAGGATGTCTTGAAAAGGTAATGTAAGACCTATCGTAAGACACTTCTCGGCAGGGGGCTTGTAGATAAAGGATGAAATCTGGAAATAAGAATTATTACTGAAATAGTTCCTGCTAACCTGGTTCTCAGTGTCATGGAAGTGCCTGGCTTCATTCAACTTCTCCTGGAGAGATCGTTCCTGTTTTGCTAATCCCAATTCATGGACGTCCCAAACGTGAGCCGCTCCTTGGGTGAACTTGAATAAAGACTTCAGAGACAGAAGGATGTGGCTGTTATGAGCTTCCAGGGCTTTCTGCAAAAAAAAGGAGGAGATATTCACTCATAAGACTGACAAAATGATTACTCTGGGTTGTTATTGGATGTCAATTAAAATGGAATTTGGGTCCAGGCGGTGAGGAGTGAAAAGAGGTTAATTCCAAAGGGGTTTTTGCAACAATTGATTTTTTTGTATTTTATGTACTGTATATTACATAAATTATAGGTGTAAAAATCCCTGTGGCTTATTTAGCAATTAAAAAACATCAGTATACTTGTATGTGGTGACAAACAATGACTGAAGGTACACAGAATTGTGATAAACTTTTCTACCAAAAAACTCTGCATTGAGGTAAAACTGTACAATTAAGACATAAGTTTCTGCAAGTGAAATGGGTGACGCTTTGTCATTGGCCCAATGCTGAAAATCTTCTACCAAATTGCTCGTGGAAGAAAGGATACTTTTCCAAAGAGGAAAAAAAACAGATGGGAGTCATAAAGGACAACATTTGAGGCAATTGGGATACAAATGGCTGGCTGTCAATTTTCTTTGCTCTGCCATCATTTCATATGGGTCAAAATCTTTGATAAGTAATTGAACACCCTACTCATTGAATTTCATTGGCCCGAATTTGACCTTGGGTTTCACTTATATTATCATCATATCATATCATATATGTCAAACTGTTCAACTGGTCAACTTACATCCATTTCCTCAAGGTTCTTCTCAAAGAAAGATTGTCGTTCTCCAACTTGAGGGATGCAACTCTCAGTCACGACTTGCTTGGCTTTCTGCTCCGTGCACACTCTCCTCTCTATAAGGTCCTCCTGAAACCAAAATATTGACTTCCATTATCTTTAAAGTTACAACGAGTTCTTTTGTGTAGTCTACAAGTTCTTTCACTTTAAAAAAAAAGGCGTTTTAAGTGTGAGCAGTTTACGTACACAGTAAGAGCAACTATTTTCAAGAAAAGACAGAGAAAGTTATAATCCTGTATCATGCTGAGCAAATAATAAAATAGAGTAACTTCAAATTCAAAGAAACAAATCATATCTGACAACATAATTAAACGGGGCAAAGTAGGTACGATTTGGAAAATCTCTAGATTTACTTTGGAAAGTATTTACCTGCAATATGTCAACTTGGCGAAGACATTCTTGACAAACTTTTTCATATTCAGTATACAGACGGTTGAAGAAGTCTTGATTCAGCTGATCTGTAATGAAAAAATAATCATATAAATGTCATAAAAACAGAAAGCCAAGTAGCCAAACAGGAATGACAATGATAATAGAGTAAGTTTTCGTATAACGCCCTTTCAGATAACCTAGTACTGGACATGGTCGGAGTAGGATTTGAACCCACATCCTTAGGCTTATGTGTACAAGAAAGACATACGAACCACTGTACCATGGAGTAACTTTATATCTTCATATTAGATTTGGCAAACTCCGCATGATAAATTGGGAATGGAAAATGGAGTTCAGAGAATGTTATGTTTTTTACCTATTTCTTTTGACGCAGCTGTTATCTGTTGGTTCCATTTGTAAACTGCTGTTTTGGTTGACCCCGGTGGTTTAAAATCTCTGCAAAAATGGTATACCAGGTAAAATGAGGCCAACGTAAATCATGCAAATGGAAAAAAGAGATGCATATTTAAAGTAAGATAGCAAGTTGAAAATTATGATGATGCCAATTTGGAAAGTGATGATTGGCCAGGAGAAGGGCACAGCAGTGAGGTGGAAGATGCACGTTTCAAAATGCCATGCATCGTAGCTCCAAGGCCAGACATAATTGATCTTTAGCTTCTCCGGGCACTTTTCTAGGGTCAGTCGGTAGGACGAAAAATATAGAAGCTGTAAAATCTCAATTTTTTATATTGTCAATTTGAAAAGAAATCTGGCTATGCAAAATTTTTTTCCGTAGGCAGAAAATCTGTTGGGTCGGTCGATCCGAGAAGCTAAAAATTAAAATAGTCTTTCCCAAGTGACCCAGCAGGTTATTTGGCATTGAACCTTGTACCTGGAGATCGGAATCCCATCATGCTACCACTAAGCTCACCTCCCCACAAACTTGTAAAAAGTTCCACATTTTAAGTTCTGTAAATAATGCTAATACTCACTTGAGGGATTCAATCAAGTCCAATCTCTTCTGATTCACCGCTTTTTGTTCCGTCCTCATTTCTTCCATGACTTGCGCCACCCCTGGTGGACTGACCACCTCCTCGCTTTCCATAAATTCTCTAGAAATAAACAAAAAGTAAGTCTTTAAAAAAATTGTTGAAATGCAAAAATATTGCAATTTGTAATATTAGCTGTTATGGTAAAATATGCATTCTCTGACAGAAGAAGAAACCTCTCAAATTCTCCTCACATATATTAGTATGCATTCAATTTAATCACCAATTTCTCTTAAATCATTAAACTTTACAGTGGAAGAATGACGAGTACTCTGCTACATTCAGCTGTTTGTAGCAATGACCTCACAACAGGCCTTAATATCCATTGCATTGAAATGAATTGTCAATTTGTCATTTTAAAACTAACTTCTGATGTCATTGATGAGTGCTGTGACTCAGCAGGTGACTTGTTTTGACAGCATTGAAAATATAGGATATGACCTCACAAATTGCTTATGTCATGAGTCTCATAGAAACAAATTTCATGGAGAGGGATATGACCTCACAAAGAACATGTCAGTGCAATTCTGTAAGCACTTGTCATTCGTCAGCTGTAAAATATAAGATTTAAAACATAATTTCTAAGCTCACTTGAATTTGTTGAGCACCAACTGAGTATGCAACATCTTCCAATCCTCGACCCTCTTGCTCCAGTTGATGTGTAATCTCTTCTCTCTTTCAATATCAGTCATCATTAAGCGGGTAAACAGGTCTGCGTAAGCTCTTCTGTTGCTCAATACTGCTTGGTTTATCAGCTGAAAGATACACAAGAAAGAGATGAAATTGTAGCACTGACACTAAAAAACTAAAAAAAGGCAAGGGTCAGGGACTCAGGGTTAGCAAAAAGGCAGTCGTATTAGGTCAAAGTCAGACATCATTGTATTTTAGCTTCTCAGATCTATTTCTTTGGCCGGGAGCAAATTTTTAAACCCACGCCAGAGCTGGAATCGAACCAGGGACCCAGCGATTATCAAACACACTGAGAACTGCTAGTATAAGCCACAAAACATCAGGATGGAGGAGGAATGGAGAAGTCTTTAAAAAGAAGAAAAATAGGGAGGTGAAAGAAATAAAGACAATGTCTAGAGTAAATGAAGAATAAGATAAAGAAGGAACTCCCAATATGAAGGTAATTGAGGGAAGAAGGAAAAGGAATGAAAAAGAAGAAGTATCAAAATGGAGAAGAAGAATTTATAAGAACGAAAAGAGAAAGATGAGCAGAAGATTTGGAAGGAAAAGAATTGAAAAAAAAAAATTAAAGAAGGTGGCACAGAAAAGAAGAATAAAACAGAGTAAGAGCAGGAAGGATCAAAGGAGAAGCAAAGGAGAGTGAATGAATAAGCAAATGAAGGAGAAAAGGAGGGAAGAAGCAGGAAGAATAGGAGGAATAGGAAGAGGAAGAGGCTAGAAGAGGAAGCGGAAAGAAGGGGACAATGAGTAAAAGAAGAGAATAAATATAAAGAAGAATGGTACTACAAAAAAGCAAGAAAAAACCTAAGAGAGAAAAGGAAGGAAGAGGGAATGAAAGCCAAAAGCAGATGGAGGTGGAAAGGAATGAAAAGAGAGAAGAAGAGTTTAGAAGAGATAAAAAGAGGTAAGAAGGAAGAAGAAGGAAGAAGGAAGAAGAAGGAAGAAGAAGGAAGAAGAAGGAAGAAGAAGGAAGAAGAAGGAAGAAGAAGAAGAAGGAAGAAGGAAGAAGAAGAAGGAAGAAGAAGGAAGAAGAAGGAAGAAGAAGGAAGAGGGAAGAAGAGGGAAGAAGAGGGAAGAAGAGGGAAGAAGAGGGAAGAAGAGGGAAGAAGATAAGGAAAAGCAAATGAAAATAATATCTTAAGAAGAAAAAAGAATAGGATGAAGAAAAGAAAACATAGGCCTAAGCAGATGGACTGATGGAGGATAAAGGAATGAAACAAAAGGTTTACAAGAAGATATGAAGAGAGAGAAGAATTTAGTACAAAATGTAATGGGGAAAAGAAGGGGGGGGGATGGAAGAAGGAAGAAGGAAAGTGAATTAATTAATTGAATGAAACAGAAAGAAGAATCAGATGACATTTCAAATAAACAGAAGATGAAATCAAAAGAGAAGAAAGGAAAGAAGAAGGGAGGAAACCGTATAAGATGTTCTTATCAATGGGAGAGAAGAATAGAAATTTAAGAGATGAATTTTTCCGCGAGAAAATCTATAGAAAAGACCATCTATTTTCATTATCCCATCTATAGAAGATTTAAAATTACATGAGAAAACCACACTATATCACAATTGCATTCATTGAACTTTACTTCTTAGAATTTATTGTGCAAGTTATCATTGAACGTATCCATTCCCAATACTAGTGCATATAATAAATTATTGGAGGTTTATGGAGCCATTGTCCCAATGTTAGCCTACTGTTGTCAAAGTTTCTCACAGATTTTGTTAAATTTAAATTTTCACTGAATTGAAGAAAGTGAGAACTTCAACAGTTTGATTTATTTTGAAGTGAGAATTTACCAGTTTTGATGGGCCCATATGTTTTGCAGTTTTGATATATTTAACAGTTTACTTTGCACAGTTTTTGAATGCCTGACCCCAAGAAGTGTTGCTGCCAAGCATGACTCTAACAATGGTTACAATAACTTAAATAAACTGTTGGTGGAGAAAAGCTGACAGATACTCAAATTTCAACAAAAGAACTTGAATTATATATATAACCACATGAAATCTATATATATATACAGAATTTCATGCATGACTGAACTGTGCTCTTATTAAGTTTTGTGAGCACTCAGCTGTACAGAGTAAAGGCAGAAGTGACTGAGCACTGCAGAGGTGCAGTCATTATATACTTAGCACTGCAAAAAGTAGCATTAGTGCATTTGAGGTTTTCTTTATTCAAGGACTTGCCAAATTAAAAATGACCTTAAGAAAGATTCTGAAGGTCACGTTGGCTCTAATTTGTTGGTATGGACTTGTTTCTAGTCAGGTGAGTAAGATTTTCTTTTATTTTTGTGACAATTACATAATTTTTGTACTTCAAGGTATGACAAATATTTGCAATATTTGAAATTTTCACATACATTTATAATAGTAATTTATCAAAAAGTGACTTGTTTGTAACACTGATTAATCTACAAAAACGCAGCCCTACTTTAAATCATAAGTGATGATTAAAAGTAGGGCTGTGTTTTGTAGACTTTCATAGATAAACCAAGGATTTGTCTTTTTTCACGTTCAACCAATCAAGAGTAATTCCATTAATTTTCAAAGTAACCAAAAACCATTCTTTTTAATATCTTAAGATTTACAGAAATTTTTTACTCGTTTAAACATTTTTAACACTGATCGTTGTCGCGTAAAATGATGAACAACCTCATAGTATCTTAAGTTGTACTATTGAAACAAGATGATTTTGACTCCTGACTTAAAATTAGGTAAATCCAAGACAAAAAAAGCCAATAACACGACAACTTATAAAGTTCTTTGAATTCATGTTTCGCTGGATTTCTTAAGTGTGTATGTCTACTACCATTGAATCTACCTTTAAAACATCTATCTGACTATCCATCCTTCTAATGGCAGTAACCAGGAAACTACCCGGTATTAAATTCCCTTAAACTTTGTGTAATCACGAATTCACTTCAGTTTATGAAGTATTTATAGAGCAAACATAACATTTATACAACATGAAGCAAAAAAGAAAGAAAAAACCTAAGGCCTACATTTGAAACCAACAAAACATAAGAATATACTTTTTCATATAAATGTACTCATAACACATTTTCTATACAGATTATTTTTTGCCACCTACACTTAAATAGTGCATAAAACTATAAATTATATTATTTATACAATATTACACATTCTGAAAAAAGGTCAAAATGTTGAACCACTATTTTCTAAAGCATATATATAATAACAACATATAATATCATGTTACAGAGATCTCAAAAGTAGATAATCATATATAGAAATATAGAAATAAAAAAATGTCCAAAACCACCCCCAAATCTTCCAGCTTTTGTAACAGTTGAAAAGTTGAGTAGAAATCTTAATGCATATATTAGCTATAAATTCTACAATTTGTATAAATTTATATTATTTTTAGCAATAGAAGCACAGGATCACAAGTTTCCAGATCAAAGACGGTCTATAATGACAATTGCAATGAATTTGTCGTTACACCTTGTCGTCAAGTATATACATTTCATTGGGATAGCATTATTGAATAAATTAGTATATGATATGGTATAGAGATTTTGTGTGGAAAGATATTTCATATTTGAAGAGGTAATACCATGTAATTTATTTCATATAGGCTTATTCATTTGGGATAGTATAGTGATGAATTTAATTTGGGATGGTAGTGCAAGGAATTTCATTTGGGATGGTAGTGTAATGTTTTTTTTAGGACGGTATTGTAATGAATTTGGGATGGTAGTGCAAAGAATTTTGGGATGGTAGTGTGATGAATTTCTATTCATTTGGGATGGTAGTGTAATGAATTTAATTTGGGATGGTAGTGTGACGAATTTCATTTGGGATGGTAGTGTGATGAATTTAACTTGGGATGGCAGTAGAACGACTTTCATTTGGGATGGTAGTTTAATGAATGGTAGTGTAAAATTTCATTTGGGATGGTAGTGCAATGAATTTCAGTTGGGATGGTAGTAGAATGAATTTCAGTTGGGATGGTAGTAGAATGAATTTCATTTGGGATGGTAGTGTGATGAATTTCATTTGGGATGGTAGTAGAATGAATTTCATTTGGGATGGTAGTGTGATGAATTTCATTTGGGATGGTAGTAGAATGAATTTCATTTGGGATGGTAGTGTGATGAATTTCATTTGGGATGGTAGTGTGATGAATTTCATTTGGGATGGTAGTAGAATGAATTTCATTTGGGATGGTAGTAGAATGAATTTCATTTGGGATGGTAGTGTGATGAATTTCATTTGGGATGGTAGTGTGATGAATTTCATTTGGGATGGTAGTAGAATGAATTTCATTTGGGATGGTAGTGTGATGAATTTCATTTGGGATGGTAGTAGAATGAATTTCATTTGGGATGGTAGTGTGATGAATTTCATTTGGGATGGTAGTAGAATGAATTTCATTTGGGATGGTAGTAGAATGAATTTCATTTGGGATGGTAGTGTGATGAATTTCATTTGGGATGGTAGTAGAATGAATTTCATTTGGGATGGTAGTAGAATGAATTTCATTTGGGATGGTAGTGTGATGAATTTCATTTGGGATGGTAGTGTGATGAATTTCATTTGGGATGGTAGTAGAATGAATTTCATTTGGGATGGTAGTGTGATGAATTTCAGTTGGGATGGTAGTAGAATGAATTTCAGTTGGGATGGTAGTAGAATGAATTTCATTTGGGATGGTAGTGTAATGAATTTCATTTGGGATGGTAGTAGAATGAATTTCAGTTGGGATGGTAGTAGAATGAATTTCAGTTGGGATGGTAGTGTGATGAATTTCATTTGGGATGGTAGTAGAATGAATTTCATTTGGGATGGTAGTGTGATGAATTTCATTTGGGATGGTAGTAGAATGAATTTCATTTGGGATGGTAGTGTGATGAATTTCATTTGGGATGGTAGTAGAATGAATTTCATTTGGGATGGTAGTAGAATGAATTTCATTTGGGATGGTAGTGTGATGAATTTCATTTGGGATGGTAGTGTGATGAATTTAAATTGGGATGGTAGTAGAATGAATTTCATTTGGGATGGTAGTGTGATGAATTTCAATTGGGATGGTAGTAGAATGAATTTCATTTGGGATGGTAGTGTGATGAATTTCATTTGGGATGGTAGTAGAATGAATTTCATTTGGGATGGTAGTAGAATGAATTTCATTTGGGATGGTAGTGTGATGAATTTCATTTGGGATGGTAGTGTGATGAATTTCATTTGGGATGGTAGTGTGATGAATTTCATTTGGGATGGTAGTGTGATGAATTTCATTTGGGATGGTAGTAGAATGAATTTCATTTGGGATGGTAGTAGAATGAATTTCATTTGGGATGGTAGTGTAATGAATTTCAGTTGGGATGGTAGTAGAATGAATTTCAGTTGGGATGGTAGTAGAATGAATTTCAGTTGTAGTGTGATGAATTTCATTGGTAGCGTGATGAATTTCATTTGGGATGGTAGGGGAATGAATTTCATTTGTAGTGTGATGAATTTCATTGGTAGCGTGATGAATTCCATTTGGGATAGTAGTGTGATGAATTTCATTTGGGATGGTAGAGTGATGAATTTTATTTGGGATGGTAGTAGAATGAATTTCATTTGGGATGGTTGTAGAATGAATTTCATTTGTAGTGTAATGAATTTCATTTGGGATGGTAGTAGAATGAATTTCAGTTGGGATGGTAGTAGAATGAATTTCAGTTGGGATGGTAGTAGAATGAATTTCAGTTGGGATGGTAGAATGAATTTCAGTTGGGATGGTAGTAGAATGAATTTCAGTAGGGATGGTAGTGTGATGAATTTCATTTGTAGCGTGATGAATTTCATTTGGGATGGTAGTGTAATCAATTTCATTTGGGATGGTAGTGTGATGAATTTCATTTGGGATGGTAGTAGAATGAATTTCATTTGGGATGGTAGTGTGATGAATTTCATTTGGGATGGTAGTGTGATGAATTTCATTTGGGATGGTAGTGTGATGTTTTTCATTAGGGATCGTAGTAGAATGAATTTCATTTGGGATGGCAGTGTGATGAATTTCATTTGGGATGGTAGTAGAATGAATTTCATTTGGGATGGTAGTGTGATGAATTTCATTTGGGATGGTAGTAGAATGAATTTCATTTGGGATGGTAGTAGAATGAATTTCATTTGGGATGGTAGTGTAATCAATTTCATTTGGGATGGTAGTAGAATGAATTTCATTAGGGATGGTAGTGTGATGAATTTCATTTGTAGCATGATGAATTTCATTTGGGATGGTAGTGTAATCAATTTCATTTGGGATGGTAGTGTAATGAATTTCATTTGGGATGGTAGTAGAATGAATTTCAGTTGGGATGGTAGTGTGATGAATTTCATTTGGGATGGTAGTGTGATGAATTTCATTTGGGATGGTAGTGTGATGAATTTCATTTGGGATGGTAGTGTGATGAATTTCATTTGGGATGGTAGTGTGATGAATTTCATTTGGGATGGTAGTGTGATGAATTTCATTTGGGATGGTAGTGTGATGAATTTCATTTGGGATGGTAGTAGAATGAATTTCATTTGGGATGGTAGTAGAATGAATTTCGGTAATGGAATGGATTTCATTTGGGATGGTAGTAGATCATAGACTTCCTCATTCTGGAAATTATATCCTGAAGTACTCTATTGCACTTATTTTTAATTTTATTTATGGACCATATAACGTTTTACAAGCAGAGATTGGTCAGTTTCAGCTGCACCTTTTTAAAGCAAAAACCTGTTAGATTTCTGACCATGACTGGCACTGGAATAAGTGTATAGAAGCAATGAACAACTCCTTCAAGTTCATAAAATCTATAAATTGAATAGTGCTTGCCTTATTGTAGTGAGTTAAACCATAAAGTCTGAAAAAAATACTATGAATGCTGCACATAGCATTGTGTTGGTCTTATAATTCAATACAATTAATGCATGTATATTGAACAACTTCAGAAGTATCAATCTATCTATCTATCTATCTATCTAAATAAGAGTGTAACACCAGTGGCCCATGGTCCCACCTCCGACCCCATCAAAATCAACCCATTTTCACCTCCTTCCCATTCACCACCCCCATGTGCATGAAAATATCACTACTTGCACATATCCATGTGACCTACTCACCCACAGCACCCTAATTTCCCCTTCCAAACAATCCCTTTTTCAGCCCCTCTCCCAGTATCTAGATCAGCCCCTGACTGCCTTCACAGTCCACTTTTGTCCACAACCTTCAAGAGCCCTGCCAATCCTGATACCATCTAATGTGCACATTTCCTCTTTTTTCAAACCTGCCCTTCTGATGAATCCAAATGCAAATCAATTCCTAATCGCCCTTTCCCTTCGATTCAAATGTCCATGGATTGATATAACAAGCAATGCCACAGAAACCAAGCCATTCCCTTCGTGACTATACTTCCGGTCTGAAGACTTTGTTGTGATCTTCTTCTTCTTTCGTTATGGTACAGTCCTCAGTATTGAGTATATCGTACCGGTGCATACGTGGAGTAGTGCGGGAGATCATAAAAACACATTTGTGTAATATATGTACATCCAGTGTGTAATATATGTACAATCCAGTGCAAATTAAAATCCCACAGGCTAGTCTTAGCTAGCTGTGCTTAGTAGCCAAGTTTTATTTATAGCTGCCTTGAAACAGTCTAGTGACTGGCAGTCTACTATACTGGCTGGTAGAGAGTTCCATAGCCGAATGGCTCTGGGGAAGAAGGAGTACTTAAGTACATGGGTCCTTGCATATGGTATGAGGAATTTTGATGAGTGACCTCTGTTGCATGCCGTGGCTGGTAGAAGGAAGTTAGATGGTTCTATGGCGACTTGATGGTGGACGATTCTGTACATCATTGTGACCTTGTGTCTTGCTCTTCTCTCTTCTAGTGTTGGCCATTTTAATTCTTTCAGCATAGATGTTACACTGCTGTGACGTGAGAAATTGCTGAGAACAAATCTTGCTGAACGGCGTTGGACTGCTTCTAGCTTATCGATGTTATTTTTGGTCCAAGGATCCCAGATGGTGTTGGCATATTCGAGGAGAGGTCTAACCAGGTACTCGTAGCAAGATGCTTTGGTTTTCCTGGGACACTGATTCATATTCCTTTGTAGGAAAGCCTTCACCCCGTTTGATTTCCTTGAAATATCAGCGATGTGTTGATTCCAGGTCAGCGACTTGTCCATTGTAACACCCAGATACTTTGCAGTCTCGACGCTCTCCAGGATATGGCCATGGATGTTATAGTTGGCATTAATGAAATTTCTTCTATTTGTCACACGAAGTAGTTGGCATTTCTGGGGATGGAATTCCATCTCCCAGTGTTGCTCCCAAGTTTGTAGACGATCCAGGTCTTCTTGTAGTAGTTGGGCGTCCCTTTCATTTTTGATCTTACGGTAGACCACGCAGTCATCTGCAAATAGGCGCACTGAGGAGGATCTTATGTACTCGGGTAGATCATTGATATATATCAAGAATAGTAATGGCCCGAGTACACTCCCCTGAGGAACTCCCGAGAGGACAGGCGCTGAACTTGAAGTTGCTCCCTCCACAATGACTTTCTGTCTTCTTCCGCTGAGGAAATCACGGATCCAGTTATGGGTGTCTGTGTTGACCCCGTAGTATCTGGTTTTGTGGAGCAGGCGTTGATGTGGCACTTTATCAAATGCCTTGGAGAAATCCAATAAAATCACATCTGTCTGGATATTGTCGTCGATGTTCTTCGCCAGGTCATTAATTGTCAGGATCAATTGTGTCTCACAGGAGCGATGTTTCCTGAAGCCATGTTGTGCATCTGTGAGGATGTTGTTCTGCTCGAGATGTTTCATGATGGAGCTACAGATGATATGTTCTAGGGTTTTACAGCATACTGAAGTGAGAGAGACAGGGCGATAGTTGGCAGCTGAACTTCTGTCTCCTTTCTTGAAGATGGGGACTACGTTTGCAGCCTTCCATTCCTCTGGTATCTTCCCTTGGTTGATCGATGCTTGGAAGAAAGTAGTCAGTGTTGGTGATATTTGTGTGGCTACTGTTTTGAGTAAGCGAGTTGAGATGTTGTCTGGGCCCGTCGCCTTGTTGATGTTCAGTCTTTGGAGCAATTTTTGGACGCCAGTGTTGGTGATGTTTATGCGGGGCATTACTTTGTATGGACTAGGTCCTTTGTCTCTGATGGTGTCTGGATTTTCGTTTTGATTGAACACTGATGAAAATTGATTGTTCAATATGTTTGCTCTCATATCCTTGTCGGAGTAGGTAATGCCGTCGCTGTTCCTCAGGGGAGCAACTCCCATGTTGTCACATCTCTTGCCCTTTATAAAGCCCCAGAACTTCTTGGAGTTGGAAATTTGGTCTTCGCTCACTATGTTCTTCAGGCAGGTTGTATTTTCGCGCCTTTCTGCTCTTGCTTATGTAAGTTATGTGTACAGCAGGAGAGTGATCTTTCTGTGTATGTAATATACCTGTATGCACTTGCCTTTACACTTCAATTACACTGAAATTAACTTAATTGATTTCTTTGAATCCTGTGAAACTTCAAAGGTAACATTGACACTTTAAAGTGCAATTCACTTTCACACCTCGATCGCTGTCATCTTGCAGCTGACACATCAGCCTCTACCAGCTAACTCAACAATGACTTTGACAGCTGGGCTGACCTTGACATTTCATTTCATTTCAGGATGAATATTTCATTTGTATCCGCAGATGCTTATGCAGGTTGTCTACAACCATTAAGCCAACATTAGCCCAAAAATGCAATGTCTTATAAGGGCAATCAGATGATTTACGGCTGTCTTAAAATTCCGGGGCTTTAGCTTTTATAATAGACCTCTCAGTGTAAAATCGCCTGTACAGGAATTACAGACCTGATTCCTATCACATTATTTACTTAATGGTGAAATTATTAAGCACACATTGTTAGATAAACTTATTTCACATGATCACAATCCAATAGAGTGTCTGTATAAATATAAGAAGGTTAAATTTCAATTTCAAAACAATGGTATATCAGATTCGATTAGGTACTTATCACTGCATGACAACTATGTAAAACCCTTGGTACCAGAATATGTGCTTTTAAACTTACTAACCCAGGCATTTTAATGGTCACAATATCTTACAATTATCTTTTATCATTATGTTTTTAACTCACTGCTGTTATACATGTACCTTTTACCATGTTATCGCTTTACTGACTGTGATATATATGCTTTTCCCCATCTTTGGGGGCTCAATAAAGAAAACAAAAAAAAAAAACCATGTTTCCACACATGCATACATGCTAAATTCAGGTAGCATGTGCCTGGGTCACACATACATACATGCACAGATGGATAGATAGATATATAAACGCATAGACATATAGAAAAACACATATATAGATAGCCAGACAGATTGATAGGTAGATAGATAAATAGATAGATAAATGGACATATAGATAGATAGATAGATAGATAGATAGATAGATAGATAGACAGACAGCTAGACAGCTAGACAGACAGACAGACAGATAGACAGATAGATAGATAGATAGATAGATAGATAGATAGATAGATAGATAGATAGATAGGTAGGTAGGTAGGTAGGTAGGTAGGTAGGTAGGTAGGTAGGTAGGTAGGTAGATATATAGATTGCCATACACAGATAGTCATAGATGGATATAAATAGACAGACAGATAGCCATAAACAGATAGCCACATTTTATTTCAGATATAGTTACACAGATAGGTAGCTAAACAGACAGCCAGACACATAGATAGATAGAAAGATAGATAGATAAGCATATAGATACATAGATGTAGATAGCTAGACATCATATATTGCCCACTCTCTCACAGGGCTGCCATTTGGCCAGTCTTGCGTCAAAATACCCATTTTCCGGATTTCCCACGTATCTGCAAGGGCATACAATATTTTTAAACAATCTAAATTTCACTGTAATGTCGCTGCATGTCCTGCCAACATCACTGCGTCTCTCAGCCACATTACTGCACCCCCCCAAACAAAAAAAATATTTACAATTGCAGTCCTCCTCCTTTATTCATTTATCACTGGGTAATTCTAGTATATTATAATGTTGAGTGTATGCATGGTGTGAATTTCATTCAATATGCTTAGACCATGTCAAAGATATTAAAATGCAAATACTCCAGAACAACTTATGTTACTATAATGAACTGAATTCGTGACTTCACATTTTGTATGACTTACAGAGAGACATTTCAGCTCAGTAGTCTCAGTGCCTTAGCTAATTTAGAAATTGGCTTAATAATTAAAGATAGATAGATATGGTAAGTGCAGTTCTGGGCGATCACGAGGGTTGATTGATGAGATGGGAGAATGAGCGGGAGTCCTCAAAGTCAAAATGTTACACATTTATCACATGTGAGGGATCTTTTACTTGCCCAGCACAGACATTCATACAAGGGGCCGCCAATTTAACATCTCAACCGAACGTTCTCAGCCGGGATTTTGCTCATGAAGGTCCATTGAAAATTTTGGGCTCCCCAACTGGGGTTCAAACCCATGCAGGCAAAGACATTCAGCGGAAAAGATGGGAACCTTAACCACTCAGCCATCCAGGGCTGCACTTATCATATCCATCTATCTATTTATATTAAACCCAAATAAATATTGATCAACAAAGGTACACTGTACAAATACAGTCAAATACCCAAAACAAATTACTACCTGCTTAGCAGCCTACCAAGCAAGACAAATGTCAAATATAGTTCAAATACCTATTAAGTTTCAGTGAGAAATTTCTATGAGACATGTCTGATTTACAAATTAAGTCACCCAAGTAATTTTGGCAATCATACTAAATTTGAAGCCCCCATGTAAAGGTCTAAGTTAAAATGGTGCTACCTAAAGTTTAAGACCCTGAGCAAACATATAATTTGGATCATTAGACCAATATCAGGGCTGACAGGGCATGAGGGTATGCTGACTACTATGTTGTGGTGAAAAGTTCAATCTTGTGATATTTGTATGTTATTGAATTGCTGTAGTTACTAACAAAACTCAGCTAATCTTTCACAAATCACTGCAATTCTCTTAAATATTTCTGAGATTCTCTTGCAATTTTCTGAAGAAATGATTGTACTATTTGGCCTCAGAGGAGCTTCTTAAATTTCAGTTTGGCTATGTTTTAATGTTTTAGTAAAATAATGGTAGACACTCTCAATGACTTAGCACTCTGCAGGTTTTGAAAATTATGAAATAGAAATGTCCAATTTTAAAATTGTGGACCTAAAATATCTTATAAATCCAAAAATCATCTGAATAGAACCTGCAGCTGCCATAGTTAGGGTACTAAACTAAAGACAACCCATCTGGAGGCCTATACACTTCATTTTCATCTATATACACATATAAAATTCACCTCCTCATATTCCTTTGTCACGGGTGTTCTCAGCTATGGCTTACCCAGCTGTCACAATATTGTACCACAGTGTCTTGCTATGTCTGAACTGTGTTTGTATTACATCAAATGTATCAAAACTTCCGAATATTTACTTAGATAACAAATTTTCCGTGAATTATGACTGCAGCTTATGACTGTCCTGCTGCAGTCGCAGCAGGCGCAACAGCAGCAGTCAGTCAGCCAGGGTTCACATTTCTTGAAGCATTAAAACACTATAGAACAAAGGAAATAATGAATGAAGCAATTAAAAGGAATTAGTGTAGGAATTAAGCAATCAAGGGAATAACGAAGGATTTGGAGAGAGGAATGCACGAGAAGGAATGAAGGAATTAAGAAAGGTCGGAATGAATACTTGAAGGCATGCAGGCATGAACAAAGGAAGGGATGAAAGAAGAGGAAAAGTGAAGTATAGAAAGGAAAGAAGAAGGAAAGAAAGAAGGAACATGAAAACAGATCAGATAGAGAGATAGAGATAGATAACGGTACATAGAAAAGCAAAAATACGACTTTGGGAGGAATGGATATAACTTGGTCCATTGGATGATTGGGCCTTTGCATCATGCAATTACACACTAAATACTATAGTAGTACATAGGTTAATTGGGACACAAGGACTTTAATTTCCAATGAAGCACAGCACATTCACAATTGAAACTGTTGTCCAACATAGGGCATGCTCCACATTGAAAGGGGAGGGCATTCAGAAGTTACAATTTTTTTAAATTCACTGTAAACAAGTATTATTAGAGAGATAATGTTGACATATTCAAACAAACCCTGATTGGGTAAATAAACAATACAATGTCAACGTACTCTCTACCCGTCTTTAGACGGGTACACTGCTAGTACACAATAAATGTCCAACTATAAAGCTTTTAGGCTTTATGATCCCTGTCATGAAATAGCTGAATTATGCTCAAGGCTAAACTGAGTCATATTTCACTTAAGTACTTGTGAGAATTTGTCTATTGACTGAAGTTAAGTGCATTGAAATTTGATACAAGTGAATTAAGTGCACAAATGGCTGAAAAAAGTTCACAAGGGTATAGCCATTTGATAATCATTTAAACAGCAAAACAGCATGAGTCTTGAAAGACAAATATTCATGAAATCATGAAATTAACTTTTATTCAGTGGAAAGGAATATTTTTAGACCAAGGTCATAGAGATTCCTACATTTGAATATTCAGTATAATTTGTAAATGGTCACATTTCTAGAAATAGGTTAAATTTTTGTGTCTGGTTGGTAGAGCAGTTAGAGTAAGGCCTGCACAGAGTCCGCGAAAAGTGCTTTTGACACACAGGACATTCGGGCAGGTGGATTCTGAATTTTACCAGCCCGAATGAAATCTTATCAGCCCGAAATTCCAATTTCAATATTTTTAACCGGTTCTCTGGAGTTAATGGTGCCTTTAAACATGTTAAAAATATGAACTTCAGAAGTGACTCCAAACCCCCTCCCCTGTTTTTATGGTGTAATTTTATATATGCACACACAATTTGTGATATAAATATAATTTGTGTAATGATGTAAAAACTAAAATACATTGCTATTCATTAGCTTTAAAACTGATAAGGATTATCAATATTTCAGACACACACTAATGAACTTTTGAACTCATTAATTTGATACACAACTGAAGCACAGCCACTGAATCTTGTGAAATGCAGATGTATTTTTTTAGCTTACTCTTGCTTGTTTCTAGCATGTGTCATTTAACAATTGAGAATGAGATATTTTGAAATGTAAAGCATGTAAATTGCACAATACATTGTAACAGAATTTGGATCATTGACAAATTCACTTGCATGACAGAAATCCTGCCAGGACCTCTGCTAATATGGCTGACTATTGCAACCTTCAAATCCTTTGTAGAAACTATGAACAATTGAGTTCAATGGAATCATAGCAGCAATTAAATAGATGACAATGGCTAATTGCAATAAGCTTAGTATTTACACCAGATCTATGTGTTAAATTGCAATCCATTTGACACCTCTTAGTCCACTTGTATTGATGTTTGTTAATTGCCATTGGGTACATTCGTTTCGCTGCTCCAAAGTGCTCTTGGAGTGGAGTACTTCACTCCAGATCATTCGTTTTGCATTTCCGGGAGTAGATCAGAGCAGTTTGGAGTAGATAGGAAGTGCTCCAAGAAATTGGGATATCCCATGACGTATGATTGTTTACATAAATAAATGGCACTTCAGAAGCTTTGATTTGGTCGCTGATTGCATTTTTTTGATGTGCATTGCTGTAATTCAATTGACTCAATTAAGGCAATCAATTGAAAATACCACATGGCATCTTGAATTGCCGTTGGCAAGGGAATCCTCGCAGGAAGGGAACCCCCCCCAAATAATGACGTTCCTAAGTACTCTTTTTCATTCGATTTGGACATTTACTCCTGGAGTAGAAACGTCACTTCCTGGGGTAGATACGTAACTTCCGGAGTAGTTAGAGTAGATGGAATCGAATGTACCCATTGAGTCTCTAACGGCATGCACTGGCTGCATTGACTGCTCAGTGACTCTCCAGAATACCTGTCGGACATTTGGGCAGGTATCCACTTTCATTTTACTGGACAAATGCTAATTTTGCCGGTTTTGACCGGCAAACCGGCACTTTTCGCGGACTCTGGGCCTGCACCACTAAAGGTCTTTCGGTGAATACAAAACTTTTCAGTGGACCTTCAAGAGCAAAATCCCAGCTGGACGTCGTTCGGATGAGACGTTAAATTAACGGCCCCTTGTGTCAGCGTCTGTGCTGGGCAAAATAAGGTGTTCTGAATAATGTTGTCACCCAGAACAATATCAAATACTAACACTTCCTTCATTTTGTGCCAAATGTCTCACTTTTTAAGGATTTTCACAAATTCACATTGAGAAAAATGTGACTTGAATACAACACAAAAGTACACAAAACCATGCATACTTAATCTGTAAAGTACAAAGTAAACCCACATTCCCACATACAGTACTTGCCTTCAGGGAAATTGTCTTGAGTTGAACTCCTTAAACAAACAATAACCTCTTTTCAGTCATTTTAAGAATAGATTCACACCTGGTGAAGTTCTGAAAGGGTCTCAGGTCAATCAGGGTCCACTTTAACTGAAGTGTAATGTTTGTGAAGTACTGCCCCAAACTTACTTATAGGCATGCCAATACTATAGGTAGATATCTATAGGCAGCTTTGTGGCTGAGTGGTAATTAATTCCAAGCCTGCCCACCGAAGGTCTATGCCAGCATGGGTTCAAACCCTGGTCCAAAATTAATTTCATTCGACCTTCAAGAGTAAAATCCCAGTTGGGATATTGTTCTGATCAGAGTCCGCGAAAAGTGCCGGTTTGCCGGTCAAAACCGGCAAAATTAGCATTTGTCCGGTAGAATGAAAGTGGTTACCTGCCCAAATGTCCGACAGGTATTCTGGAGAGTCAATGGTATGACTGTCTGAGCAGTCAATGCAGCCAGTGCATGCCGTTAGAGACTCAATGGGTACATTCGATTCCATCTACTCTAACTACTCCGGAAGTTACGTATCTACCCCAGGAAGTGACGTTTCTACTCCTGGAGTAAACTACTCCAAGTTGGGTCCAAATCGAATGAAAAGGAGTACTTAGGAACGTCACTATTTGGGGGTTCCCTTCCTGTGAGGATTCCCTTGCCAACGGCAATTCAAGATGCCATGTGGCATTTTCAATTGATTGCCTTAATTGAGTCAATTGAATTACAGCAATGCACATCAAAAAAATGCAATCAGCGACCAAATCAAAGCTTCTGAAGTGCCATTTATTTATGTAAACAATCATACGTCATGGGATATCCCAATTTCTTGGAGCACTTCCTATCTACTCCAAACTGCTCTGATCTACTCCCGGAAATGCAAAACGAATGATCTGGAGTGAAGTACTCCACTCCAAGAGCACTTTGGAGCAGCGAAACGAATGTACCCAATGGCAATTAACAAACATCAATACAAGTGGACTCAGAGGTGTCAAATGGATTGCAATTTAACACATAGATCTGGTGTCAATACTAAGCTTATTGCAATTAGCCATTGTCATCTATTTAATTGCTGCTATGATTCCATTGAACTCAATTGTTCAGTAGTTTCTACAAAGGATTTGAAGGTTGCAATAGTCAGCCATATTAGCAGAGGTCCTGGCAGGATTTCTGTCATGCAAGTGAATTTGTCAATGATCCAAATTCTGTTACAATGTATTGTGCAATTTACATGCTTTACATTTCAAAATATCTCATTCTCAATTGTTAAATGACACATGCTAGAAACAAGCAAGAGTAAGCTAAAAAAATACATTTGTCACAAGATGCAGTGGCTGTGCTTCAGTTGTGTATCAAATTAATGAGTTCAAAAGTTCATTAGTGTGTGTCTGAAATATTGATATTCCTTATCAGTTTTAAAGCTAATGAACAGCAATGTATTTTAGTTTTTACATCATTACACAAATTATATTTATATCAAAAATTGTGTGTGAATATATAAAATCACACCACAAAATACAGGGGAGGGGGTTTGAAGTGACTTCTGAAGTTCATATTTTTAACATGTTTAAAGGCACCATCATAAACTCCAGAGAACCGGTTAAAAATATTGAAATTGGAATTTCGGGCTGATAAGATTTCATTCGGGCTGGTAAAATTCAGAATCCACCTGCCCGAATGTCCTGTGTGTCAAAAGCACTTTTCGCGGACTCTGGTTCTGATAGTAAATCACATTAGCGGACCAAAGGCACCACCTTGTACCAGTGTCTGTGCTTGGAAAGTAAAAGACCTCTCATGCACATGGGGTAAACATCATTAAAACATGTAACATGTTGAGGACTCCCACTCTCTCTCGCCCATCATCGATCAGGTCAGCCCTCATGAATATTCGGAACTGACCTTACAGAGCCAAAGTTACCATCCCAAGGGGCACATAGATAGATAGATAGATAGATAGATAGACAGATATGGTAAGTGCAGCCGTGTAAGCCCAGTTCTGGGCGCTCACGAGGGTTGATTGATGAGAGAGAGACCTCAACATGTTACACATTTACCCCATGTGAGGGATCTTTTTTTACTTGCCCAGCACAGACACTGATACAAGGGGCCACCAATTTAACGTCTCATCCGAACGACATACAGCTGGGATTTTGCTCATGAAGGTCCACACAACGTAAACACAATGTTGCCAATTGGCTTAGAGCTTGTCTTTGTCACAAATAAAAGTACTTTGTATGGTAGAAATAATGTTGCCACAACATGAAAACAACATTGAGATTTTTCGACAATGTTATGATGATGTTGCCACAATTTTGCATGCTAATGTCATATTTTGACATTGTTTCACAAATCACAAAGTTGTGACAACGTAATTTCTATCATACAATTCAACATAATTTCACCAAAATTACAATATTGTCACAACATTTCTGCGACGTATATGTACCCATTCAGCAAATCTGTCTATCTATGATGCTGTGGGTAAAAATCATAAAGCGCGATTACCCCAGAAATTTTACTGTTCAATCGAAGTCCATATTCCAATGTGACAAACAGCACAAGACCTAATGAGTACGATACCCATGACCCAAACTTTCCCAAAGGAAACTAGCAAACACTGTCTCTAAACCACCAGGAAATATAATTTTTTAAGGCAGTGACACCTCTCATTTAAATCAAAATTACTCTTTATTCAAACACAGTGCACCTTTTTTGGTTGTCTAGTCTTTAAATCATGGCTTAAAGCTAAATTAATGTGACCTGTAAGCCAAAGTCATGTGGGAGATATTACAGACCACATCGCTTGTAAAATTGTAAAGTTTTTGCAAAGGTTTCGCAAAGTTTTTGTGAAGAATGTACAATGGGCCCTCATGTGACCTTAAAAATCTACAACGTCAAAAGAAAATGTCCAATTTAATTCTGAGAACAACAAAAATGTCAATGGGAGCCTTACGAGACATTTTATGGCGGTTGCCTATTCATGCATGACAAACTTGAATTGTAAAACATCCCGCATAGGATTTGCCCACCAGCAACTTATTGAAAGTACACGAGACTATGGGAATAATGGGATCATAACTCATTTTCTAGACAGTATATAAATCGTAGAGAAAATACTAGAAGTAGTAAGACGAGAATTTGTGTGATACCATAATGGCAGCCATTTATTCAAACGTTATCGAAGGATGTAAATCTATGCAGGTTTAATCTTTTTTTAACATCAAATCTTGACACCCATGTTAAACTTAATCCAAAAATACATGATGCGAAATTTTTATTATTTTATAGGACACAACTATAATTTTTGAGTACTTTTGTATATATGTAAAGTATTCGAATTGGATAGAATAAATACTAAACCAAACTGTCACTGCAACTGCTAGCTCCATCTGGTTATACTTTTCAGGCACTTCCTGTTAAGCAGTCACAGTGGACATTTGCCCTGCCCACCCTGAGCATCAAAAAGTACATTTGTAGCGCTTGGATTATTCAAGTCACCAAATTTACTCCGATTGTACTGCAAAACTGCCTATACTTTATTCAAGGGAGTGTATTTGGAGTGTATACTATGGATTGCATACAGGGAGTATTTATAAATGAAGCATAATTTAATAAATTGAAGCGTAATTTAAATAATTTGAGTGCTTCAAACTCCTTTTTGTGCTGGGCAGCAACAAAATGTTATTGACCTATCATTGTGCTGAGTTAGCTACAGTGAAGGCTGTCTTTAACACGTATACTGATTTCTAATTTCAGGTAACCACAGCAGAGCCTTCGGCAGTGTGTTCGGCCGGACCACCCGGAGTGCCAGGCCCAGCAGGAAGAGACGGAAGGGACGGGAGAGATGGAATGAGCATAGTGGGCCCCAGGGGAGATAGAGGTTTACATTTTATAACATTTTCCTTTTAAAAAGAACTTCTCTATAAGAATAACCTTCAGTGAATTCTGTATACTTGATCACATTTGAGCTTGCTAAACAAATCTGTGCCGCATTATTGAAATATCAAATTTGTTTAATTTAACATAACCATAAAAAATTTATTGTCTATCATACTGGTTCGTACTTGACTTTTCCTATAATATAAAATTGCCAGAGACTGATATCCATCAACAAATAAAGTTATCCTATCCTTATTGTGAAACAATGCGCCATCAAATTCACTACAGCGTAACATATGTATATACTACAGAATGCACAATCTGTGTTACAGTAGTCTTTTGTCTTTCTTAATCTAAAGATTTTCATTTACAGGAGAACCAGGCTATGCCACAAACTGTAACTGCCCAGGGGTCAACCTGAAGCAATGCACTTGGAAGGATCTCAATGTCCCCATGAACACTGGAATGATCAGGGTAGGTTAATAAACTGAACTATACGTGCATAACATTTTATGTGCGATTTTTTGTCAAGTTGTTGACATTGTAATTTGCCAATTGTGAAGGACACAGGGAATTTCAGCTGATGTGCCACTTGAGGGATATGTGCAATTTAAAATTTTAGATTCTATTTGAGATGCACATGCCATTTTGGGATAACACATGCTATTTTGAGACGCATGTGCCATTTGGGTAGCACAATGCTAGCACATACTATTTTAGATGTATATGCAATTTGAGATGCACATGCCCTTTGAGATGCACATGCGAGATGCACATGCGAGATGCACATGCCCTTTGAGATGCACATGCCATTTTATATGCATGGGCCCATGGAGATGCCAATCCATAAATTTGAGATGCATATACCATATGAAGTGCACATGCCATTTATTTTTAAGCACTTTTTATTTTAGTGAATGTGTAATTTTCAGTGATGAATATGAAATTTTTAGTAAAGTCCATGGGTAACCTGAGATGCCATTTGAGGCACATGCCATTAAAGATGTGCACGCATTTAAATTACATATCAGATTCAATTTGAGATACATGATAGAGTGAGATGTACAGTGTTTGGAATGTATCGTACTTGCAGGATTTACTCATTTTAAGACTGATACACAGTCTGTCACATTTTAAATAAAAGTCAATGAACAATTTAGATGCAATTTGAAGCACACGCCATTCAAGATGCACATGGATCTAAATTTTGTAGATTTGATCTAGTACGATACATAACAGAGTGAGCTACAATGTTGGTTTAGAATATTATAATTTATGAAAAAGTTAATTGGCCAGAAAAAAAAAGACCTTTATTTTTGACATGAGACAAAACCATGTACCCCGATTGAAAAACAACCCATAATACCTTATAATTGCAAGATTTGCTCATCAACTGATACCCGTCTCATCTCTACATTATAATTAACTTAAGGTTGTTTTTTAAATACACAAAAACTCCATATGTTGTACTATATTGCTATTGAACTCCAAGGAGTCTAGTAATCACTGAATTTAATCTGATTACGCTTGTTACGATGCCAGATTTTAATCCTCTTAGATGTATAGGGAATTAAAATTGTCGAGGTCAGCAAACTTAATGATGCGGACCTACAACAACATAAATATTCATTGCACAGGCATTACAATCTTTTGAGAAAAAAGCTTGTCACTGCACTTATTTAATTTATATACAACTGCCCCAGATTTTCATGAAAGCTTTACACAACTTGAAGATAGCTGTCTGTGATCAGAGATCATCAGTCACTGAAGTTTTAAATAAAAAGTTTTTATAATTTTCAAATTCAGACTTTTTCTTGATTAAATTACATTTTGAATAGTTTTTACAGCAAACTTATTTCCAATTACTTTTAAGCAATTCCATAACCATGTAATTTATACATTTACATCATATGATGTCCAAACAATAACTTCCTACTATATCTATCCTGTCTACAAGTGGACAGCTGTTTCATTGCCACTGCTTTTTCCAGCCTTGGCAGAACATGTGATGTCATGTGTTGCAACCTAGCGGTAAGTGTGAAATTCCGAAAGCCGCAGCGAGCGGTCCACATAAACTCATTGTGGGGAACTCACAAAATTTGTCTGGAAGAATCCAGGGCTGTTTCTGAGTATGCTGATGCCCTTGTCTATTTCCTGAGAGCATGTGATTGGCAAGTCTTACTCGGTTTACCTCAATGTTGAATAGAAAATTAGTGAATGTGCCATGAAATTGGAACTATTTATTTGGACCTACAATGCTGAAGCATACAAAACTAACTTTTGTGCCAGGTAGCAGCAGCATGCAGTTCTCATTTTCACCAGACTGATACCTATCTATTCACTGGAAAGTGCCATTCTAATCTGTGTCTTTTCAGAGCTGTAATTTCACAAAAAGGAGTAGTTCAACAGCCTTAAAACTGACGTGGCACGGAGATCTGAGAGTCTATCCTGCAATAGACAAAGATTTCGGCTGCACCCGATGGTTTTTCACAATTAACGGCGAAGAATGTTCCACTCCCAATAACATTGACGCAATACTATTAACATCTTCTACTGATAAAAACGAACATCGGCCCTCAACAAGTAAGTTCAAATGTGAAATGGTTTTCAGGTATAAAAGGATTATTTAAACTTCAGTTCTACACTGTGTACTCACTAATAAATGAAGGGATTCTAGCTGGGTCATTTGGACCTAT
This sequence comes from Platynereis dumerilii, assembly GCA_026936325.1. Taxonomy (NCBI): domain Eukaryota; kingdom Metazoa; phylum Annelida; class Polychaeta; order Phyllodocida; family Nereididae; genus Platynereis; species Platynereis dumerilii. Next base: position 12,964,377 of record JAPTHN010000006.1, on the reverse strand, counting down.
GTCAGTCAGCAGAATTATAAATGCCTTGACCCTGCCTTTGGGGAAACCGGGGCACGTTGGACCTCGGCCCTCAGGGCACATTGGACCATCCATAAATTTTTTTTTATAAAACATGTGCAGTTATCAAAATCCCCAATGAAGAGACCTTTAGTGGTATGCCTTTTAGCCAAAATATTTCATGAGCATTGAAACAATTTTCAAACGTATTTTTCTCCACAATTAAAGAAGGTAGATGGACTTGGTTTGGCACAAGGGTATTGTAGACGTTCAGAAGTAAGTCAGTAAAAAGATTTTTCAAATATTTAGAGAAGTTTTTGATTGACACCCAAAAACCAAAAAAGTGGACCAACGTGCCCCGGTCTCCCCTACTCAAGAAAAAATTTGATACATTTTCTTGCATACAAACAAAGTTCCTTTTTTTTGTGTCTGTTCCAATTTTTCTATAATAGAAAAAACTAACCTTTCTCCGCATCTATTATCTATTGATCAATTATTTCATTTGAAAACTCTTAAATCTGTTTTTTTTGCAGTTGAAGGCATTTGTGAATCTATTAGTGCCGGACCTTTAACAGTAACTTTCAATGTCGGACTCTGCCCTTACGGAGAATTAGGGGATGCGCACACAGGATGGCAAAGTGTATCGAGGATTATTATTGAAGAACTCAACATTCTTACATGACAACTTAAAAAAATTATAAAAATATTATCTTTCAACTGAGTTTCTAGTGTTTACAGGTTTTTGATACTTTTTTGATACTTGATTGTTACATACACATGGTACAATGTATTATATTTGGAATATGAAAATATATTTCTCATTGGCATATATATACATATCCGGGCATGCATGTTGAGATTAAATGCATATTAATCATGGTAAATAAAAACTTAAGAATAGGTGAGACTCCAAAATATACAATTATACTTAAGATTTACACCTGCATGAATGAAAAAAGTTTGCATTTTATGTTTTTGTATACGGAGAAGAATTGCTATACTCAATAAATTTTGTTGTATAATATAAATAGGAATCCTCTTTTATGCATGTACCATGCAGAAGTCCATTAGCTCTCCAACTTTGGAGGCAGAATACTGCAATGATGGAATTCCCAAGATGGAGCCTCATTTTGGGATTTGTCTGGGTAGATTCTCTGGATGCACAATAGGGCATGTCGACTTGTAGTTCTGTGCTTTTCCACTATGGTGGCGCCACCATTTTGAGGCCTACAGCCACAGCATAAAAGCATGGTTTTCAAGACAAAAACAGGCCTGCAGACATTAATATTGGTCTTATATACAAAATTTAAGAAGCATCATGGAGGAAACAATATTTTCCAGCATCTAGACTCATCAAAATTGTTGCTTCTACAAAATCTGTGGCGCATTCAGCGCTGGAACTTTAATTAAGCATATTTTCTCGTTAGTAAAAAAATCCCTGCTCTGAAATGATTAAAGTTAGAAAGATGGTTTTGATGTCAAAAGATGCCAATATTAAAGGGCAATACTAATTAGACATTTCATGCTCCTACCTGTATTGGTTTCTTCAAGACTAAGCCTTAAGTCATCCAAAAGTGCAATTTTTTTTAGGTTTTTTGCGAAATTATATTTTCAGAGGAAAAAAGTCTGCTATAAAGTTTTTTTTTTAAATCCCAAACCGAATCTATCATCAAGGCCTATATTTGCAGATTCCGAAAATGTAAAAAAAAGTTTTGTGAGTCCAATAGTTGCCGATTTATGATGAGATACAATTTTACATGCACAAACTGAGTTATGACGTCAGAATGTCAATTTTTTACTTTTTTGTAAATTCTTGTGTTGAGAGCTTAAGTCTGCCATAAAGTTAGAGAAAAAAGATCAAGGACTATTCTTTTAGATTCTAAAAGTCTAAATTTATATATTTTGAGTCTAATAATTGCAGATTTATGATGAGATAGGCCTATGTTTCACCATGCACAAACTGAGTAACAACGTCAGAATGCCGATTTTAGGGCACGTTTTGGCAACATTCTTGTGTTCAGAGTTTTAAAGTCTGCTATTTTGAGAGAAAATATTCTAACCAAGGACAACACTTGCACATTCTAAAATGGTAAAAAAAAATATTGAGAGTCAAATATTTCCTGATTTACAATGAGATCTATGTCACAATATGCACGACTTGCCAATTTTCAACTTTTTTGGGGACAATTTTGTTTTCAGATGTTTAAAGTCTGCTATGAAGTTTGAGAAAAAATCCAATTCAAATCCACCATCAAGCACAATATTTGCATATTATATAAGTCCTGTAGTTTGTGATATAATCATGGTGAGATATGTTTTGAGTCCCCAACAACACCAAGCACGAGTGAGGATTCTACGTTAAATGCAATTTTGCACAGTTTGCAAAGCCAAAAATTGGCTGTCACTGTCACAGACGTGATGAAGCCACTCATCATGGAGCTCAAAAAAGAAATTAATTTCAACAAAGAGAGTATCAAGATGCAACAGGAAAAAATAGCAGAACAAGGCGCCAGAATCACTGACCTGGAAAAGAGGCTCAATGACTGCAACCTGAAAATGAGGCTGAATGACCAAAACATAGATAAAAGGCTCACTGATCAATAGACAAAGCACCAGAGTTGCATAAGGAAAACAGATGCACAAAAAAAAAATTTAAGGGGAAAGATCAAAAGTGCTCAGATTGATTGGATTAACAGGTAAATCAAATGAGAAAGAATTTGTTGAACTTATAAAAGATAAGATGGATATGAACTGAAGTCATCCGATCTCACAATGAGTGTTATGGAGGAAAGTGACAACCATAACAGATCACCACAGGAGCAAAAGGAAAAACCTAATGTAATGCTAGTTAAATTTAACAACATGTGGAAACGAAAAGAAATACATTATATATCTGAGAAGCAGACTCAGTGGCATAGCCAGGATTTTTTCCAGGGGGGGGGGGCAAACCACCAAGACATTTCCCCAAAATTATAATCACTACCAAGGCAACAGGCTTTTCGGGTGTCGCGCATTGTAACACAATGTTAATAAGTTCTTTCAGAATCTTAATTATTACCATTTTGGTTGTCCCTAAATTATTAATAATTACTGGGCAATATGTCTGAATAATATGGTGAATATGTCTGGATAATACTGTGAAAATGCTAAAAAGTTGGGAAATGTTTAAAAAAGCCAAAGAAATTGCTTTCTTGGTTGGCAATTTAGAGAAATTCGTGGAAGATCGGCCTATAACTGAAAAAATTAAGCATTTCTTTGAAAAAATAGGAAAAGCTAGGATCTGAAATCAAAGGAAATAAATGTTGAAAGGAGAAAAACCGATGTTGTAGAATTCTATGCATTCTGTTGAGATATAAACATGATAAATGAAAGCTATTGAGAAATTTTCTTTCAGTTCACAGAAATATCACTGCAAAAATTACGGAGAAAATTTCGTGTTAGAAAAGGTTTAAGAGAAATATTGGGGAAGTTCGAAATAACAGTTTGGTAATTTCTTAAAATTGGTAAATTTAAGGAAAATAAGGTGGACATTTCCAAAAAGTGAAATCATAAAATTGGAAATCTTGCAAATTTTGTTAGATAGTTAGTAAGTTATGTATTGACATGTAAAACATGGCCAACATTGGTTATACAAAGCATCTCTAGCAAGTGAAATTTAAATGTCAATATTTAAACAAAATGTCCAAATTGAAAATGATCATAGTAATTATGACAGTCATCACTCAAATAATTTCAGCAAATTAAAGCAGTAATTGCACTGCAAACTGGCGCCATTATTTTCACCATCAAAAATGTCACTTGTTGTTTCTCCGCAAATATTCAACTCTTCTCTAAGACGTGCTAATCCACAGTGCAGCAAGATGTGGCTCTCGTTTTGGACGCTCCCACATTGGCACATCCTCTGATCAGCAGGAATTCGCGCCCATCTTCCTGTCTCATAACGCATTCTGTGCGAGCTTAGCCGTAATCTTGTGAAGCAAAGCCTCTGAACTTCAGGTATCATACTCTGGTACACCTCACTGACAAGCAGGTGAGGGTTCAAAGAAAGATACATATTTTGATTAAAAATATTTGCATATACCTAAGGCCTGGCACACCTTTCTTTGATCACAAAAACTGTCCCATATGCGTTGGTTACATTTTGAAAATTTTTGTGAAATTATTTTTTGCAGATGCATGTCATTTGGGGCCAGAAAAATGGGGAAATTGTGAAGACAAAATGGGGAAATCTCATAAAACTCTTCGTATAATTCCCTTTTCTTTCAATTTCTTTTAATCTATTTCCCATAATTTGTTACCATTTCCCTCAATTCTGGTTATTTCCCCGATTTTGCTGAACATTTCCCCATTTTGCTTATCATTTCCCCATTTTTCTTATAATTTCCCCATTTTGGGCAATATGTCTGCAAAAATGTCAGCAAAATCTTTTCAGGGGGGGGGGGAGAATGGATGGATGTTCAGGCTTTACGTCCTGTATTTTTTTACTCGGTAGGCTAATTAGGACAGGAAGAGGACACGTTAAGGAGGAGGAGGAGGAGGAGTAGTATGTGAAATAGGGGATGGGTGGAGGCGAAGTATAGGAGGAGATGAGAGGAGGAGGAGAAGAAGGAGCAAGAGGAGGAGGAGAAAGAGGAAGAAGAGGAAGAAGAGGAAGAAGAGGAAGAAGAGGAGATGTTTGAAGAAGGAGTACATATATATGCCTTGAATTTTTTTCCCAAACTGTACAATAATGCTGCCAAAAATAGATATTCTTTCGTCTAGCTCTGTGCTTGAAGCATACTTCATCATAAATCAGCAAATATTAGAATCTCAAAAATATAAGTTTTGCATTTTAGAATCTGCAAGAATAGTCCATGATGACTGATTTTGTTTGAAATTTTTCTCAAACTTTATAGCAGACTTTTTAAGCTCTCAACACAAGATTTTATCAAAAAATGTCTTATAATGGCATTCTGACGTCAAAACTGCGTTCGTGCATATTCAAATGTATCTCATCATAAATCAGTAACTATTGGACTCACAAAACTTTTTTTTACATTTTCTGAATCTGCAAGTATAGTCCTTGATGATAGATTCAGTTTGGGATTTTTTTTTTGAACTTTGTAGCAGACTTTTGTCCTCTGAAAAAATAATTTCGCGAAAAAACCTAAAAAAAATGCACTTTTGGATGACTTAAGGCTTAGTCTTGAGGAAACCAATACAGGTATGTCTAATTAGTATTGCCCTTTAATATAGGCATCTTTTGACATCAAAACCATCTTTCTAACTTTAATCATTTCAGAGCAGGGATTTTTTTACTAACGAGAAAATATGCTTAATTAAAGTTCCCGCACTGAATGTGCAACATATTTTGTAGAAGCAACAATTTTGATGAGTCCAGGTGCTGGAAAATATAGTTTCCTCCATGATGCTTTTTTAATTTTGCATATCGGACCAGTATTTTTGGCGGTAGGCCTGTTTTTGTCTTGAAACCCATGCAAAAGCATGCTTTTATGCTGTGGCTGTAGGCCTCAAAACAGTGGTGCCACCTGTGGGAAATGGTGACGTCACAACAAGAGGATGGCATGCCCTATTCTTGGTCTTGTCAAAAAGATATAACTGAATTCTAACCTGCGTTTCTTTGTCCAGCAGCTTGTGCAGGTCCGGGGGCATGAGGTGTGCGATCTTCTCCAACTGCTGGGCGTAGTTTTGCAAAATGTCTTGAATCTGAAAGATGAAAGATGAGTCACCTTTGCGAGATTAAAATTATAATAAAGGGGTTACAGATATACTATAATATGTCACTATGCTTCTAGTAATAATGTTACTTTATTGCATTTATGTAACCCAGGCAGATGATGGACCCACCCATGACAAAAAAGAAAAAACAAAATTTTTCAAATAAATTAAAAAATATAGAGCATTCTTGAATAAATCTTAAAAATTGGATTTTTAAATAAATTTCAAAAATACTATTCTTCAATAAATTGTACATAATTAAATTATAATTTTTTATTTACCCTCTTCATGCGCTGGTCTTCCAATCCAGATAACTCTGCGTCAAATTCTTTAATCCAGGACTGTCTGGAGATGGAGTGTTGGGCGATCTCTTCCCAAAGTTCATCTAACTCTGCGTGAGAGTATGGGATGACTTCCTGTAATAAATAAGAATAAAATAAGGTGATGATAAATGTACTCATTCTCGTCTCATTAACCGAGATAAATACACTACAACTTCATTAAATATGCATCACAAAGATTTGTTGTGGTGTTACCTCATCTTTTTCAATTCGTGAAATTAAACCTTCTATCACGGCATCATTCTCAGTCAATTTCTCCATAAGATTTGTCCCAGTTGCAGCAATCTGTGGTTCCAGTTCCTAAGAAAGGGAAAGAAGATAAAATGGATTACACTTTAAAAAGCAGGTTATAATTATTGGTTGGAGGTACAATTATTGCCTCTATAAATGTAGTAACACATCATCGTCTCAGACTAAAATTGAGCAGTCAAAACGCAATGGCACTATATTTGTTCCTCAGATCAAATTTTAATTTTACATAAACTTTTTTTTTATTCGGCGCTATATGCCAGTATTTCTTCCTTCTTTACAATTCATTTAATGCTGTAAAAGTACTATGGTTTAAGGTCTCTAGAAGGAAAAACAACTGAAGACTACCTTTTAAAAAGACCCATTTTTTCATATTATTTGAAAGATTGAAGCCAATTTTTCTGGACAGCAGAATGACTAGGCCTATCGGCGTAGGAGAGGTGGCCCATTTAGGGGGCAGTCCATCATTGGATCAAAGGGGCGTTCTGCCCGAATTTTCCAGATCTTTGCCCGAATTCAATGTCAATTTAAACGGTTGCCAGATTTTTAGGGGGGCAATTGTCCCCCCGCCCCTGCCCCCCTGGTTTCAACACAGAATCCAAAGCAGCTCATGAATGTTGTCATTACTTTAATTTGACAATAACTTAATGACATTTTGTGGCTTGCTGTCTTGCATGTACCTACAGTTAGTCAGCTACGCCCTTATAAGCTCTTATAAATGTGCTATACCAAAAATGACTGAATTGTCCCACTCACACTGGCAATGATGCCGAGGTCCTGGTACATCTCCTCCAAAGTCTGTTCATGCCTCTGTCTTCTGTTCTCCGCTATTCTTTCAATGATGTCCGAGCCATTCTTGGAGTTGGCTGAAGAGATGAAAATTAAGAAAAGAATGAGCAAGGGTGAGCCTGAGCCATGTATATCATGACGACAGTATATATATCAGTCGAAACACAAGAAATCAAGAGATACGAGAAGAGGAAAGATTAGGACCCGTGTATCAAGGTTCATGCGCAGTTTGAGGAATAAAAGCATGTGCAGTTTTTGCAAATATATATAAATTAATCACTGGTTTTTTTGGGAAACACAAAAAAAAGGCACGTTCTGCAAGACTACAGATACATTTCACCTCAAATGTCAGCAAGACGTCAGATTCACCTGGAGTCATTGCTCAGCATTTGCATAAAACTGCAGTTACTTACTCAAGACATCAGGCAATCCTCTGACTTCTTGGCTTGCTCTGACAGTTTCAGATTCTGCCACTTCATTCTGGAGAGCTTCACTGTAAAACCTAAGTACAGAAAATATAAACAATGGTAAAGCTACAGAGCCCCATAATCGGTCCCAATGAAAAAAAAGAAAGAAGAAAAGTCACCATCATTAACTATAAACACAATCATTCAGTTTATATTCATATAATTAATTGATTATGCATGCATAGTATGGCATATATAATTTTCACCCTTTCACTCGAAGACAATAATTTATACTTATTAACCTTTTCAAAGCCTTAGCAAAAGCTTGTAGAGCAAAAGGCAAAGGAGCCTTTAAAAGTACTTTATAAAGCAGAATTAAACTCGATTATCACAAGATTAAAGGAAGAAATTTGACGACTTACTTGTACAAGACAGGATTTTCGACGTGTATATCATTGGGGAAACCTTGAGACCATGTGGCCTGCCTCTTGTCCAGCAGTCCATCGGAGGCAAGGGTCCCGGAATCCCTGACGAGGGGGATAGTTGCGGATTTTTGTGGAGGAGCAGATCTTTGGGGAGCACTAGCAGTACCTCTACCAGCCCTGGATCCTGCGATGTCATTCTCAGTTTGATGCCTTGATAAACCAGCTCCTTTTGCTGAACTTCTTTCTAATGCGTTGACCAACTGAGACTGAAATGTGAAACATAAAATGTGAAGCAGACATTATTACATTTGGGTTATGAGAAATACATATCCGAAAAAAAAAATTAATACTCTTAGCTTCTTATGGAAATTTGAAAAACTATGTGGTGCTGCAAACCATTTATCAACATGACCTAGGTTTGTAACACCTTCATTAATATGGTGCAGCATTTACAATGCTATGGCAAAAACTGATCAGTTTACAAAATGGTGCTGCAAACCATTCCATCTACTTAAGACTAAGGTTTGTCACACTTCAATTAATATGGTGCAGCATTTAAAAGGCTATCCAAAAAACTGATCTGTTGATAAAATGGTGCTGCAAACCATTCCATCTGCTTAAGACCTAGGTTTGTCACACTTCCATTAATATGGTGCAGCATTTAAAAGGCTTTTAGCAAAAACTGATCTGTTGATAAAATGGTGCTGCAAACCATTCCATCTACTTAAGACCTAGGTTTGTCACACTTCCATTAATATGGTGCAGCATTTAAAAGGCTTTTAGCAAAAACTGATCTGTTGATAAAATGGTGCTGCAAACCATTCCATCTGCTTAAGACCTAGGTTTGCCACACTTCCATTAATATGGTGCAGCATTTAAAAGGCTATCCAAAAAACTGATCTGTTGATAAAATGGTGCTGCAAACCATTCCATCTACTTAAGACCTAGGTTTGCCACACTTCCATTAATATGGTGAAGCATTTAAAAGGCTTGGCAAAAACTGATCTGTTGATAAAATGGTGCTGCAAATCATTCCACCTGCTTTAAAAGACCTAGGTTTGCCACACTTCCATTAACATTCCATGGATCTGCTTAAGACCTATGTTTGTCACACTTCCATCAATATGGTGAAGCATTTAAAAGGCTTGGCAAAAACTGATTTGTTGATAAAATGGTGCTGCAAACCATTCCGTCTGCTTAAGACCTAGGTTTGTCACACTTCCATAAATATGGTCCAGCATTTAAAAGGCTTTGGCAAAAACTGATCTGTTGATAAAATGGTGCTGTAAACCATTCCATCTGCTTAGGACCTAGGTTTGTCACACTTCCATTAATATGGTGAAGCCTTTAAAAGGCTTTGGCAAAAACTGATGTGATTATAAAATGGTGCTGCAAACCATTCCATCTACTTAAGACCTAGGTTTGTCACACTTCCATTAATATGGTGCAGCATTTAAAAGCCTTTGGCAAAAACTGATGTGATTATAAAATGGTGCTGCAAACCATTCCATCTACTTAAGACCTAGGTTTGTCACACTTCCATTAATATGGTGCAGCATTTAAATGGCTATGGCAAAAAACTCATCTGTTAATAACATGGTGAAACCATTTCATCTACTTAAAACTTAGGTTTGTCACACTTCCATTAATATGGTGCATCATTTAAAAGGCTATGGCAAAAACCAATCTGTTGATAACAGGGTGTTACAAACCATTTCATCTACTTAGGACTTGGGTTTGTCACATCTCCATTAATATGGGCCACCATTAAAAGGCTATAATATAAACTGATTTATTGATAACATGGAGCAGCAAACTATTCCTTCTACTTATTACTCATATTAGTGAAGACAAAACTTAACATGACAAAACAAAAAAGAAAGCTTTTCCGTCCACTGCATTAACTACGTGCTGTCCAGTGTCCGCTACATCAGAACGACACTAACTGAAGTCTTGAAGATAATCTCTCAATCCTGCATACCTCAATTGACGCTTTAAAATTTTATTCAAGATCTGGACAGAGTGGTCTTGGGCACGACCACTTAATTTCGAGGGGGAGCTTGGACTTTTCCTCGGCGGAATATTACTTGACTGTAACAGCGACAATACTTTTTTTTTTTCAAGCACATGAAGTCCCGAATATTCATTCCTAAATCAAGCAATGCGCTATTGAGAAATACCCCTGCAGAAATTATTTATTTCAAGACGGTCCTGAAACAATTTATTTATTTCGCCAAAACTAAACAAGAAATTATTTATTTAAAAAAAAACTCCACCCCTCCATATTAAATGGTCACCCCCTTACCTGCAGATTTCCTAAAGTGACTAAACTGAACTTGACTAGACTAAACTGACAGTCTGACAGTGGCAGATGACATTTGTTGGCATTTTCATTGGGTAGCAGGTGCTCTGCCTAGATTTTTGGAGCAATTTTTCCTTTCAGGCTTTCCACAAATAAGTTGTCAGTCACTGATCTCAACTGTTTTAAAGAAATTCAGCTTACTTCTGCATCAAACATCTGTCGGTACACCTTCCCAGTGGGTACAACCCGGGGAACTTGAGTTTTTCCATGTTCCATGATCACTTTTCTGAAGTTCCCTAATTCCGCTCAAGCATCATTGGGTAGCCATAGCAACCATACTGCACTTCAAAAAATAAATATTTGTGTTGTTTATTTAGTACTGATTTTCATTATAATCGATACCTCATTGATCCGTACTGATCCGTACCTTTTTTTAATCATATCATTGGCAAATCGGTTTTAATTTATGCCTGAAACAATTTTTTATGTTGAGAATTTCTGCGGATCTTTCATCACAAACGAAAGATGGCCGCGCCCACAAGAATGCCGGTTCTATTGGAAAAGCTTCAAAATGAAGACAATAAAGTGCCAGTTTTGGAAGAAATCAAGACACTGGTTACTGCAACACACAAGGATAAGCTGAGGAGTGTTGCCAGTGAAATATTTTACGATGTTTTGTTCGAATGCCTCATATCTTCCAGCAAGTATGTGAAAGCTCTCAAATATCGCCCAGCTGTCAAAAATGACTAAGCAGATTGATGCTGTGTCAACATTAAAACTCAAAAATAAATAATGTCAGCATTATTGCCATGTATTGCATGACAGTTGCAATGTTTAACTGATTGACAATCTCTTTAACACTGCTGATACATTACGCTGACACTGGCAATAAGTTTTAAAAAAAGTTTTAATAGTTTCAACGGAAACAGGTGAACTTGGCGCGTTCTGAATTCGACCCATTTAAATCTATTCAGTAGGCGCCGAATTCACCAGCGCCAAACTCTCCCTTTTTTGCGCTGAATTCACTCTTTTCCGGTCCATATTCTCCCACGCGCCGAATTCATTCGAAATTGTTTCAACTTGTCTCAAGACAAGTCAAGTAATTCTAGTAGTTAACATGGTTTAGACTCTTTGAAAGTACACTGGTCATAACTTACTTATGGCTTTTGTCACCAACCTTAGCCCGTATTGCAGTCATAATTATGCATAGTGTGACTTCCAAGACATTTTAACACTTTCAACTCTACACCTGCTACATTTGACTTCTTAAACAGTCTGGGAAATTACCATCACATGATGACAATTGCAATTGCCGCTAAGTCCTGGCGCTGACAGGATGATTGAGTGTATGGGGTTGATCAGTTGGGTATCAAAAGGAAGTCTGATCTCTGTGCACCCATCCTCATCACACAGCAGCAAGACAGTAGCGGGGCATCTTCTATCCCATTTCGCGAGGTACCACAAAGTCATCAGCAGCTGATGACAGTTCAAAGATGATTTTGAGCACAGCGTAAGTCATGGCTGGGCCATGACACTTTGAGAAGGTCATAGGAGTGAGATTAAAGTTCTTGGGTGAGTGTCATGTGGGGCTGAAGACATTGGTTGTCATGAGCAGATGGTAATTTCCTTGACTGTTAAATTCTCTGCCCATCATTAATAAACTCTTTGTAAGGCAATTGAATTTTTAATTGTACATTTTATGTTATTGTGTTGATCAGTGATTGAAGTTTTTCGTTTCAGTGAGCAGGTGCAGTTGGTATGCCGAGTACTGGAGATACTTTTCGACTGCCTGGACCCCGCTCTCTTGCTCAACAAGTACCAGGGAGACCTCCTTCGTGGTTTAGAGCATCAGTCTGCGGCTGTCAAAATGCTTTCATTGCATCAGGTATGTTTGACAAATGAGCATTTGGATCCAGATTTTTGCAAGGACTCCTCAAGATCTTTGGAAACAAAACTTCTTTATTTCTTTCAAAATTGTAGAATTTTGGTCTACAGGCTTTCTAAACTTTGCTTGGCAAATTTCACCGATGTAGCCTAACTTAATACATTTGTCCGTAAATATATTTGTCCATAAATCATGTCTATATAGCATATATGGTGGATTAAAAATTAATTTACTTGCTGATCGACATATAATTTCTAGGTGAATAATACTTTGATTTAGCTGCCATTTTTCTCAGAAAATTACTTCATGAGTTACCACAATTTTAATTTTAGCCTTGCAATTGGGTTTCTAACAAGCTCTACTAAATTCTTCTGCTTTCAGATCCTGAGACTGAGCAAAACCCTAAGCCAGAAGGTGGCAGCATCACCTGACATTATTCAGCACCTGGTGGTCTTGCCAGCAGACGAGAGCTTAGCTGTGGCTGAGTTGGCTTCAGAAATATTTGTCACTCTAGGTACACACCATATTTATAACAGAAAATAAACTCTAAGCCAAGCTATGTAAACTCCACAACAGTCAGATAGATGGGCATTGGCTTTGAATGATGTCTCCTGTAACATTTTATGAAAAACCTGTTTAAAACACAAATGGTAATTTTCTTAAGACTGAAACTTACAAGGCCAGAAAAAATCATAAATGCAATGAATTAGACGTTGAATGCTTAGTGAGCAACAAACCAACAACTATGTTCTTTTAGCTGTAGCTAGTGCGTTTTCCTGAATCTTCTGACTTTAATGACACTTGTAAATTAAAAGCTACCAATTTGGAAGCCATGTTGAGAAAGCATACAATTTGCCATTGAAGGGATATATTGAGCCAATTTATTCAAGACCACACATCCCTTTAAAATGACGTCTCTCTTAATTTTGCATTTTGTGGAATAAATATAATTTATTTTCACAATTGATCTCTTTTTCTTTGCTTCTTGGTTCCTAGTTATTTAGATGAATTGAATTCATCTTAGGCCTATGGTAAATTATGTTTTTTGGTAAATGACAATTCCTTTATATTCCTGTCTCATTCTATCTTTCACTTTTAACTTTCAGCTCAGAACCCTGAATCCTTAAGAGTAATTCTTCAACCTGATGTGATGAGGCGTCTCAAGGTTACCATGGAAACCAATGATACAGTGCGATTCCGGGTGTATGAGGTAATAAATGTCAAAGTTATGATCATAATTTATTTGTTTGATAAAAATAAAATGTATTTAAGTTGTGTTGCCACTATATTTGCTGTTACATCATTGCTGAACCAAACTCGTTGCTAGCTCTGGTCAGGTCACCTGGGTATATGTTGGACTGCAGCATCAATCATCCTTCACCTCTTGATCTTATCCTCCTGTACTAATAAGCCTACAAAGTCCATAAATACAGGACATAAAGCCCGATCATCTTTCATCAACAATTCGACATCCAATACTTTACTATCTTCAGTGTTGAATTCTTTTTTTCTTAAAGATTCCACAGATCTCACAGATTCATAAATATTTATATTTTTTGCTGAACTTATTGAACTGTAAATTCTAGGGCTGTAATTTGCATCCAGGGACCCTGAAAAGGAGTGGAGATGAGGAATTGGACATAATTGTTGTTCCATACTCATGTGGCCTTTTTCATGCCAATATACATGTAAATATACTAGAATTCCACTGCGTAGCTGGCAGTGCTGGCACATTATATATATATAAAGACAGATTGCGAAACATGGTGCAATAGTTTTGACCTTGACCGGAGTGTGTTTCACGACCTGTGGTGCAATCTCTTTTATAAATATTGGCAGTTGTTCTACCCTTCAGCCCATCCCGATTGTCTGCAGTCTGTATTATAAATGGCCAAACCACGATGAGTCGTAGAGTGACTGTGTAGTTTAAGACTTGGCAAGTGTTAACCACACAATAACATTTCTGTTATCATCTAATGTTTTTGGGATTGTCTGCCAGACTATAATGTTAAAAGCATCATTTTCTGTTTTTGATTGTTTTTAGAAGAGAAAATTAATTTTTCTTTAAACTTTTAAGTACAATTTTTTGACACTTTCAACTTCAAAATTGTTCTTAAAATTTTTGAGTGTAATGTTTTTGGGATTGTCTACCCGACTATAGTATTAATGTTATTAGCATCATTTTCTATTTTTAGTTATTTTTAGAAGAGAAAATAATTTTTTTGAAACATTTAAGTTATACATTTTTTTTCTGAAATGAAACTCAAAATTTTGAAATAATTAACAAGGTGACAAATGCATTTCAGTGTCTGTCACTGTCAACAAGGGTATAAAGGATTTCTATAAATAATCAATGTTCAAATTGGCATGATTGAGAGTTATTGCTCAACTTAAACTTGTGAGAAAATAGTTAAATCAAACAATTATTCTGCAAAATCACCAAAGTTTTTGAAGGCCCTATAGCACGTTTACATAAAGCATTAGATGTTTTATTCTTGATTATAAACATGTACCCCAATGCTATCAATGCAAGTGAAAAGTAAAACAGCTTGTTTTGCAAACTGGCCTTCAAATACATGCAGTCGAGTGATACAATAGGTCCCGGGTTCAATTCCTCCTTTGACCTGGTCTCCTAGACTTTTGTTGGACAGCAGTTTCAAATTTTCAATCTCCTTTGCCTCATTGCTGTGTCTTCCTCCTGCCCAAATAAGCCTAGCAGGTGCATTAATGAACACTATATATTCACACAGGTAATTGCATCATGTAAAAGTGTAATCGGACATTTTCTGTAGACCTTCATGATCAAAATCTTAGCTTGATGTCATTCGGATGAGACATTAAATTGGTGGCCCCTTGTATCAGTGTCTGTGCTTGGCAAGTAAAAGATCACTCACATGGGGTAAATGTGTAACATGTTGAGGATGCCTGCTCTGTCTCTCTCTCAGTTCATCAGTCAGCCCTTGTGAAGTTGTGAGCAGCCAGAATTGGGCTAAGAGGGCTGTACTTACCAAATTTATCTATCTCTCTATATATTAGTGTGCTAAGACACATTCTAAATAAGAATGGCTGCGTTCAGTCAAATTTGTTTGGGGCTTCAGTGCTTTTGACCTGAAGTATGACGACAAATTTATTTTGTCTGCATGTGTCCTTCATACTCATAAAATCAATAATAATCCATCTTGGTCCAACATATTAGGCCCAGAATAGGGCTAAATAGGTGACGAATAACTAAAAGTGTTGATTTTTTGACGGAGTGATCTACCTTGAATTGTTCATTCCAGAATACAGATGGTCCTATCTTTATTAATGTCAGATTCACACCCAAATAAAATTACAGGAAATTGGAGTGACTTATAAAGTTATAATAATCTCAGAAAAAAATGTGGTATTTACCTTTTCCGTCTTCTGTATTCCAGATGATAGTCCGGATGGCCAGCGTATCTCCGGAAGCTTTGGCGGCATTGACATCAAACGATGACTTGCTTCAAAGGCTGAGTGATGAGGTGCAAAATGATGATGACGTCCTAATCCAACTCAACAGCTTAGAAATGATGAAGGACTTGGCGCTGTCTCAGCACGGTTTGCTCTATCTCGATAGACAGGGGGTCCTGACGAAATTGGAAAACATGTTGGTGTCTATTGATGATAATCCTCTGGCTGGTCTGCTGTTACCTGGTATGCTTCTGAGCAATATTCCTTGAAAATTTCATTCTTATTCCTTGCAAATTTCATTCTTATTCCTTGCAAATTTCATTCTTATTCCTTGCAAATTTCATTCTTATTCCTTGCAAATTTCATTCTTATTCTTGGCAACTTTAAGTGCACACATTTCTCCTGTGTTTTAAATGCCAAGGGACTGGTTTTAATCATTAAAAGAAAGCTGTGATTTTTCTTGTAAAAATTATTACTTTTTGCTGATGTTCTTCCTTTGTGACTACAACTTTGTTGAAAAAATATGCTGTTCTCTCAGTTATAGTTTACCATTATTCTGATTCATAGATATTTTGTTTTAGCCATCCAGTTTAGTTGCTTTTTCTCTGGGATTTAAAAACCATTATCTTGATTCATTTTTCAAAACGAATCTGGAAATCTTTAATAGACTGAATTTTATCTGCTTTTTGTCTAGAATCGACCCATATTCCGACAATATCTAGAGTATAAATGCAAGAAAATTGATTTTTCAAATTTCATCTTTATAAATTTTATTTCAGGACTCCTGAAATTCTTTGGCAACATTTGCTACCTGCATCCAGAAGAACTATCCGGAAGATTCCGGTCCTTCCTGACATTGCTGTTTGCAAATCTGGAGAGCAACAATCCGACGCTGTCCACCATTGCCATCGAGACCGTTGCTTTGATCAGCACAAAAGCTGAGGGAAAACTCATTCTCAATAAACAAGGTCAGTTAAATTCTTTGAATTTTTTTTAGTTCACATGCCCAATTGGTAATGCTCTTGCCGTCCAATAACTAGGTCCGGGGTTCCATTTCAGCTCTGTCCCTGTCACCTGGACCTGTATGGACAGCAGTTCCATTCATCCCTCGCCTAATTTCTTTGTCCTCTTATTGTTTTAATTTGTTTGCCAGAGTGCATAAATACATTATTAAAGTCTCGATCATCCTTTTATTTTGGGTTCCTACGTGAGAAATATTTTGGGACATATTGATCAAAAATTACAATTAATAGCATAATTTATATAAAAGGGAAGTGTGTTGTTTTCAAAATAAATTGGATAAAAAATAAATTTGTACTCTAAGGACACTTTGATAATTTGTTAAATTTGTTAATTTGTTTTGTGTTTTAAAAAATCATTAGAATAATGCCCCATATTAATAAAAATTATTATCTGTAGAGAATTATAACTTCTATATGTTTGTAGGGATGCATAATTATGCAAATTATCTCATAATCTTTTGCAGGAGCCAAGATGACGGACGCTTGCAAACAGATTGGTCGAATGGTTCTTAATTCTTCGGATGAAAGTCGAGTGAAGTGTCTTCAAGCTGCTAATGACCTTATTACTCTCAAGGTAAAACTTCATTTGCACATGTTTAAATTTTGGTAAAATCTACTGACAGTATTTTTTATTAAGTCAGGTTTGATTCATATCTGCGAAGAGTAGGTCTTTCAAAAATGTTTTTTTTTTTAACCCTTACTGGACTGAAAGGACATTTATGGCATCCCTAGCTAGCTGCCTGAGGGACCATTTATCACAGGGGCTTCTAAACCTATGTTCATGACCTTATCTTATTATAATGTAAAGGGAAGTCACAAGAAAACAACATGCCCTCAATCAAACGCCTGCTGGGTAAAAAGTTCTGCAGATATCAACTTTATATTCCAGCAGAATGGCAAAAAGAGCCTACCACACAATCGTGCGAAATTTGATGCATGTCTGATGACTACATCACAACTTCTGTGACTTCAAAGTTCAAAAAGGAGTTCATTAAATGCTCTACGATTATGATTGGGAATTGACAGTTGTGAAGATGATCAATGTTTACCATAATTTCTCACTGATATCAAGGTTTACACCAACTAAAATATGACACAGCCTTAGAATATGATCGATTCCATAGTTTATATCAAGATGTGTCTCCTAAAACAGTTTACAGTCATAGCTGTGCTGATATATTCATCAAATTCCCGAGCTGAAAGGCTTCACGGCTGCCATGACAGAGGCAAAGATTATCTATGACGTCATCAATGTTAAAATCTGGGCCCAGCGCAACGGACGGACGGGACATACCTGAACAGGTCATTACCGTAGTTGTTACCTCAGAAATCGGGGGAAAGGTATGGAGACTCAAGTCACACTGCTAGGGAAAATCATTTCCACGCTGACAAAAGAGGTTTCCTTAAAACAGACAAAGCAAAGGTTCAAAATGTTTTTTTTGTGATTTGATGAAAGAAATATAAAAAAAAACATGGTTTTTTTTTGCAAAATAGGCCCTTTGAGCAAAAATTATTGAGGTCACCAAACTTTTTTATTTCAGAACTTTAGAAGCCTATAATTTATAATTTATAATTATTAAAACTGCCGTCACACTGTAGCACATCTAACTATAGGACCCCATGCAGGATGCTCCGCATGCCCAAAAACGTGGCAGAATCGCCTAAAAAATGACATAAACTTGGAAATTAAGTAGATGGAGATCATGAGAAGTTCTCAGAGATGACACCACAACGCAGTAGCTACTTCTCTTCTAGGTTTCTACCACGTGTATCATTGTACTTTAACTGAGCTGGCACTATACAATGACCAAGATGCTGATGTGACCCCTGACTCTCAGATATCTTAGCATTGCTAACAAGCTTGTAGTGAGCTCAAACATGGTTCTGGCCAGGTAATGACCATCCCACTGCGCTTGTTTCGTTCATACACAAAACAAGCGTAGAGGTTTGGCGACCTGGAGAGTTTTGGGGCTTCTCTCAGGACCTCAACAAGCTTCTACAAAGTCTCCAGTATATCTCCAACCAGTTCTGTGAGACCACACTGAGCTGTCAGATCGTAGTGAGAACTCCCTTCAGATCGCAAAATTGTGATGGGGGCTTAAGCCTGCTGTACACATGGTATACTACCATCCGCATGCAAATAAAGTGTTTTCAATTTGTGTCCAAAAAATAAAAAGACCAGTGTGTAGGCCTATAAGCATGTATATATTCGTTGATGTCTTGAATATATTACTTTGATATTTATCTGTTCCTCTGTATACCTGTCTTTAACAGTTCAACTGGCTAGAAGTAACCTACCAAATTCAGAGCCAACATTAACATCTGTACAAACAGAAGTAGCCTTAAAAAAAAAATTTGGGCCATGCATGTCATCAGGCAAATACGGTATCATTTACAGTTACACAATACACCTGTTGTGACTGGCTTTTGAGAGGGCCCCCGTTTTCTTGGCTCAGCTTAACTGATTGGCTGATCAGCATGACTCGGAAAATGAGGGCTCTTCTCAAAAGCACCAGGGTGAGGGAGGAGAAGAAAAAAATGCTGTGTTTAAGAGAGGTGAGGAGGCAGTCGAGTGATACTGCTCTAGGCCTATAAAAGTGGTATCAACTACAGGAAGGAGTTGTAGAATTCCTATGTAGGCCTACAGAAAATTAAAAGAACTGCAGAATTCCAGCTGGAAATTTAGAACTTCATAATTCCTGTAGAATTTCAGAATTTTATAGATGCTGCAACATTGAGACTGTGGTCAGAAATTGTATAATATATTATATATTTCGCAAGATATGAGAATGGGCCTGAATAATGTGTGTAACATTGACATTTTGAAATCCCATGTTAGCCTACATGGGCTCAGACTGACATGGGCTTTTATATGGGCAGGAGGGGCAGGGGGGAGCAACCTCGCTGGGTAACAATCGACAAGATCAACGCAGGCCTTGATAAAAACTTATACACTGTAAAAAGTGACAGCTGTGTTATCCTGAGCATGCATCCTCATCCTGAGTGTATTGTCAACAACAATTATTTATTATCTAGCTTATATAGATAGACAGATAGATTGGTTGACTTGACTGATTGATTAACTGATTGATCATATGAATTGGTGTAGGCCCATATATATATCAGTAGAACTTTTCATAACCTGTTTTTTTTTTTTTAACATTTTATTATTTTCTGTTGATATAACAGAATGTTGGATCTTACACTCACTGATCCCAGTGGGTTTGATTGCCTATTAAATAGTTACGTAATGGCTCATGATCAGCTATTTTGAAGTCTTGCGCTGAAATGTGCTGACACGGCAAAAAGAGGAGGGGGGGGGGGGGGTGGAAGAAAATATCTCCATGAACACTTTGGTGACAGATAAAATTTGAACATTCTGAATCAAAAATCCTACAATCATGACTGATGATGATGCAAGATTAGGATACTTTTCAATGAGTAAACGGTATTTTGACACTGTTTAATTTACACCACACATCAGATGCTCGGCATAAGGCCAAGTCATGCATTATACAAGGCCATTAGGTGCTGTCCCAGAAGATTGTCCCGTCCCGCACCATGGTTCTGGACTTTAAGTTGAGATGCCATGACGACAACACTGGTGACGTCATGACTGGAAACAAGCTCTGCCCGATCATAATCGGAGTTCTCTTTTGCTAACGATTCCAGCTGTTCAGGGCCTCCGTCTGAAGCCAATTTACACTGCACAGGTATGAAATTTACACTGTAGATGCCTGACACCCCAGGCATTTATGTTCTAAAATATGGGTTGTCAATTCTTCACTGAATTGATGCAGTTACAGTTTGATTTGAATGATGTCTGAAATTTGTGACTTCCCTTTATTGTATTCTATAATGTATGTGCATAAAATTGGTTCAGAAGCCCCTGTGCCATTTATGTCCCTCAGGAACATGCTGATGACGTCATAATCGTCCTGGGAGATTGTTTAGTTGGAACAGCTCAGTCCAGTAAGGGTTTAATTAATGGGAGTCATGATCGAAAGCACTGACTGGCATGAAATCCCGATTCCTGAAATTTATATTTTTCCAGGAAGTTGAACAAAATATAAAGAATTATTTTGAGGAATATTCTGAATTCTAGGAACTTCAAAGAATCTCTCATCATTGCAGCTTTAATATAATTTTAAAGGAATGAAGATATTAATTGCTTACTATTTACATATTTGGTCATGTAAATCTGACTTAAGTAGGCCCTGGAATAATTGTATTCCACAATTTGTGATGCAATGAGAAACCAGTTTAAATTTAGGCTTAAAAAAAAAAATCTTTTATTGCCTTATTGATGTGTCAAAATTTCAAACATCTCATCTGTTGTACTTAAAATTCAGGAAAATGTTGTTATCTCAAGCAAATCTATAACACATTTTACATGTTCTGACAAAAGACCTGATTTAAATTTTAAATGATTTGATGTCATTGTTTTAGACATGTCACATAATATCATATGGCTAGCTGAAATACTCCCTTCCCATTGGCCGACAGCCGTGCAATATTCTACGATATTGCACGCATGTTATTGCACGCTCATTTTAACATGTGAAAGATTGGACGGACCTGAGAGGAAGCACCATATTTTGATGCTGCTGCTGCCACAAGCTGACAAAAACTTTGTGTTTTTCAATTTTACTAAAACATTTATTGCACGGCAACGGAGGCAGATAGGAAGATGGTTTTGACGGCAAAAGATGCGCCTGTTAAAGGGCTACGTGGATATCAACTTTTTGTGCTGGTTATGTTATTTG
This sequence comes from Platynereis dumerilii, assembly GCA_026936325.1. Taxonomy (NCBI): domain Eukaryota; kingdom Metazoa; phylum Annelida; class Polychaeta; order Phyllodocida; family Nereididae; genus Platynereis; species Platynereis dumerilii. The sequence goes on along the minus strand of JAPTHN010000006.1, from coordinate 12,943,044 downwards.
TTGCTTCAGAATAGAGCATTAAGTGGCCGAAAAACAGCTTTTTTGCCGATTTTTCAATGACTTTGTTGTGTTTAAAGGTCTAAAGTCTGCTATAAAGTTTAAGAAAAAAATCTGAAAAAAATCCATGATCAAGTATATCATTTTTGGATTCCAATAGTGTAAAAAAAAATTTTGTGAGTGAAATAGTCATTGATTTTTGATGCAATACATTTTAAACAGGCGGGTCAAAAGAAACACAAAACGATTTTGGACAAGGAATTCCAGGCCTTTTCTTTGCTTTTACCACAAAAAACCATATGATATAACAGTTATTGCACATCACCTCGTGCAATATCAGTTTTTATGGCACCTCGGTGACTAATATTGCACTCGGGCTGCGCCCTCGTGCAATATTAGTCACCTCGGTGCCATAAAAACTGATATTGCACTCGGTGCTGTGCGATAACTGTATATTATTACATGACCACTATGCTAGAGCGATGCTGATTGGCCGAAATCAGTCACATGACGACATTATAAAAACTCATATTGCATGGTTCGAGTGCAATATGAAATTTTTTCCAAAAAAATTTTTTTTACAATTTTTTTTTTCTTCAGTTTTTTTCATATTGCATGGTTAGAGTGCAATATGAGTTTTTATAGAAAAAAAAAAATTCCAAAAAAAATTTTTTTTTTTCCAATTTTTTTTTCTTGACTAAAAAAATAAAAAATAAATTTTCCGAAAATTTTTTCTGAATGGAACATTATAGGCTATTGGAAGCTAGTCATGTAATAAAACAAATACGGCACTTATTATCGTGCAATATGAAAATTTATTTGCACTCGTAAATTCATATTGAACTCGGGCTGCGCCCTCGTTCAATATGAATTTCCTCGTGCAAATAAATTTTCATATTGCACTCATGTCATGCCGTATTTGTATAATATCATATGGCTAGCGGAAATACTCGCTTCTCATTGGCTGACAGCCGTGCAATATTCTACGATATTGCACGCATTATATTGCATGGTCATTTTAACATGTGAGAGATTGGACGGACCTGAGAGGAAGCACCATATTTTGAGTGCTGCTGCAGCCTCAAGCTGACAAAACGATTGTGTTTTCCTTTGTTACTAAAACATTCACTACACATCAACGGATACAGATAGGAAGATGGTTTTGACGGCAAAAGATGCGCCTATTAAAGGGCTAAGTGGATATCAACCTTTTATGCCAGTCATGTAATTTGAGTCGTCAAAATTAAGCATTTAGTCCCCGAAAAACAGCATTTTTACCTATTTTTCCGTGACTTTCTTATGCTTAGAAAAAAAAATTTGAAAAAAATTGAATTATCAAGAATATCATATTTGGCTTCCAAAACTGTGAAAGATTTTTTTTTGCATGAAATATTTATTGATTTATGACGAGATACATTTTTACTGCTGGGTCAAAAGAAACACAAAAATAGTCTTGCTGCAGCACAAGATAACTTTTAAAAAGGTTTTGTTTCTTGTGAAAAAAAATGCACTGCACAAAAATTTAGACTTTTCATTATAGGCTGATGAGAGTGGTGGCAAAATATGTGTCTATTATAAGCTATGTGCATATAAACTTTTTCTACTGATTTTGTTTTTTGTTTCTTTAGAATAAAACTGAAAAACAGTATTTTCCCCCATTTTTCGACGACTTTGTTGTTTTAAGAGATCTGAAGTCAGCTACAAAGTTTGAGAAAAATTAAACAAAACCCATGATCAAGCATACTATCTGTGGATTACGAAAGTGAAATATTATTTGTGGTTGAAATATTTATGGATTCATGACGAGTTAAAGTTTGAACGTGTGAGTCAAAAGAAACACAACTTCACTTACTACAGTTTAGACATCAGAATTCAAGCCATTTTCTTAGTATTTGCCACAAAAAGCCATATGATATAACAGTTATTGCACATCACCTCGTGCAATATCAGTTTTTATGGCACCTCGGTGACTAATATTGCACTCGGGCTGCGCCCTCGTGCAATATTAGTCACCTCGGTGCCATAAAAACTGATATTGCACTCGGTACTATGCGATAACTGTATAATATTTAGTCTGTTGATGTTTTTTGGTGAAAGCTTAGTGAAATATAACACATATTTGTCACGCCCTCCTAACAACAATCAACAGATCCTTTGAAAAAATACATTTCAGAGATAAAAGATGTCAGTTAATTGCTAGTGATGCTTGGATAGTGAAAAAAGCCGGATACCAAATGATCCGGCAACATCGACAGCCAGATACCCGACAGGTACCGGATAGTTGGAACCGGATAATAACCATACGAAAAAGGAACTTTTTCAGCATTCGCGACAGATAATAAATTATTTTTTCTGAGAGCCGAGAGATTCAATTTCCAACAAGAGGACTGTTCCTCTGATAGAATGTTTTTCGTTATGTTCTGTAACTGAACTAACATCTTTCAGAAGGTTACATAATTTTTTTTACTTTGTTCTTGTAACATTCTTTTATTCGTTATCAAAGTTTTTTTTTGCTTTTCACTTATTTTTGAGCATCCCTTCTCCTTCTTCTTCTCCCAGATATCCTGTTCTGACATCCTAATTCTGCCGGATACCGGATACCCTGCAAATTCAAATATATCCGGCCAGATCCCGGATCGGGTGAATTCATACATTGCCGGATATCCGTGCATCCTTATTTTAAAATTGCTCTATCTTTTTTAGGTGGAAGATCAGTCAGCTGAGCTCTTGGATATTACAGAAAAGTGGTTCAACTCCTTTCACAAAGACCCTCTACAACTTCTTCACAGTATCGCAAAGCAGCCTTTCTTGGAATTGAGGTGTAGCGCCTTGCGCATGATTTCTTCCTTGTCTCTCGTCAGTTGGGGTCAACATCTCTTAAATTCTTCTCCTGGATTCAATGAGTATCTGCTAGACAGAAGTACGGAAAACACAAAAGAAGGAAAGGAAGCAAAATACGAAATTGTACGCACCCTCGTAAATTCTCCCACGGCAGCAGATATATTCGGAAATCCGTATTTTGTAAAACTTAAAGTTTTCGAAAGAGAAGGACCTTATTATCTCGAAGCTGAAGCAGCCATTGCTTTTGAAGAAAGTTCGTAATTTGTGTAATTGTAATGTTGTGTGTTCAAGAATTTAATTAAAGCTGTAAATATGATATTTTGAATTGATTGATTTATTTGATCAGTTAATTAGATAGATAGATAGATAGATATGGCAAGTGGCTAAGTGCAGCCCTCCAAGCCCAGTTCTGGGTGCTCACGAGGGTTGATTGATGAGATGGGAGAGAGAGCAGGAGTCCTCCAGGCTACAGTAGCCTGCTACATTCAGGGCTTTGGAGTCGGGTAATAAGTGAACTGACTCCGACTCCCGACTCCTTTGGCTTTCTGAAAAGCGACTCCGACTCTTACTCCTTAGCTCTCCTGAATTACGACTCCGACTCTGCTTATCGACACTATTGAACACTAATATTATATGATTAACAGGGGAGAAAAATTTATTCTACAAGTTTTCATAGGATTATGTGCATGAACACTTGTTTTGGAAGTTTTGTGTAAAATTTGGAATACATTTCACATTTTTTTAAAAAGATTTTTGTAAATTATATTAATTGTTTTTAGGAGTCAGGAGTCACTTATTTAATTTTTGACTCCGACTCCGACTCCACCTGAAAGTCAAAGTTCGACTCCGACTCCACCCAAAAACCTCCGACTCCACGACTCCGACTCCTGACTCCGACTCCAAAGCCCTGGCTACATTAGTTGCGAGCATGAGCGAGCAGGCTACAACATTCCACTGAAGGTGCTGCCAATCCGGTCCTCGCACACATGCATTTTTAAAGCAACCTTGCTCAGTCCTGCTGAGTTCTGCTGAGCGCGGACCTTAGGGGCAGCAGCGCGGACTTTAGAGGGAGCAGTTCTAGTGACCTAGAAGCCAATTCGATACCCATTTCGATCTGAATTTCATCAGTCTGCAGCCTCGCTCACTCTCCTGCTTATAAAGCAGACTGACTTGTCAGTCAGGGAGTCCTCAACATGTTACAAGATTTGCAACTTGTTTATTTTAAAAAGTCAACATCACTCAGGTTATGACTTTTACACTCTCTTGCCATCAGCTTTAATAGAGTTGTGTCCCCTCAATAATTATAAGGCCAGACATAATTGATCTTTAGCTTCTCATATCTTCCTGACTCAATCTCAGGGCACTTTTTCAAAAAAAGGCTGTGATCTCATTTTTTTATGATGTCAATTTAATAAAAATTGTGGGTAATGTCAATTTTGTTTTTATAGGCAGAAAATCTGTTGGGTCCTTGATCCAAGAAGTTAAATGTCTGGCCTAATGCACAATTTTTGTGTTGTGCAGGTTATGTAAATTACCACAATTTAAAAATTTGTAATATCAGAACATGATGATATGTCTATTTTTGGAGGTACACCTATTGCAAACCAATTGTTGTATAAAGATTGTTGTGTAAAGATTTTAGTTACACACACAGCTGCAGAAAAATAGAGTGAACTTGAAATTTGAAAATTTCAACTTCCAAGCTCCCACAATTTTTGTGAAATTAAAGTGACAGTCTGTGTATTAAGGTGACACTGACACACTGTCATGAGTCCAAAATATGTTGCATTGAATTTGGATAGTTTGCAAATAGATTTAAGCATTGACTAGTTTTATGTGAATTTGCTAAGTTAAGAAAAATTATTTTAAAAAAATAATGTAACCGAATAATAACAAAATTGTATAGTTATTCAGAAAAAATACAATTGTGTCTTATGTAATGGTGTTTAATTGCCTTTTTTAAAATTGACCTTAAGGAATATGAACTGAATGACCTGCTCTTGGGAAATACATTGAATATTGTTTGTTTGGTAATTTATCTGAAAGGGTGGATTAAATAAATTGGACAGCACTAATTGCTGTTTAATGGTTCCAGATAGGTCAACTAAGATTTTCATGTCCCAGTGAATCTAACAATGTTTGTTTTACAATTACATGTACCTTAATTAGCTTTAATTGTTCAATGACAGTTAATGTTGTTAGCTGTCCATTTCATTGTAGTACTTGTATGTAGGCTTAACCCCTCCTTCCAGTTTGATTAAACGTAAATGCTAATTACTTTTAATTGAAGCTACAGAACTCTTGAAAGGCCTTTGAAACCATTGTGCTATTGTGTGGGTCTTGTGTGAATTGCTAAAATTGGATTGCTGAGTTGCAAACAAGCCCGCATGCCTGCATTGATTTTTGTGTGGCGGGAACCAGGAGGGGGCGTGGCAGTAGGCTGTGGCTATTTTTAGCAGCATGAGGAGTTTTACGGAATGACGTCATGTGTGCAGGTGCCCGGATGAGAAAGAACAGAGAGAAGACGAAATGAAGAGATAGCGGCAAATGACCCATGTTCCAGGGTGGAATACTGTCCGCCTTCTATTTCTGCTGGTTCCAACAGACACCCATGTCCGCCAAAGATGATTCTTTTATCTTTGGCCCCACCACCAGGTAAGATTTACCCCGAAAATCCGCGGCCAAAGCCACAAAAACAAAGTGAGTTGTCAGCGAAAAACAAAAACCACCTGGTGACCATTCAGGCAACTACAGTTTTTGGCTAACAATCTCAGCTGACTGAAAGTCTCTTGTGTAATGTGTCTTTTATACTGACTGACAGTTGACAAACAGTGTATTGGAGTATAGAGCTGTTACAGTTAGTCATATATATTTGCCCAAGCTGACTGTTCAATTGTTTTTGGGAGTGCCACAGTTCAATATAATATTGAACATGATGAATGATGTGGATTGAACGATGTTGAAGCCATGATACTAGGTTTTGTGGTTGTCAAAACCCAAATCAATATAATTTAATGTACCGGAGACGACGGGGTGCATGTTTCTGCCAAATTCTGGGGTTTCAGTTTTATTTGAAAATGGTACAGTCATTGTCAATGAGCCCTAAAAATGCTGAATTAAAAAAGTGTTGTTGCGATGGTGCAGGTAGAAATTGAGAAACGTGAGCGGTATAGTCCCCCGGGGGTTCAGTTTGTTGCAGGTGGTTATCCCGCAGTAGCGTGTCCAGTCTGTTTCGCAACATTGATACTATAATAAGATTTTGGTGTCATTCCGACCATTGCAAAACCTGACAATAGCAATCCTGGCAAATGTTATATTGGTAATAATAATAATACTAATTATCGTCAGTGATGGAAAAGGAAATTTTTCGTCAGGGGAGCCCCGGGAGCATTTGGCTGGTGAGGCATCGCCACGCCATTTCAAATTTTTAAAAGGGAAAATTAGATACCTGCTGGCATTGTATAAATTTCTCAAATAGTTCCCGAAAGACCAAAAAAAATTAACAGGAAACTGCATTTTCCCCACTGATCATTGGGGGGGGGAGCTGTAGCAGGGAAGAGCTCCCCATTTTCTGATCAAGGGAGCCCCCATTTCCGTCACTGATTAAAAGTGATTAATGTGAAAATAATGACCAATCGTGATGATTTTTAAAGTTTATGTTTCACCCATCAAGAGCCTCATATGTACATGTATGGTGACATCATTGACATGAACAAAATGAATGACGTGTGAAAAAAAGATGGATTGTTCAAACCTTTGACTTTTAAAGGCTTGGTCATTATGATTCCAGTACACGTAATATCTGTTCTCAATGTGAAGTGTTTTGTTTTGGCCATGACTTAACATTTTAACCTTTTTAAGATGTTTGATAAAGATTAGAAACTTCCAGATTAATTTAAGTACAATGACATGCTATTTATATCTCTTATTTCCTGGGACCTGCCTCTGCTCAGCAGTAACTTAAATGGTTGTGAAGTGCTTTTCCTAGCCATTAGCCACATTAGCATTGGCTAATGCATCCTCCATGTGGCTAATGAAAATTCCATATTTTTGCATACAAATTAGCCACACATCCATACATTTCACTGAAAATTGGCCTTGTGGCTAATTGAATTTTGGTCCTAGGAAAAGCACTGGTTGTGGATCTGTGTATTTTTTTGCCAAGAATACGCCTCGCCTCATGATGGTCATTGATAGATAGAAAGGATGGATGTGATATTAGATAAGCTCTGTTCTGGACACTCATGGAAGAAGAGAGAGAATGGGGAGTCTTTAAAATGGTACTTAATACTACTTATTTACCCCATGTGAGAGATCAGTAGAGATCACTTACTTGCCCAGTAGGGATGGACATCGTTTCACGATATATCGGTTAAACTTTATCGATCATTCGATACGATAATCGAAATCGAATGATTAGGAATATCGTATCGAACCGATGCTGCCTCAACTGCGTTATTTTGCTTGACAAATTTATTAATTTGCTGAGTTTAGGTTTAAAATATCACCAAAATTAATGTTGAGAAACACATGAGATTGTTGCCACTTCAGATTCCTGTCTCATGCAAGATCTCATTTTGAGAGGCAAAATGTGAGTTTCGCTGCATAAATTTTCAGTAAAATTAGTTTTTGGCACAATTTGTGTATCGCGATACGTATCATACGTATCGAAAACCGAAAATGAGTATCGACGGTATGCATCGTATCGAAATTTGCCAACGATGTCCACCTCTATTGCCAGCACAGACTCTGTTAAAGGGGCTAGCAATTTGATGTCTCTTCTAACAATATCCAGCTGGGTTTTTGCTCTTGAAGGTCTTGTTATATGCATGACTGTAACCCGTATCCTTGTTTTAAGTGTTTTAACATTTGTTTGAATGGGATGGTTTGATAAAAGACTTATTTAGAACCCATATCAGTGTCGACCGAATGGATATTTTATTATATAATATGATTTGTTTGTCTGTCTACAGGTTTATTTACTTACTAATCAGCTGTTAATGTTAGATTTGCATGATTTATTAACATCCTATGAATGTAGAAGAATATTACAATGAAGATGATGTTGTGTGTCTGTTTGACTATCAGCTGATATAAAAAACATATCTCCTGAAATCATGGAAATGGTCGTATTGGTCAGACAGAGTTATTTATCATGTTTATTTGTGTCAGTCAAGTGGTCATTCAACATGTTCAAGAGCAGTGCCATGTGCTTTATAGTTAACATGTTTAACATGGGTTTATCGTTTAATGATCTGATGATAGTCACAGGTTATCTTTGACCAAGGCTATATTAAGATACGTGTGTGTATTGGCATTATATTTATCGATTAATAGGGATAGGGAATTAGGGATTGGTTGAGGAGGTATTGATTGGTAGATCGATTTCATTGTGGAATTTAAACCGGAATTTTCTGATAGGATGGATATATATATGACTACAAGTATATAAGTAGCTCATTATTAGCTTTAAAGTTGCCCTGAATGATAAAACTATTTGCTAAATATTGGTGGTTTCATACACAGTATAATATAAACTTTTGATTAATACTTGTTTTGACAAAATTGTTGAAGAGTTTCTTTGATTACACTAATTATTTAGTTATTTTATGCACTTTTTCAAGATAATTCCTCCATCCTCCAGCACATCCATTATTTATGACGTCACAATGACCATTGTTAGAAATATATAGCTACAAGTTAACAAATTCTTATAATGGTGATGACGTCACAAATAGAAAGCAAGCAAGGCAGGCTTTTTTTTCCGTGCGTACCCGAAATAAATCTAGGGGTCATTTAGTGCATTTGTGGGGTCATTTCAATAAGAAAAAACAATGATACAGCAAAGATATTTTGCATACTTAGCAATATGACCACGCTGCACAGAATGATGTAAAAATTAGACAAACTTTAGGTCGCTCCTGACCCATCATTCAGGGTAACTTTAACAAATTTTAATGGTGTCCCTATTCTGTGGACACCAATAGTCTTAGATTCTCAGTATCTCCCTGGCCTGCTCAGTTCTTCCTGGATTTGCCTAGGGGAGGGATGGTCTAGCGGTAGCGACATATCGTGCTGGGCTGCCAATTGCTGGGTCCAGGGTTCCAATCCTGCTCTTGCCGGGTCACCTGGGTCTATGTTGGATGGCTGTTTCAATTATCCTTCGTCTCATTGCCATGTCCTCCTCCTGTCCTAATTAGCCTACCAAGTGCATAAATACAGGACGTAAAGCCCCAATCATCCATCAATCCATCCTGGATTTTGCCAGTACACCAGGATTGCAACCCTCATTTGCTTTCAGAAATCAAAAGTCAATAGACTTAATTTGCCAGAAAATAGAAAAGAAGAAACGAACAAAAATGTTCTATCCGCTGCAAATGAAGGAAATTGGAAAAAAGGGACAAAAATTTATTTGGATAGAAAAGTTTAATAGTTTCTTGAAAAAGCCAAGATATTAATTTCGGTCTGGCAAGAGATTTTAGAATTGCCTTGCAAAATTATTATTGGCATGCTTCAAGTGTTGTGCCGGTTCCCGAAATTTCGGTTCGGTTTCGGTTTCACCACTACAACCGAAACTCGAACCGAAGTTCAATCTAACAACCGAGTGTTTCGGTTATCGTATAATGTCTAATTTTTGACATAGCGAGGTATCTCGCTCTGTCTTTCTAATCAGGTAAGAGAACATAAGGGAGTTGAGCCCAAAATGAAAAAACATGGATTCCGGCCAAATAACACTGTATCAACTGTGATTTTTCTAGCTGGAGAACTGGAAATTGCTTTTTAGACAATGCTTTTTCATATGGATAATTCTAAACTAGTAGAATTTCTGTATGAAGCTGAAACTTGGAAAAACTCTTGCAGACATCTCAAACTGGTTGCCTGCTGAAACAGATGCTCTTTTGTATTTTTGTTTTTCTCTCTCCAAAAAAAATGCAAATAACTTTATTTCCATACGCTTATTATACCACAAGGCAAAAAGTAGTTTTGGGTTGATACATGATTCTACATTTATTTTTTAAATTTTACATCAATTGTCCTCCTCAAACAGATGCTAAAAGTTTCTTGAACATTTTGTGACAAAAACCCAGAACCCAATTACATTGTATCAATTGAAATTTCTTTGGGTGGGTGATATTTAGTTTTTTCCAAAAAATTGCAAATAAATAACAATGCTTTTTCATATGGATAATTCTAAACTAATAGAATTTCTGTATGAAGCTGAAACTTGGAAAAACTCTTGCAGACATCTCAAACTTTCAATGTTTTGGTTGCCTGCTGAAACAGATGCTCTTTTGTATTTTTGTTTTTCTCTCTCCAAAAAAATGCAAATAAACTTATTTCCATACTCTTATTATATACCACAAGGCAAAAAGTAGTTTTGGGTTGATACATGATTCTACATTTATTTTTTACATTTTTACATTGTCCTCCTCAAACAGATGCTAAAAGTTTCTTGAACATTTTTGCGAAAAAACCCAGAACCCAATTACATTGTATCAATTGAAATTTCTTTTGGCCAGTGATATTTTGTTTTTTTCCAAAAAATTGCAAATAAATCTGTTTCCATCCTGACCTCTCGTCATCTCCTGCCAGAAAAAAGTAGTTTTAGGTTGGTACATTCTTCTATATATATTTTTCTTAACACTTTTGTGACGAAGACCCACAACCCAATTACATTGTATCAATTGAAATTTCTTATGTCCAATTGGTGTAATTGGGGCTAAGCTGTTCTGTCGGACTCAAATCAATTGAAATGTCCATAAATAAGTTTAATTTACTGTTAGTATAACTCAGATGATTGTAATCACAAAAAAAAAAGTTAGTTCACAAAGTGCCTTTTGGAAAAGTAATTACACCTTATAAATTAAAAAAATAATTCTAAGCTATGTCATAGAGTCCATGGATTCTTGTATTGAGAAAACGACGAAATAATCAGCATTTTCATTTCATCGATTTAATATTGTAACTCTGTTTGAATTTCAAAATAAATCAATCAATCAATCAAAAAAAATGTCAATCTGTTCACTCTCCCAGACGGGCGCCATGTTGATGTATTGAATTTCTGGACTGCAAAACGATTTTGCGGACCGGGCGCTGAACCGCGGATCGCAAATCGTGTCATGCACATTGCGGACCACGAGAATTGGTCTGCAACCGAAACTCGAACCGAAACCGCGGTTTTGGGTCGGAAAAACTGAAAACCGAACCGAATGAAAAATATCACAACCGCCCAACACTACATGCTTCTTCTGTAATATATTCAGTGTAGGAGACTCAGGAGAATCATTGTAACAATAAATATCTGAATACAGTTGATTGAATCCTTAAATAATGAAGACTGTAGTTGTCTATAAGTACTACTTGTAGCAACTTGTCCATATGTGATCTATTTTTAAAAATTTTAACAAAATCTTATCACTCTATCTCATCTTGCGGTTTCGAAATCGCTAGAGATCCCCTCTGCCAGGTGGTGTACACTTGTAGGGTCTATCTCACACTTAAACACTTCTTTATTGAACTTTTTTACTGCTTTCTATTCTCGTATATTGATAAGAAGTTTCAAAACCTAAAAATACTTATGATAAGCTAACTAAACTGTGGAGTTATAACTTATAACAGACAAGATTGCGACACTCAGTTTGACTCAAATGTGACTTGTCTTAGAAGTTGTCAAGTTTGAATGTAATTTCATAGTAGGGGTTGAAATTAACTTGGCCACCACACCATTTCTGGGGAAGAGCATCTGAAAATCGAAAAGATGAAAATTGTGCTTGAAGTGTGTGCTTCCTTTCCTATTTTCTGTTCTTCAAAATTTGTGCGCTAAAGAATGTGGAATAATTATTAATAGCTCTTCGACAGAAATACAGGGAATTGCTAACTTAGTAATCTAGCATCACACACATGCCCCCCCCCCCATATTTTACCTATGCTCCCAGAGGTTCTCAAACTTTTCTCGATATGAACTTTGTGGCGAAAATATTCATAGGCGTATCGGAGGTGGGGGGGAGGGGGGGGCAATCGCCCGCCCAAAAGTTTGGGAAACAGTAAGATTCGGGCATAAAGGAAAAAAAATTTGGGCAGATGATTAAATAAATACTACTGAAAATTTGTGATTTCCAGGCAATTTCATTGGAAATGGTATTAAATCTAGATCTTGAAATTCGAGCAAATGTCGCTCGCCCCCCCAAAAATCGCCCGCGCCGTACGCTTATGAAAATATACACAATTGTACGGTGGTTGGGTACATTCGTTTCGCTGCTCCAAAGTGCTCTTGGAGTGGAGTAGTTCACTCCAGATCATTCGTTTTGCATTTCCGGGAGTAGATCAGAGCAGTTTGGAGTAGATAGGAAGTACTCCAAGAATTTGGGATATCCCATGACAACTGATTGTTTACATAAATACATTACACCTCAGAAGCTTTGATTTTGTGCCAGATTGCTTTTTTCTGGTGTGCATTTCTGTATTTCAATTAAATCAATTAAAAGCAATCGATTGAAGGTGTCGATTCACGGCCTAATTGCCATTAACTACGGGATTCCAACAGCTGAGGAATCCTCAAGTTATGACGATTTTAACTACTCCTTCATGTTCGATTTGGACCAACTTGGAGTAGTTTACTCCAGGAGTAGAAACGTCACTTCCTGGAGTAGATACGTAACTTCCGGAGTAGTTAGAGTAGATCGAATCGAATGTACCCGATGCCCCACATTATTTTTCCTAAGGCTGAAATTATGTTTGGTCGGAGAAGCTGAAAATTAAATGACGGTAATGTTGAAGTAGGTTGACAAGGATGTAAATTTAGTTATTCAAGGATATTGCCCTATATTTCAGGCTGTTATTAGACCGTTATTAGATCGTTGATGGATTGTTTTAACTTAGGCCTACTAATTTAAGCGCCACACCAATGAGGACCAGGAGTAAGGAATCAAGGATGTGGCGTTTAGATACCATACACAATTACACATTCAACAAAATGTTGAAACTACTGAAAGTCTTGTTGCGCTAGTACGTAAGGAGCTGTTAGGGCAAGACTGTGTATAATAGTACTGCAGATTTAAGGGGGAAGGGTTAGTGAGTTCGAAAACGTGACTGCCAATCGCTGGATCCTGGGTTGGAATCCAGCTGTTGTCTGGTCACCTGTTCCTATGTCCTCCTCCTGTTCTGATTAGCCTGCCAAGTGCATAAATACAGGATGTTAAGCACCAATCATCCATCTATCTTAAGTACAGATCCAGACCGTTCGCTTCACGTGGTAATTTCGGCAGACCATTCACTTGGTAAATTCACTGTATCTCTAACGTGAAATTACCTTGTAGAGCCCAGTTGAATTAACTTGATTTTGTAACTGAAACACTCAATCAACCATTATTAAAGAAACTTTATTATAGTACTCATCCAATTCTGAAAAGTAATTTTGAAATGTACTGTACATGTACTGGGTACTGTCAGACTGATTGATTTGTCTTAACAAAAAAATCAATCAATGCCTATTGAATCAGTATTGATTTGATTGGAAGTTGCTGCAATGTTGCATTGATCAATGTTGATGTCTATAAAAACACAATTTGCAGTATCAGTATTGCAGGCAGCAGTATCAGTTAATTTATCTCATTAAGTATGTTAGTTTGTCATTAGTTTTCATTCCTGATTGGAAAATCGATTATTATCTTAAATTTTACTTGACTATTGCTGTTTTTTTGTCATTTTGCATAAATTTCAAAAGCTTATTACCATGATTACAGAGGGGAGAGTTGGTCATCCTTCGTCTCATTGCCATGTCCTGCTCCTGTCCCAATTAGCCTACCAAGTGCATAAATACAGGACGTAAAGCCCCAATCATCCATCCGTCCATACCTACATATTCAGGCAGGTTGGAACTTCCAAAACATTTTTTATCATCTCATTAAGTTGGCTAAACTGCTGGACTGAAAAGCTTTGCTAAATTCCTTTCGAAGTATTGGAACAGCGTGTGTTGGTAGCTCATGTCAGATGAGTACAGAATCTGATTGGGAGGCTGGTATAATTTGAGAATTAGTGTCCCTTGTCATCTCATTATGTCGTCTGCCTTTCATTGCTTTCACAGGTTAGTGGAAAAGGTTTTTGTTGAAGAAAATGTGCCTTTACTGTGAATGAGCAAAATAGAATGAGTGATGAGTTGTAAATTCTCACATGGTCCAGTAGTACGGCAGTTCTATTGGCTTCATCAGAGTGATACTTTTCTCTTCTGTTATTGGTCACAAGATGGAAGTGTGACCAAACTGTCATTGACCCCTCATCCCTGTTTATCATGAGGATTTACCAAACTGATGAACCGACGACAGTGTAGAATACTCTAGGGAGAACGATTGATGTAAAGTCTGACTCAAATCAGTCAGTTGTATTTTCCTTTATAAGAAGCTAACACAGAGTTCCCACAGTCATCTGGTCATGGAAAGTAAAAATTGTGGTCAAAGAAAGTTGTGGAAAAGGGAAAAATTGTTATAATCATGGAAAATTAAGTATCTAGCCTTAATTTGCGATAAAATCTTACGGCTTTCTGTACTCTTGGCATTTTCGTAGATTAGGCGGAAACGGAGGTCATCTCGCAAATTTATTCTGGATTCATCTCCACCATAGACTCCATAGTGACTAGTGAGTAAAGATTTGGTCATATAAAATCCTAAATTTGGTCATGAAAAAGTTGTTGAATATCAGCCTTAACATTTTGTCGGAACCCTGTAGCTATACCACCTCATCGGAGTTATCTCAAGATTAAAACTGGGACATCCTCGGAAATCGGAATATCTAAATTATAAATATAACAGTTCATGCTTTAAATAGGCCACAATACACAAGATATGTTTTTATAGACTTGCAAGCTTGCATTGTTTAGTGACTGATCATGTTCTCAATATGTCAAAAGATGAAATATTTGGAACACACAAGAAGTATTCTTGAAACAGGAGATGAAATTTGATGATGTGACGATCTGATATGATGATATTTGATTACAAGATGCTTGGCGGACTTTAAACAAATGAATCAGTGGTGATTGTATTGCTGTTTTCTGTCCTCTTCAGCATTTTCAGCAATGTTAATTGAAAAAAGGTGTATAGTTTGTTGCCGATAAGTCAAAATTTTAAGTTGTACATCCTTATTTGTAGTGTCAATCACAAAACAACTGACTAACAAAAGATTATTTCAAGTTTTTCAATGTGACAGCATTACAAATCTGTTCGACTCTATGCATATTGATCGGTTTGTTCATACCTAGGTACCTTTTTTAATTAATATACAAACATCATAAATTCAGCAAAATATTCGCATCAGCAATTTATTACTTCTTGTAAATTTTGTGTTTTATTTGAAAAATTGGAAAATATTTGTTTATTTATTTAACATTGCATTGGGCTCGCACGTGACATGCAGGGATTGTGGGCAATGTTGGGCATCCTAGCTTTTCTGATAAAAAAGGGTTATTCCATGTCCTAGTATTCCAAATATTCAGCATGTATTGTTGTTGAGTTAATAATCAGATTTTCAATTTAATATTGGTTTAAAAATGATCATGTTAGACAAGTTTGTTAGTATTCCATTGTTAAAAATGCTTGTTGGTCCTGGGTTCAATTTCAGCTCTCAGCAGGTCACATGGGTCGTGGGCTTGTGATGGGTAACATCATGGGTTGGATGGCGGTTTGAATAAACCTTCACCTCATTGCCGTGTCCTCCTCCTGTCCTAATAAGCCTGCCATGTGCATAAATATACAGGATGTAAAGCCCCAATCACCTATCCCACCTGTAACACCACTGTCACCGTAGTGACCACACATAACATCATTATTGAATTTTTAATCCAAGAATTCTCTTAGAACTAGTCTTTTGATGCTAAGTAATAAATTTATATTCACTAGTTCACCAGAACTTCCAGAAGCTTGAAAAAAGATATCATGAGAAACCTGTGAACGTTTTGTTGACACAAGAAATCATATTTTGTCAACAACAGGGTGTCACCCTGAGAGGGGCGGGGGAAAAAAATGGAGAAAAGAAGTCATTCAATTTGGGGTTAAGACAACATAAGTACACTCCTTACGATGAGTTGGCAATTTCGGGACGGTAAAAATGATAAAAACAATCTGCAAAAGATCCCGTTTTTAGCTATTTGCCACACTTTTTTTTGGATTTGTGGTTTTCTTTTGTGCTTGAAAAGGCAAGAAATGCAGTTGTATGGAGGGTACCCGGTAAATAAAATATAAAATTATAAATGACAATGACACAATGTAGACTGTGCCTGTTACATCATTTTAAGTCTTTCAAAATTAAGGACAAGGGCATGGTGAATGGTAAAGCGGAATTCATAGGAATAACTTGAAAATGCTAAAATTCCAGTTTGATAGATATATTGAAAAAAAAAAACATGTCAGTTTGTGTCCAGCTGTATTAATTTGTATTTTGACAAAGGCTTTTTAGCTTCACTGCGTCAGCTTCGCTTTTGGTGCTCTGGGCTGCATTTCAGCCTATTGACGATAGGCTATTGGTCAGTCACACGGCCTATGGTCATGATTTTGGACATTAGTTTTGAATCTTCCTTTGCCTCATCATGCTCATTGCTGTTGTGCTAAGCCCCGATCATATGTCTATCTTTTTCGGGCTCTCTGGAATCCATTTTTCACACTGCTTCTCATTGTGATCTTCGAAATAGGCATACTCTGTGTAAAATTCCATCGATTGTTGGTATTTATCAAGGATGCTTATGTTTAGTTTAGCTCATCTGTATTTTAAAGAAATAATCATAGAGATAAAAGTATTCAGATGTACCTACTGTACTGATTCTTACCCTCTAAAATGACCCTGAACAACATGTAAACCAAACAAACGGGAAAATCAAAAAAAATATATGAAAGAAAAACTGAATTGGAACAAACAAAAATCACAAAAATAAACCACAAATTATTTTTTGTAACTATACAGTTGTACTTACTAAGCAGGTAGAAAAAAGTCAAAGCTGAATTTTAAAAAATTGGGAATTATAAAAAAGAAATGTGTTAATAGTCTTCGGTAAAGTGTACTGTACTCGGATAACTGTAGAGAAATGTAGCAGTCTTTTGTCATATATATTTGATTTGATAAGTTCTATTTATGCTCTGAATTTCCTGCTGCAAATTTATGGGATATGAAATGCCGATGGTTATGAAATGCATCAAGTTTGAGATGTTCACAGACATTCTCGACATGTTCTAAAGCCTTTTATTTCATGATATTCATCTCATGAATTAATTATGAATTTGCAAATTTCCGTGATTATCAATTTATGATGATGTTGAGAGCCAGTTACTGACATGCTAGTGCTGATGCTTTACAGCTTCAAATTATTGCATATTTTACGCATTTACTAATGAATCAATATTTTATGCTGACCGGCAAAATGTCATAACAAAAAGTAATTTTATAATACGATTACCTGTCGTTTTGAACATTTGTCATAATTGACTCAGTGAGTTTTACTCACATTGATTGCTGAAGTAAGGCTTAAGTGTACAAAAAATAAGTATTGCACATTTGAGGTGAAATATATATTGACTCAATTTAAAATATGAGTAAATCCTAATATTTGATTGGTCAACAACAAATAATAACCAGGATATAGATTTTCTCGCCTTTAAACTAAGTCCGAAGTAATGTAGATTTCCTCGCCTTTAAACTAAGTCCTAAGTAATGTAACATCTTCAATTTTGGCACTGTTAGTACAAAGCCAAAAAAAATTAATCTGTGCCCTTGTATCAGTGTCTATGCGGAGCAAGTAAAATATCCCATATACGGGGTTAATTTGAAACATATTGTGGACTCCCAACTATCTCTCTCATCTCATCAGTCAATCAACCTCTAGACATTTCGATTCCTGTTGCGGCTGACTCAACGTTGACTTATGCTGGACAGTGGTTTCATTCATCCTTTGCCTCACTGGGGGGGGGGGGTTGGTCTTATGGTAGTGTGCTGGGCTGCCAATCGCTGGGTCCAGGGTTCGAATCCAGCTCTTGCTGGGTCACCTGGACCTATGTTGGATGACTGTTTCAATCATCCTTCACGTCATTGCTGTGTCCTCCTCCTGTCCTAATTAGCCTACCAAGTGCAAAAATACAGGACGTAAAGCCCCAATCATCCTTAAAAGTATTGATGGTTCCAGAGAATCAACCAGTATACCTTCATAAGGCATTGATTGGTTGTTGATAAATTGCAGTGATTCCAAGTATTTTGCATTGTTTTCTTGACTTTCTTGTGGTTTATTCATCCAAAACTGTTCCCAGAAATTAGAATTGTGCCCTTTTCAAAGAATGGAGTCATTCAATGGTGTTGTAGCTGTTCAAGCAACCTCAGTTAACCTTTGAAACATGTTTCGTGAAATTAGGCCTAAGAATTTATGTGGAAGCATTATCAAGCACAGGCATAAGAGGATTAATTAGATAAAAGTTGTATTAAAATGGTGTAAAATTGTTAGTTCAATGTCTGTAGCCCTAGGAATGCATTTTTTTGCTAAAATGAAAAATACACCAAAAGTTTAATTTAAAATTTTATTGTGAACTTTTCGTTGTCAGCTCATCAGGCTCAGGAGTTGCAAAACTTGCATTTTATGGGAATAATAGGGATTATTAAAAACAAATAATTACTTAAGGAAATACTTGCTTTGAATTGTAAAAATTAAATTGCTGCCTTCATTTGGGTGCATTTGGCTTCCAATTCTACAGTACCTTGGACAGTGAGGAATGAAGTGTCTGGAGTATTTTATGCAACTGCTTTGTTGGAATAACGGTAGAATGATTCAGAAAATTTTAAAACTTTGAAAATTAAAACTGAAATTATTTTCACTTGCCTTGTTAACTTTGATGGATTGACTTGTAGCAAAACAGCTTGATGCTAACTTCAGTTGAAACTTGGTTTGGGTAGTGTAGTATTTTCAGCGACGTTGTTCTGCAGAACTCAGTGTAGTTGGCCTTGGCCCTTGGAGCTTGGACCATGGACCCCCTGAAAAATTTAAGGGGGGGGGGTTGAAAATGGGATTGGTACCAACCAGCCTTCACATTGCATTCTCATTTCTTTAGTATTTTTGTGGATTATGCCCTAGAGAGGGGGCTAGGGGGGGGGGTTGCAAGTTTTATAATTGAGGAGGGGGGTGCAAGTTTTATAATCATGCATGCTTGTACGTGATGATGTGATGCGTATATGGAACAGATAAGACATACATTGTTCCCCCCCCCCTTGCTCTTTGTGAAGTTTGCAAATACTCATTTACAACCCCCCCCCCATTAATTTACCAATGCCATGCCTGAGGGGCCCTGGAGGGGGGGGGGTTGCAGACCACATATACATTTATACATGGGTTGGGTTTTGTGGTTGATTTGAGGCCTGCTGGTTTGGGGAGGGGGGCTAAGTTCAATAAACTGTGGTGTGCAAATCATTACCTCATGTTCTAAATTTAGCCATTTGCTCATGAGCTAAAAATAGCCCATGAAGTCATTGCTATCTATCCACCAGCTTTCCTTGTTGCTCCTTGTAGGCCATAGATTACACACTGTGTCTGATTGGTCCACAGGTTACACACTGCCTCCTGATTGGCTGATAGTTACATGACATTCTATATTTGGGCATAGGGGGCCAAGAGCACATGGAAGGTGACTATTGACACAAGAGGGCAGCACGAGGCAGCTTGTTGCTTCTATGACTGTCCTGTTTCATGGTATATAAGGAATCTATGGGGATGGCTAAGTTGCAAGGTTTTGGGGCTCCTTGGTGCTGCAGTTGTCAACTTTGTGTAAATTTATCATCTTGCAAAATTTTTGGATGGTTTAGTAGCATTTTAGCTGTCATTCTGGATTTTTTAAAATCGTTTAAAGTTACTGATATGTTGCAGAATAACTTTTAAAGTTTGCAAAATAATTTAAACATCAACTGATGTTTTTGCAAAATGTTTTGCTTTTAGTTAATTACAGATGAAATTTTATTGCTCTTAAAATTATGGCTAACTAGATTGAGAATGTTCAAAATTTTATAATCAATTTTATTATAAGCAATTGTGCAGCCATAATTTTGACATCTAAATTCATTATAAGTTCTTCAAAACCAAAAAATAGAAAATAGGTTTTGTGATTTGATGTAATATTTTTCTTTCCTGGGAGGGTATTTTGTTATGGTCAGATTAAAATCTTTAAGTTTTGCAAAATTATTGTTGCATTGCAGTTTGGAGACTGTTGATTTGCTGATCTTGCAACTTTAGATGGCATTTTGTCAGAAAATAGGACATTGAAACCTTTTTAATTGGTCAAAATTGACAGATTGCATTTTATAATTTAGATACTGTGCAAAATTTTCTAGAATTCACTACAATCAGACTAAAGTTTGCAAATTTCATCTAAAAACAAATTGCAAAGTCGCTAACATTTAGAGATCTAAATATTTTCGCCTCACTTCAACTCAAAAGCCCATTGATGCCACAGAGACCTTGCATAATTTCGAATTATCAAGTTATTTTCAATTCAAACATCATGGATTATACAATATTTTTCTATCCATTTGGTCTTTTCGCTTCATTATATTTCCTTCTTAAGAACAAATGGTCGCTATGGCAACTGCATAGGATGTCAAGGTATTTAATTTATGCTCTTTTTTTGCTGAACTTTAGTATTTGGTTAATATGATAATACTGTTTCAACACAGTTTGATATTGAAGATTAGAAATTATTTTGATGCAGAGCACTATTGCTGTGTGCTCCTCTTGTCCTAATCACTTGCAAATTAATAAGCTTACCAAGTGCATGATTACAGGACATAATGCTCCATCCATCCATCCATCTATGACACAGGGAACTGCATATTTATCTGATTATATGAGATTTATTCAAATTTTTTTGATCAGAGCACATGCAATACATTATAATTATAGAGGGGAGAAAAGTAATTACATGGGCGGGCTATAGGGGAAAAAGGTTATAAAGTTAAGTACATATATTGCCTACTCCCCCTACCGGGAAAATTACATTTTATTTTATTATTAAACATTAACAGTGCTCTCATTTGGAGGGTTCCTAAATGATTTGAGTGTCTTTATGTTGATCCAGATAGTGCTGCCCTCAACTGCTCAAGGCAAGTTCTGTCTAACTAACAAATATTCATAGATGAGATGAGAGATTTGGAGTCCATTTTATCCATCTACCCCACGGGCGGGATCTTTTTTTTTGCACTCCTCGGCATAGACACTGATATTATACGGAGTCCCAATTCAGCATATCTCTGCATTGAGTTTCTACAAACAGAAGGTTCTTAATTTCAGCACAATCTTATTTATTGTGTGCATTATTGCCTGTACTCCAAAATGCTTTCGTCCCTAGAATTTCTCATAATTGAACTGATGATTTATTATTTGATGATACATGAGCCTGATGAGGGTGGGAGGCTTTTATGCCAAAAAGTATTAATTTTCTGTATCATTTTCAATATTTTCGTACTCTTTCATCCACAGAATTAATTTCTTGTTAGTCTCATGGGGGAGGGTAAGCTCAGTTGATTGGGCACTAGGCTTTCTATCTCTAGGTCCCGCGTTTGATTCCTGCTCTGGCTTTGTCACCTGGGCCTATGTTGGACAGCAGTTTCAATCACCCTTCACCTCATTGCCGTGTCATCCTCCTGTCCTTATTCGCCTACCATAGGCATGGATACAGGACATAAAGCCCCAATAACCCATCCATCCTTTGAATTTCTCATTTCTTAATGATTGATTGCAAAGGGTCTCGTGGTAGCGTACTGGAGTGCCAGTCGCTGGGTCCAGGGTTCAATTCCCACTCTAGCTAGGTCATATGGACCTGTGTTAGACAGCAGTTTTAATCATCCTTCACCTCATTGCTGTCATCCTCCTGTCCCTAGTCGTCTACCATATGCATAAATACAGGATGTAAAGCGGCTTACTAAAGCCCCAATCACCCTGATTCACCCATCCATCCATTGAATTTCTCTTTTCTTAATTATTGATTGAATAGAGTAGGAGGCTTTTTTGCCAAAAAGATATAAATTTATTTTCTGCATCATTTTCAATATAAGCATCCTCTTTTATTCGTTGAATTAATTTATCATTTCTGATTTGCTGGAGTACAGTAGGAGGCTTTTATGATGATCAAGTAAAACCATCTCCTGGAATTGAGAATCTATAGATCAAGTATCATAGTGTGTGCCTTGTCAATGTTTTTCGTACTATTTTCATTGAGTAACCTTGAAAAGCTTTGCTGGACACACAAATTCTTGCTTATTTTGCATTTATTGGTTTGTTTGGGTTTTGCGTTGGCGGCAATCGTTTGCTCTGCTTGTGCTGTGTAGTGTTCTTGTGGGCCAAGTCAATAAAAAAAAGAGAGAAGAGAAATAGGACCTATAATAGATTGCCTTCATGGAATATGATGCTTATCTTGAATTCTTGATGCTGATATACAACAATGCAAGCAAAATCCAAAATAATGATAATGTATTGGACATGTGGAAGCTTGATTTGAGAAGAAAAAAAAGAAACTAGAAGTACATGTGTACCATAAGTGGTTGATCCATCAATATTTCTTGTAGATAACAAGTCTGTATGGTATTAGCCTATGATAAAAATATCTGTGATTCTGTATCTACATGAGATCTATTTAAGTTTGTGTTATACAGTGACAGTGATTTCAAACGGTTATAGGAACACAAGTTGTTGCATTGCCCTGCCATTTTCACTATGTTCCATTAAAACTCAATCAATTATATTTGGTAAAGATATTTGTGGAGCTAAATTTATGTTGATGTGAGCAACCAATTCCTTTCTTAAATATGTTAAACATATTAAAATTTAGATTCTGTATTGTTCTGTAATCCAGGAGGATAGTTATCACAAGATGGTGCGAGTGCCTTCCTAAGTTCCCACAATCTCAGTCAATGTTTAATAAATGTGCAAACTTTTCGATGAATTTTGACATTTATGTATTATTTTGACGAGGCCCTTATTGAGCAGTTTCTGTCTTAAAAAGTGAAAATATAACATTTGTCTATTTCTGGGTTAGCATAAAGTTTTTGTCGAAATAAGTTGTGTAGAGATATGTGATAGGTCTTTAGATCTGACTGACTGACTGACTGACTGACTGACTGATTTGGGAGATATTCGGGAGATCATATTCGGGAGATATTCGGGAGATATTCGGGAGATATTTGGGAGATATTTGGGAGATATTCGGGAAACTGTTAATTGCTAATGAATGAATATGTGCTAAACTAAAACTAATCTATATCTGTGGTGTTTTCCAGGGAGTTATACTCGCTGTTCCACCAGCATGTCGGGGAGCACCACACGAGCGTCATGACAGGAGAGAAGGTGCGACCAGCTCTGCAAGATCTCGGACTTTTCCCATCTAAATCACAAGGTAAATACAAGTTAAATATCTTATTGTTGAGTCCTCCTTATTGTTGTGTCATCTTCTGTCCTAATTGGCCTACCCAGTGCATAAATACAGGATGTAAAGCCCCAGTCATCCATCCAATACTTACTAAGTAACTATAAATATCAATCTTTTATTAATGGGCGGGAGTTGGGCCTGTGGCAGCATGGCCATGGTTCGCCATCAATCGCTGGGTCTCGGGTTCGAATCCAGCTCTTGCCGGGTCACCTGGACGTATGTTGGATGGTTGTCCTGTTCCTGTCCTAATTAGCCTAGCAAGTGCATAAATACAGGACGTAAACCCCATCCATCCATCCAGCCAGCCTGTTTAAATCTTGCTTACTTTATTGTTTATGGAGATGTTCGTTAAGGAAACTGTTGAATTAGATTTTGACAATTTGGTTTCCTGATTGCCTTTCGCTTTGTTTCACAAGAGGAAATGGTTGTTTGCAAAAAAAAAAGCAAAATTTTGTCACAATTTGCAAATTATGTTAGGAGTGTCGTTGAGAATTTATACGTTTGCTCACAACATAATTTGACCCGAAGATCTTTCAGAGACCATCCAGTCTCCTTCCTCATGTTAGTACTTTTTTTATAAGTCAGGTTTTAAACGCTATCGAAAGTTCAAAACCCGACATAATTTTGCAGTTTTTGTCATTATTTTTTGGGATGTGCTGGCTAATTAGTTTCATTGGGGTGATTAGGTAATTTGTCTGCCCATTTGTAAAACAAGGAGGAAGGAAAAAAAATCTTTCATAGAACTGCAAGACATATCGATTCATCAATTTCTTGAATTCTAAATCTTTCACCCTAAGAGAACTGCATACTTCTCACTTCTTGACAAACCTTTGCAAATCTTGCATGGTTTTTTCAAATTGGACTAAAGTCAGATGTCAAGTCCATGTTTCTGGTCATCCAGCCAAAGATAGTCTTTTGGAAGATAGGATGACACCATGGGGACGATAGGAACAATATATAAGACATGCTCTGATGCTGCTCTCATTGACACCATGATCAGCAACAATAATGCTCTCAAAATCGGTAAAATTAATGTTGACGAAAAAATTTTTTTATTCGTCTTGCTATTGTTTTGTACACTTATAGACTTGTTTTAGACCGAGCTCGATATGGAGTCCACTTCTTGATTCCTGTCTTCGAGTCTTGGTGGGAGGGACCAACCGTCATCCGACTGCTAGAGCTTCCAAATTTACACTGAATACCATTTCTTTTAAATATCATAATTATTTATCGACGAGACATACTGGTTTGGCTGATATTCACCAGACCGTTGTGGATAGTTATATCTTCCAATGGCTTCCACCAGGGGTCATAGTACTTCTCTTTTCATACGACAGCTTGTTTCTCATCTTACCCTGTATGGTCTTTGGTCACCTTACCCTGGATTCATAGACTTGTTATTGCAGAAAGCCCTGGAGCTGATGCAAGGTCATGTGACCTAAACAATACAGCCTCTAAGTGAGAACAGTCTCCATTGTTTGCCCTGCTCAAAAAGACCTTGTTACCAATGTCAAAAACTATGTTAAAGTGAACATGAAGTTTTCAGATGATATTTTCTTCTTTTTATATGAATATTTTTTCTGAATTATTTTTTTATCGCACAGAGATAAGAGTCTTTGTTGTGGTTTGCGAGAAGTATGCCAAAAGATTTTTCTCTCAATTTTTTCATTGAAATACCAGTCGCAGAAAGTGCTGACTGGCATTTCTGAGTGCCTCTAAAATATGCTATACACTGTAAACAGCTTTTAAGTTATCATTGAATCTGATCAGATATTATGCATGTTATGGGCTGTGTTTCTTTTGGGCTGTTCTGCTGATGTGTCATCTCTCTGGAGAGGATTTAAGCTGAGTTGGTAGCACTCTGGGCTTCAAATCACTGGGTCGCAGGTTCGATTCCGACTCCAGGGAGGAGGTTTGGTCTAGTGGTAGCGTGCTGAGCTGCCAATTGCTGGGTCCGGAGGTCTTGCCCGGTCACCTGGGCATATGTTGGACGGCTGTTTCAATCCTCCTTCGCCTCATTGCTGTGTCCTCCTCCTGCCCTAATTAGCCGACCGAGAGCATAAATACAGGACTGAAAAACCCCAATCATTGATTTATTCTGTCTGTGCATCTGTAATTGCTGTCACAAGCAATAAGTCAATAGCTTATCAGCTGATCCGTTTTTGATACAAAAAATCACCGGAATCGATCTATACTCGACCTCCTCATGCACTTTAATATTACTTCAACATTGTTCAATAATACTTTGATACGCCACTTGATAATCATTGATAAGATATTTTTAAAACATCATGTTAATCATTTTAATGTAAACATTATACATTTTGACATGATTGGTACCAGTCTCCGCATGTTATAACATGTTAGCTCTGTGTGGGATGGTGGGATGGGACATTGTCGTATATGCAATTTTCTTTTCATGCATCATTCTTAAATGTTCTATGATCATTAATAAGCTGATTAGAAGCAGTATTTTTAGATAGTGTCATCCTATTGATTGATTTTATCTCATAAGGCTGGACAGAATTGATCTTTAGCTTCTTGATCTTCTCAAGGCACTTTTTAAGGTCAGTTGGGAGGGCGAAAAATAAACACAAAAAAGTGGTAATGTTAATTTTTTTGTTGTGTCTGAATTGTCGGCCTATATGTAATATAGGGGCCGACTCTGTGGTGAGCCTGTCACGTTGTAGAAAGGATTTTTGTCCAGGCATTTCTGTCAAAACCACACTGTTAACACCCTATAATGCCATTCCAGTTTCTTTAATGTACTGTAACTTAGGTTCCGGTGGCCTGAATTTACATTGTATGAAGAATCAGCAGTAGGGGGTGACCATTTCATATCCAGGGAGGGGGGGGGGGGCTTGGTATTAGCTCTACACCCATGGATGTAATGTTGCCAATGGGTGTAAAGTTACCAATGGGTGTAATGTTGGCAATGGGTGTAATGTTGCCAATGGGTGTAATGTTGCCAAGGGTGTAATGTTGCCAATGGTGTAATGTTGCCAATGGATGTAATGTTGCCTATGGGTGTAGTGTTTCCAATGGTGTAATGTTGCCAATGGGTGTAATGTTGCCAATTGTGTGATGTTGCCAATTGTGTGATGTTGCCAATGGGTGTAATGTTGCCAATGGTGTAATGTTGCCAATGGGTGTAATGTTGCCAATGGGTGTAATGTTGCCAATGGTGTAATGTTGCCAATGGGTGTAATGTTGCCAATGGGTGTAATGTTGCCAATGGGTGTAATGTTGCCATTGGGTGTATGTTGCCAATGGGTGTAATGTTTCCAATGGTGTAATGTTGCCAATGGGTGTAATGTTGTCAATGGGTGTAATGTTGCCAAGGGTATGATGTTGCCGATGGGAGTAATGTTGCCAACTGGTGTTATGTTGCCAACAGGTGTTATGTTGCCAACAGGTGTAATGTTGCCAAGGATGTAATGTTGCCAACGGGTGTAATGTTGCCAACGGGTGTAATGTTGCCAACGGGTGTAATGTTGCCAACCGGTGTAATGTTGCCAATCTGTGTAATGTTGCCTATGGGTGTAATGTTGCCAATTGGTGCAATGTTGCCAATTGGTGTAATGTTGCCAACAGGTGTAATGTTGCCGAGGGTGTAATGTTGCCTATGGGTGTAATGTTGCCAATGGGTGTAATGTTGCCACGGGTGTAATGTTGCCAATGGGTGTAATGTTGCCACGGGTATAATGTTGCCAATGGGTGTAATGTTGCCAATGGGTGTAATGTTGCTAATGGGTGTAATTGTGCCAATGGGTGTAATGTTGCCAATGGGTGTAATGTTGCCAATGGGTGTAATGTTGCCAATGGGTGTAATGTTGCCAATAGGTGTAATGTTGCCAATGGGTGTAATGTTGCCAATTGTGTGATTTTACAAATGGGCGTAATGTTGCCAATGGGTGTAATGTTGCCAGGGGGTGTACTGTTGCCAAGGGTGTAATGTTGCCAATGGGTGTAATGTTGCCAATGGGTGTAACGTTGCTAGTGAGTGTAACGTTGTGGAATGTTGCCAATTGGTGTAATGGTGCCAAGGGTGTAATGTTGCCAATGGGTGTAATGTTGCCAATGGGTGTAATGTTGCCAACAGGTGTAATGTTGCCAATGGGTGTAATGTTGCCAATGGTGTAATGATGCCTATGGGTGTAATGTTGCCAATTGGTGCAATGTTGCCAATGGGTGTAATGTTGCCAATGGGTGTAATGTTGCCAATGGGTGTAATGGGTGTAATGTTGCAAATGGGTGTAATGTTGCCAACATATGTAATGTTGCCAATGGGCGTAATGTTGCCAATGGGTGTAATGTTGCCAATGGTGTAATGTTGCCAATGGGTGTAATGTTGCCAATGGGTGTAATGTTGCCAATGGTGTAATGATGCCTATGGGTGTAATGTTGCCAATTGGTGCAATGTTGCCAATGGGTGTAATGTTGCCAATGGGTGTAATGTTGCCAATGGGTGTAATGGGTGTAATGTTGCCAATGGGTGTAATGTTGCCAACGGGTGTAATGTTGCCAATGGGTGTAATGTTGCCAATGGTGTAATGTTGCCAACGGGTGTAATGTTGCCAATGGGTGTCATGTTACCAAAGGGTGTAATGTTGCCAATGGGTGTAATGTTGCCAATGGGTGTAATGTTGCCATTGGGTGTAATGTTGCCATTGGGTGTAATGTTGCCATTGGGTGTAGTGTTGCCAATGGGTGTAACATTGCCAATTGGTGTAATGTTGCCAATTGTGTGATGTTGCCAATTGTGTGATGATGCCTATGGTTGTTATGTTGCCTACGGGTGTAATGTTGCCTATGGGTGTAATGTTGCCAATGGGTGTAATGTTGCCAATGGGTGTAATGTTGCCAAGGGTGTAATGTTGGCAATGTGTGTAATTTTGTCTATTGGTGTAATGTTGCCTATTGGTGTAATGTTGCCAATGGGTGTAATGTTGCCAATTGTGTGATGTTACCAATGGGCGTAATGTTGCCAATGGGTGTAATGTTGCCAGGGGGTGTACTGTTGCCAAGGGTGTAATGTTGCCAATGGGTGTAATGTTGCCAATGGGTGTAACGTTGCCAGTGGGTGTAACATTGCCAATAGGTGGAATGTTGCCAATTGGTGTAATGTTGCCAATGGGTGTAATGTTGCCAATGGGTGTAATGTTGCCAATGGTTGTAATGTTGCCAATGGGTGTAATGTTGCCAGTGGAGGTAATGTTGCCAATGGGTGTAATGTTGGCAATGGGTGTAATGTTTACCAAGTGGTTGCACAGTATTTTAATGCGATGTTGTGCACTGGTAGCAGAGCTACGTTTGTGCATTTCATGCACTCCGTTCCAGTTTTTTTTTCAGTCAATTTCTGGCTCACTTTTGACGAAACAAATTCTTTCTGAACAGTGTGGTCTTCAAATACATAATTCCTGGTGTAAGGGGGTGACCATTTCATATCCAGGGAGGGGGAGGGCTTGGATTTTTTTTTTTTAGTAAATAATTTCTTGCTCACTTCTGATGAAACAAATTCTTTCTGAACAGTCTGATCCTGAAATAAATCATTCCTGGTGGGGATACATTTAACAGCCTGGTGTTTCTAAGTTAGGGGCAACTATTTAATAATCAGGGGGACTTGGGGGGGGGGTCTCAGCAGGAAATTATTACTTATTTTTGTAAATCACTTCAATTATTTGGCCGACATTTCGTCCCTGTTGGACAGCAATCCATGGGCCAGACAATTCCTTAGCATATGCTGCATCTAGTTAAAGAAGTTTTTTTTTTTCGTTGGCAGGAAATCTCTTGGGTCGGTTGGCCTGAGAAGCTAAAAATTTATTATATTTGGCCTAGTTCTTATTATAAGTAACTGATACTAAGGATGGTGCTGGGGTGATAACATTAATATTGATTTATTGATTGTGTATAATTGTAAATGTTCAATTGTTGACTGGACCAGCTGGCTGAATTTGTGCTCAGTTCAAAATTAGTTGTGTTGCGTTTCTGTCAGATTTTCTTCAGACTGTTGTGTTTGGGAAATTATTATCTAGACTAATTAAAGCAAAAACAGTTTAATGTTGATGTCAAATTATCAAAATTACTGAAATTTTGTAATAATAGGCAGTTCTCAGTAATTATAATGATCATTTATAATAGTGACAATTCTTCCCATTTGCACCCGTTATGTCTATGAGTACTAATTATAAGACTTATAATTAGCATGATTAGTTTCTGAAAGTTGGAATTGTTGTTTTGAAATTTGATGAAGTATTTACCACTGTCAATAATAGACACATACTTGGTTGGCAGTACATTTTCGTTCGTCTGAATAAGTCTTAGACTGTGGTTTGAAATTTACTGACTTGCGGTTTGAACTTGAGTTAGTAATAATTAATAATGAAGCTAATACGACGCAAAACGGGATCAACACTCCGTAATATTGTATTTCACCCACGTATATCTTTAAGTTTTAACTCATTCTTAGATGTGACATAAAACATCCTATTTAAAAGGATGGACTGTTTGTACTTCAATATTTTTTGTGACCTCAATTTTTATTTTATAATTGTCTACTTTAATGTTTTATCTCAAAAGTGAAGTACCTCTTCACGACACATGAAGAGGTTACAGGTATGTTTTGGAAGGTAGATTGTAATAATTTTAGGCTGTTAATATTTTTTTAGGGTCAGAAAGTTGATCTAAATTACAAAAAAAGTTCAATTTTGTCTGATTTTTCTAGGCGATTATTTCGCCTTTTTAGTGCGACATGTGTTGATCATGAATCTTGTAAATTTTTTTTTCGCTTTTATTTTTTGCTCCTTGTCTTATCGTTTGATATGACGGCTTATTCTATAAATAGCTCTTTGCAATGCCTATTTTAAGATATATGGTTATCTGACTATATTTAGCTCAATCATCAGTGGGTACATGTTGTAAAAATAGTTCAGAGTATTTTTATACACTATCATGTTTCAACATGTACTTAATTCATGGTCCGAAAGAGATACAAGTAGCTTTCTTTTTGATTAATATTTTGTTTAGGCCAGACATAATTGATCTTTAGCTTCTCGGATCTCCAGACACTTTTTCAAGGGTTTGTTGGCAGTACGAAGAAAAAGTGTAATCTTAATATTTTTATAATGTCAATTTAATAAAAATTGTGGGTAATTTCAATTTTTTCTTCTGGAAGCAGAAAATTAGTCGGGTTGGCAGATCCGAGAATCTAAAAATTAAATATGTCTGGCCTTAAGATATGTGCAGATCCACATGCAATGCGTTGTGATATCCAGTTATCTTAATAATTCACAATTTACCAAAACTAGCAAAACTTCTTTATTTTTTTGGACTGAAGAACTTTGTCTTACTATGGTTTCTTTTTGTTATGTTTCATTGTTGCCTAGGTTATTTTATGCTTCATATTACATCATTACATATAAAATGAAAATTGGTGAGTCCGCAAATATTTTTGATATTGCCTTAATTCGTAAGCAAGACTTAATTGATTAGTGATAACTCGACTGAAGGTGATTGGACTGAGCGCTGAGGGTGTGCTGCTCTGCACCTTACTAAAACTAGAAATTTAATATTTTTAGCGATTCATTGACATGTTTATAATTCACTTCTGTAGTTTTATAATATAAATAGGTTGACTATTTAAAGCAGGGCTTTGGAGTCGGGTAGTAAATGAACCGACTCCGACTCCCGACTCCTTTGGCTTTTTGAAAAGTGACTCCGACTCCTTAGGTCTCCTAAATTCCGACTCCGACTCCGCTTATCGGCATTATTTCACACAAATATTACATGATTATCATGGGCAAAAAGTACTTCTAGAAATTTTTATTAAAATTCAAGGTACATTTCACATTATTTTTAAGGAGTCAGGAGTCACCAAATTAATTTTTGACTCCCGACTCCACCTGAAAATCAAAGTTCGACTCCGACTCCACCCAAAAACCTTCGACTCCCGACTCCAACTCCCGACTCCGACTCCAAAGCCCTGATTTAAAGGATGTCGAAGAAGTCCCTTAATTATCAGCTGCTTATAGTTGTTGTAATATTTAATACCCTTTTGATTTTAATAAAAGTCAAACTTACATTTTCTCACAAGTCTGTGTCCCTTTTTTCTGACAAAGTTGCAAGTGGAAAATTCCAAAATCAAAGATTTTTCGTTTTACCAAAAATAACTTTTTAGCTTTTGAGTCGTATAATAAATTAATTTATTGTTTCGTCTGGAAAGTTTTGAATTTTTCTCCCGTTACTAAATGTTGTATATATATGTATAATGAATGATATATATATAAAGGGGAATTTTAACATGTTTAAAGAAAATTGTAAGATTTATCTAGTAGCAATGAGTGGGTGTTGAACATATTGTTTAGGAAGTTATTTTTTTTAATAATTTACTTAAATTAATAGTACACGCCCAAGTCGCCAATGATAAATCATATTTAAGACGGGAAACTATAAAGTTTGTTTGCAATTATGTTAATTACGATAACAATGGCCTAAAAAAATTGGAATAAAATTTTTCAGATATTTGATTATTATGAGTCTGTGCCTTGATTATGTCAACTTTACCGATCCTTAGGCCACACATAATTGATCTTTAGCTTCTCGGATTCCTCTCAAGGCCCTTTTTCTAGGGTCGATCGGTAGGACAAAAAAAAGAAAAGGTGAAAAAAAAAAATGTTTTAATGTCAAAAAAAATTTTTTTTTCCGTCGGCAGGAAATCTATTGTGTCGGCAGGTCCGCGAAGCTAAGAATCAATTATGTGTGGCCTTAGTCTCTAAGTACTTGTATGCTGATGTTAGACCTGTGATTAAAGTTTTTAGAAAATAGTCAATGGGAAAATGGCTAAAAATATCCTTATCTTATGGTTAAGGATATCATATTAAGCAGTACATGAATCAGATCAGTGCAAAAGGTTATTGATACATAATGTGGTTAAGGATATCTTATTAAGCAGTACATGAATCAGATCAGTGCAAAAGGTTATAACTGATACATAATGTGGTTAAGGATATCTTATTAAGCAGTACATGAATCAGATCAGTGCAAAAGGTTATAACTGATACATAATGTGGTTAAGGATATCATATTAAGCAGTACATGAATCAGATCAGTGCAAAAGGTTATAACTGATACATAATGTGGTTAAGGATATCATATTAAGCAGTACATGAATCAGATCAGTGCAAAAGGTTATAACTGATACATAATGTGGTTAAGGATATCTTATTAAGCAGTACATGAATCAGATCAGTGCAAAAGGTTATAACTGATACATAATGTGGTTAAGGATATCATATTAAGCAGTACATGAATCAGATCAGTGCAAAAGGTTATAACTGATACATAATGTGGTTAAGGATATCTTATTAAGCAGTACATGAATCAGATCAGTGCAAAAGGTTATAACTGATACATAATGTGGTTAAGGATATCTTATTAAGCAGTACATGAATCAGATCAGTGCAAAAGGTTATAACTGATACATAATGTGGTTAAGGATATCTTATTAAGCAGTACATGAATCAGATCAGTGCAAAAGGTTATAACTGATACATAATGTGGTTAAGGATATCATATTAAGCAGTACATGAATCAGATCAGTGCAAAAGGTTATAACTGATACATAATGTGGTTAAGGATATCTTATTAAGCAGTACATGAATCAGATCAGTGCAAAAGGTTATAACTGATACATAATGTGGTTAAGGATATCTTATTAAGCAGTACATGAATCAGATCAGTGCAAAAGGTTATAACTGATACATAATGTGGTTAAGGATATCTTATTAAGCAGTACATGAATCAGATCAGTGCAAAAGGTTATAACTGATACATAATGTGGTTAAGGATATCATATTAAGCAGTACATGAATCAGATCAGTGCAAAAGGTTATTGATACATAATTTACTACATATTCAGTGATATTGTCATTCTTAAAATAACCTTTTTTGTTGCTCTGACTTTCTTAAAAAGTTTACATAGGAGAAAGCAGCCGTTCTTACTTAAATTTTTAGTGTTAGTATGATAAACATGATAAGGCGTCAATGAGTGTTACGACAAAATTGATGTAAATTTTGAAATTTAAATCAAATTTGGAAAATTTGGAAAGTTGATCATCTTTCCTACTGAATTTGCAGGGAATTAAGTCATCGATTTTGGACATTTTGACTTCGAGAAACTTCTTAAAGTAAAATTTGACAGTGAATTTGCGGCTACCTTGTCTTATAAAATGGAAGGGAGAAGCCGAGATCTGAAAAAGTCTTTAATTTTGGATTCTGATAACACAACAACAAGACCGAATAAGGTGATAAGGTCAGGGAAAATGTCTGGTGAAGTGCTCAACAAAAGATCTGAGAAAATTAAAAATTACTGAGAATTTGCTCTTCAAATTTTGGTGCTTACTGCGCAAGACTTCAAGCCTTCAGGGGGACTAGGCAAGACACCTTTGATTTCTATGAATTGCTGACCTTTAACACAGCAACTATGGTATCACATAATTTATGACCTTTTTCATGTTCTTTTTTTCTAGGTTGATTGTATTTGAAGAAGTCGTAGGAATCTCTTTGGGTATAAATGCAATGAATATATCCAACATACACAACTGTATTGTTAGACATGTTAGTCACAGAATGAGTCCAATACCACTTGTGGTTTCTGGGCAGTCCCTACACTTGTTTTCTATGATTGACAGTTTTTAAGGAGAGACCATTTCCACCACAAAGCCACATAACGGTTACACAAAAAAATTAACCAGGATCTATCAAAGAATTAAAATTCCTGGCACCCAAGCTGGCAGGGTATAGCTCAACTCTCAAAACAGTTTTCGACTTATTTATAATGTCATTTAAAGGATATTGCCGTGTAGGCTGTGTAGCTAAAGCCATAGAGCTATAAGGGGTTACATGCTAAAGCCTTATTGCTGCAATTCTTGGTCATTAACATATTATGTTAATTAGCTTGTAGGTTCCTCCTCATTTGCATATTTAACGTTACACCCCAATAAACTTAATACCGTGAGAAAATACCTTCGAATCTAGGACATTATGACAATGTATGTCAATCAGTGTATTCCTAGAACTACAGATCGTAGTGGTTGGTATGGTATGCAGAGGAATACATAGAGATTGATAGATTGAACGATACGAGGATAGATAGATAAAGATATATATGGTAAGTGCAGCCCTCTATGCGTAGTTCTGGCGTCTCCTTAAGGTTGTCTGATGAGATGGGAGGGAGCGGGAGTCCTTGACATGTTACATATTTACCCCATGTGAGGGATCCTTCACAGCACAGACACTGATACAAGGGGCCGCCAATTTAACATCCCATACTAATGTCGCCCAACTGTGATTTCACATTTGAAGGTCAACTGAAAATATTTTTGATTGACTGCCTAGAGTTTGACCCCATTCATTAAAGACCTTCAGCAGCTTCCCAGCCTGCCTGATGGATAGATTAGATAGATTGATCTATGTATAGATCAATGGATAGATGGATAGATGAATAAATAGATGGATAGATAGATATGTAGATAGATAGATAGTTAGATAGATCGATAGATAGATAGATCGATAGATAGATAGATAGATATAGATAAATAGATATAGATAGATAGATATAGATAGATAGATATAGATAGATAGATATAGATAGATAGATATAGATAGATAAGAGTTCATTATCTGATAGTCCGAGCATTGCTTTTGATTCCGGAAATGTAAAAAGCATTTGAAAAAATTTCTCTTCGGTCACCTTTCACCTACCTATTTGCTATTGTTTGCGAAGCCCACTTGTTTACGATGACACACTCTTTTATTTTTTTCTTGGCAATGTCATTATTAAAAATTTCCCATTAATGAGCTTACATGTTCATTCATGCGATCTCCTTTGATTGACAGTCGTAAACAAGGTATGAGGTGTTGATTACGAGTAATGAAATGTTATTGGCAGCTGAGAGTGATTAGTAAGTATATTACTCAGCAAATTAAGAAAAAAAAATATTGAAAAATATTGAAAAACAGCCATTGACGTATGTAAAGCACTGATTCGAGTAGCAAAACAAAGCATGTAGTGTTTCAGCATGTTGAGGTTGTTTATGGAATGCATCTGGATTATTTTGGAAAGCGCAGTCGGGGTTCGGTTATAAGGAATCCTTCATGTTTGCGTTCATATAATTACGACATATTTTACTGAGATTTTACTTGCTGCTTGTCTAAGTAGGTTTAAAAGAGGGGGAGAGGATTAGCTCAGTGGTAGCATGCTTTCAAATTCTGGGTCCAGGGTTCGAATCCAGCTCTTGCCAGGTAACCTGGGCTTATGTTGGCAGTTTCAATTGTCCTTCACCTCATTGGTATGTCCTGGGGAGAGGGTTGGTCTAGTGGTAGCATGCTGGGCTGCCAATCGCTGGGTCCAGGGTTCGAATCCAGCGTTTTAACCGAGTCACCTGGGCCTATGTTCGACGGCTGTTTCAATCATCCTTCGCCTCATTGCCGTGTCCTCCACCTGTCCTAATTAGCCTACCAAGTGCATAGATACTGGACGTAAAGCCCCAATCATCCATCCATCCTTCATCCTCATTGGTATGTCCTCCTCCCTCTCCTGAGTGTCCTTATTAGCCTACCAGCCCCAATCATCCATGCTTCCTAACTGTTACAGATGTCAACATTGTGCTGAGCAGGCCTATTCTAGCACTTGTCATGCTTGTTGTAAAATTGTCAGAAAAGTTCTTTCATAAATGAGGCCTGGAAGGATTCGTGTTTATTTGTAATGGCCAATTTTAAAATCTATTCGGACTGATCTTAACAACGCTTAATTTCACGGTGTCATATTGGTATGTCCTAAAAATGATAAAATGGGTTTTAACTGATTCATTTTTGTAGCTGGTTTACAGATCCTTGACGCAAGAAATACATGACATCCATTGACAAGGGACAATGATTAAATGTTGAATGGAATTCTACGATACTCTATTACTATTGCGATCAGTTGGTAAGGTCAAGGGGAAGGGTATAACCCGGTGTTAGTTCTTAGGAATTCCGATTGTTGTGTCCGGGGTTTGATTCCTGCTCTGGAGGGGTCAGCTGGACCTATATTGGACAGCATTTTCAATCATCCTTTTCCAAATGGCTGAGGCCTCCTCCAGTCGTAATTAGATAGCCGAAGAGCATAAATACACTATGAAAAGCCGGTCATCATTGATCCATCTTTTCCTAAAAACTGGATTCCCAACTTAATATTATCTAAAGAGCTGACCAGATGATACTTTTTTGCATGCGGAGCTATAACAAACTATTTTTTTTGTGTGTGGCGACACTATTTTAAATCAAATTTAACAAAACGTTTTACGATTTATAAGACTTATAGACCCGAATATAAAGATTAATTTATGCCCTAATAGAATTCAAACAAAGATACCCTGGCATCATCCTGTCGCCACCCTTTCCATGTTGTAACTGTCATTGTTATGATGTGGTTTAAAAATATTGAAAACATTGCAGGGACATATGGGCACGCCTTGTTTAACTCCTTATTCAGCAAAATGCTGTGATGTCATAGGTACATCTGCTACGCTCAATCCCAAAATATTTTGTATGTGACTAAAGGATATTGTATAATTGTGTACTGTTTTATAGTGCATTGTACAGTTGTAGTTTTTTTAGGCATTTGTTGGTGCGTTTTAGACTTTTAGTTATGGACTTGTCAAAAATGTTGGTAAAATATTTGTACTGAACTCTAGTATCAAGGCTAAGGTTGGCATTATTGACTTGGGAATTCAGCGCTTATTTTTAAGTCAGTCTGAAAAAAAGGTTATTGTTTTCTTGTGAATCATATTTTCAGGAATCATACTTTATTATTGGAAATTTGGAATAGAATTAGACATTGAATGATATTCATATAATTTGCAACAAAGTGTCCTTATCCTTCATAAAAATTAACCCAAACTATAAAACTGTCAGGAATGATAAGCAGCGAAGGCAAAAGAAAGTTATAAAATGGTTATTGAACACTTGTTTTCACAACTTTCTTTTGCTGTTCAAAACTTTCTCTTTTTGTTCAGTATTATTCAGTACATTGATCTCTGTTAATTTATTGAGTCAGATGGCAAATGCATTTAATATGTTAATTCTTTGGGGCACTTAGAAGCTTGTTTGTTGTTTCACTAGTTTTGTTGTATATCTTAATGTCTTTGTCAGTAATTCGCTGTGAAAAGACTGAAGCATTTGTTAATATTTTTCAAAAGTGAAGTATTTGCCCAACAATCATGCTTTATATTTTGTTTTCTCAAAGTGTAAAGTTCTGAAATTTTATATCCAGAATATCTGTCCGGATCAGACTGTCCAGGTTTCGCGCCAACATGACACAATGAAAAGTTAATGGTTCCATCAACAAATATTGGATAAAACGCAGTTTGGGAGTTTTGCAATATATAATAAAAAATACTAAATTCTTAGAACATGGAGTCAACAAGGTGACAAATGATTACATTTCGGAATAGATATTTCTATGATTCTTCTGTTAGTGATCGGTTATTATGTGATTCTGGGTATTTCATTTTCTGGGAATGATGGTGTTTTGTCTGTGGAATTCAAAGGATATTGTAACTACTATTGTTGCAAAATTGTTAGTGAAGTAGCATCACCGATTATGCTATTTGATATGGTTTTAAGCTTTCATCATATGATGTTTCAAGGTATTAAAGAATTGGCATGATTTTGTTGGATTGTCTTTGTGATGATTCTGGTAGCTTGTAGTTCCTTGTAAAGTCTTTTTTGAGAAGTTAACAAAAGCAATATTGTTAGAAACGTAAAATGTATCTTTGTCATCATTCCTAGAAATTCCTAGAAGTACGTTGTGGCAACAGTAGTGTCATTCTGTGACTACGCCAGCATGCATGATTTGCATTATCTGATGATACCACTTGTTAATTGTGTTGCCAAATTAATATGGAAGTTTTTTTGATTTTTAGAAAGTTACATTTTTTTTAGTAAATCATGAAAAATGTTTATCTGTATCCTAGAACTTTCTGTTTGAAATTTCAAAAATATTTTGGCGACTTTTAACCCATGATTTTGCCCTTTTTAAAGTGCCCCTGAAGTATGCGGGCTTATAAACTTATCATCAGTCCTGATCTTAATTTCTTTTGAGTAGCTCATCAGAGGTTAAGAGTGCTTGTTTGCACAACCACTGGCTCTGAGGGCGTGGGTTCGAATCCCACCCCGGAACTCAATTTAGTCCGAGCCCATGGGACATTAAATGGAGGTGGGTTGTATCCAGTGTTCTATGCTGGGGCAACTGAAAGACCCTGGGCATCCCTGAATTGATAGGGTATGTACCAGACTCACAGTCTTCTCATCTCATCATCATACGGCGATCGCCTGCCTCGATATAGTCCACTAAGGTGCTGCTGAGGCGTAAAACACAAACAAACAAACAAACAAACAAGTAGCTCATCAGAGATTTTGAGGCCTTCTGAAAGAAGTTTCGAACAGGTCAGCCTCCGTGTCGGATATAGGGGGAGGGTTCAGCTCAGTGGTAGTGTTAAGCTGCCAATCGTTGGGTCTAAGATTCGAATCCATCTCTTGCCGGGTCACCTGGATCTATGTTCTGATGTTGAATGGCAGTGTCCTCCTGCTGTCTGAATTCTAAAGCCTTCCAAGTTTAAACACAGGACGTAACGCCCCAATCATCAATCCATCCATCCGTCCTTGCCGCACAGCTGTCTTCGGTTCTTGTGTTTTGCGGACGTAAGAATTGGTAATCTAACCAACGACGTTAAATATAGTTTTATCTTATCTTATACCGGTAGTTCAGTTTCAGTAAAATTGAAGTTGAAAAAGAGTTTTTTTTTTGTTTTTGGTAAAAACTTCACTGTCACCTTATTGTAAGAATAAGTGCGAGAAGATGAGTGGGCTGTATTCTGCACTGGAATCATGGATCAAACATATTGATGTACTAAATATATATCTCATAATTATCGTATATTTTAAAAACTTTCTCTGAATTGGACGTCACTCCATGCATACTGTCAGGTGTTAACATGATTATGGCCAATAATACTTGTGGTATACATGTGTAGTACTACATGCAATGTCATTAATTTCATTCATCGTATCATGTAGTACCTGTTAGAATTTAAGAATCTGCATATTTTTGCACTTGAACTTGACAATTGTAGTTACTGCTTCCTCGTTCCTTGTTGAGTTTGAATCCTAGAAATGTGAATGTACTCAGTTCGGTGCACTTTGTTTCGTGGAGTACTGGCTGACCCTCTCGTGTTAAGTCAATGTTATTATCACTGTATACATGGTATGTAGCATGTAAATACAGTAATCAAATGTATATTTTATATGTATAATATATATAATTGTGTAAAGTCACTGGAGTGTACATATTTGCTGCTTTTAACATATTCAGTTTTATTTGTGGCTTGCTGCTTAGTGGATGGGGCTTTATGTCCAGTATTTTTGCAATGCTAGGAGTTAAATTAATACCGTATTGTCTGTATCAAAAGCACACCCTCTAATAAAAGCCCACGAACCTCCACAAAATGATTTTGTAAAACATTCCATTAAAATATTACTTTTTCCAAAGATTTCAATGTGATGAACTATTTTAAAATCGCCCATTTCGTCATTACATTTACCCCCCCCCCCCCGGGTGCCTAATGCAAAAAATAGGTAGGGTAATAATATGAGGTTATACCATGGGTAGGTGCAGTACATCCCCGGTATACTCCCCGAGACCCCAGTATATTCCCGAGACCCGTATACAGGTCAGCTGACCATATACTGATTTTCTCCCTGATATTGACTTTTTGCCTGCTGTATTGGCCAGGGAAAAACACAGTATCGGGGAGAAAATGTGCTTAGACATGGGATAATCATGGTCATGAGGCGGTATTTACTCTTAGCACCAGAGGAAACATCCAAGGTTGCCAGGCCGGGAATCTAACCTTGGTCTCGAGGTTCGCAGCTCCCTGCGTTTCATGTACATTATGGCAACCAGGTGTAAGTGGTGTTATGCTAACCACTTTATGGTAAAATGTGAACTTTTTAGTGGTTATATCACAAAAGAATAGTAAAAAATTAATTCTGCGGCTTTTATTTCTTGTTTTTCGTGAAGTTTGTGGCTTGAATGTCAATTGGTGGTGGCACGCTGGTGCGAAATGAAATGTTGATTTCTCTACAGTCCATATATATCTCACGGAACCTTTGAATATACAAAATCTTCACATGATATGTTCCAAGTAGAATCAGAGAGATATGTCCAAAAAATCCTAGAAAAGTTGAAGTAAAGAAGCAAAGGATCATGACAACTGGGACTTTTGACAAGAACTCTTGACGAAAGAATTTGCAAAAATTTTTGACTGAAGCAAAAAGAAATTTAGAAAAAAGAATGAAAATATTCTCTGTGGAATTGTCAGGGTCAGCAAACATGGAAACAAGAAAGCATTGTTGTAAGGGACCTTCTCAAAATTGAGAATTTAAAGAAGCCTGGATCGTTTTGATCCCAAGGAACTTTTCATGCTTTCTTCTATTATTTTACAAATTTTGTTTTTGTAATTTTTTTGCCAGAATGACTAGTACTGGCATTTTTTGTCCAGAGTGAGAACACCTTGTATTTTGTTAGTGCATAAGGCAACTTGCCGTATTTTGTTGATTATTTATGATTTTTTCTATAAATTTAAATTAATTTTCCTGACATTAGGCCGTTTCGCGATTAGTTCAGTTGGTAGCATTTTTGGCTCTGAATCGTTTGGTAATGAGTTCAATTCCATGTGACCGGGTCAACTGGACCTATGTTGGTCAACAGTTTCGATCATCCCTTATTTCATTGCTATCACATCATCCTCCTGTCTTAATTAGCCTGTCAGAGTGCATAAATACAATGTAAAGCCACCAGTCATCAATCCAGTCTAATTATCTCTGCTAGGAGGCAGAGATTTTGTTAGTCCTGGCTGTCCACTGTCCTGTCCACCGTCCACTAAACAGGGGACTAGTGCAAAAAATCACCACTAGGGGAGCTGGTATTTAATTAGCTCTGCTAGACACCACTAGGGGACCTGATATTTAATTAGCTCTGCTAGACATGGGGACTTACCCCCGCGGACATGGGGACTTACCCCCTCGGACATGGGGACTTACCCCCTCGGACATGGGGACTTACCCCGCGGACATGGGGACTTACCCCCGCGGACATGGGGACTTACCCCCTCTGACATGGGGACTTACCCCCTCGGACATGGGGACTTACCCCCTCGGACAGGGGACTTACCCCCTCGGACATGGGGACTTACCCCCTCGGACAGGGGACTTACCCCCGCGGACAGGCGACTTACCCCCGCGGACAGGCGACTTACCCCCTCGGACATGGGGACTTACCCCCTCGGACATGGGGACTTACCCCGCGGACATGGGGACTTACCCCCGCGGACATGGGGACTCACCCCCTCGGACATGGGGACTCACCCCCTCGGACATGGGGACTTACCCCCTTCGGACATGGGGACTTACTCCCTCGGACATGGGGACTTACCCCCTCGGACATGTGGACTTACCCCCTCGGACATTGTGACTTACCCCCGCGGACATGGGGACTTACCCCCTCGGACATGGGGACTTACCCCCTCACATGGGGACTTACCCCCTCGGACAGGGGACTTACCCCCTCGGACATGGGGACTTACCCCCTCGGACAGGGGACTTACCCCCGCGGACAGGCGACTTACCCCCGCGGACAGGCGACTTACCCCCCCGGACATGGGGACTTACCCCCCCCCCGACATGGGGACTTACCCCCTCGGACAGGGGACTTACCCCCTCGGACATGGGGACTTACCCCCTCGGACAGGGGACTTACCCCCTCGGACAGGGGGACTTACCCCCTCGGACATGGGGACTTACCCCCTCGGACATGGGGACTTACCCCCGCGGACATGGGGACTTACCCCCCCGGACATGGGGACTTACCCCCTCGGACATGGGGACTTACCCCCGCATACACGGGGACTTACCCCCTTGGACTTGGGGACTTACTCCGCAGACATGGGGACTTACCCCCGCGGACATGGGAACTTACCCCCGCGGACATGGGGACTTACCCCCGCGGACATGGGGACTTACCCCCTCGGACATTGTGACCTACGCCCTCGGACATGGGGACTTACCCCCTCGGACATGGGGACTTAACCCCTCGGACATTGTGACTTACCCCCGCGGACATGGGGACTTACCCCCCCGGACATGGGGACTTACCCCCTCGGACATGGGGACTTACCCCCTCAGACATGGGGACTTACCCCCGCGGACATGGGGACTTACCCCCTCGGACAGGGGACTTACCCCCTCGGACAGGGGACTTACCCCCTCGGACATGGGGACTTACCCCCTCGACATGGGGACTTACCCCCGCGGGCATGGGGACTTACCCCCGCGGGCATGGGGACTTACCCCCTCGGGCATGGGGACTTACCCCCTCGGGCATGGGGACTTACCCCCTCGGGCATGGGGACTTACCCCCGCGGACATGGGGACTTACCCCCGCGGACATGGGGACTTACCCCCACGGACATGGGGACTTACCCCCGCGGACATGGGGACTTACCCCGCGGACATGGGGACTTACCCCTCGGACATGGGGACTTACCCCCGCGGACATGGGGACTTTACCCCCTCGGTCATGGGGACCTACCCCCTCGGACATGGGGACTTACCCCCTCGGACATGGGGACTTACCCCCTCGGACATTGGGACTTACCCCCGCGGACATGGGGACTTACCCCCGCGGACATGGGGACTTACCCCCTCGGACATGGGGACTTACCCCCTCGGACATGGGGACTTACCCCCGCGGACATGGGGACTTACCCCCGCGGACATGGGAACTTACCCCCGCGGACATGGGGACTTACCCCCGCGGACATGGGGACTTACCCCCGCGGACATGGGGACTTACCCCCGCGGACATGGGGACTTACCCCCTCGGACAGGGGACTTACCCCCTCGGACAGGGGACTTACCCCCTCGGACAGGGGACTTACCCCCGCGGACATGGGGACTTACCCCCTCGGACATGGGGACTTACCCCCGCGGACATGGGGACTTACCCCTGCGGACATGGGGACTTACCCCCGCGGACATGGGGACTTACCCCCTCGGACATTGGGACTTACCCCCTCGGGCATGGGGACTTACCCCCCGGACATGGGGACTTATCCCCGGGGGATACCCCTAAGATTGGGGCGCCTCCGGGGGATACCCCATGGGGGATACCCAAAGGTTGGGGGTACCCCTGGGGATACCCCAAAGGTGGGGGCACCCCAGGGATATCCAAAGGGTGGGGGCATCCCTTTGGGATACCCCTAGGGTGGGAGCAACCCGGGGATACCCCAACGGTGGGGGTGCACCCAGGGGATACCCCAAGGGTGGCTGCACCCCCGGGGGATACCCCAAGGGTGGGGGCATCCCTGGGGATACCCCAAGGGTTGGGGATGAGGCATCCCTGGGGATAC
Organism: Platynereis dumerilii; assembly: GCA_026936325.1. Taxonomy (NCBI): domain Eukaryota; kingdom Metazoa; phylum Annelida; class Polychaeta; order Phyllodocida; family Nereididae; genus Platynereis; species Platynereis dumerilii. Next base: position 12,899,267 of record JAPTHN010000006.1, on the reverse strand, counting down.
CCCAAGCATGGGGGGTACCCCCGGTATACCAAAGGCGGGGGCACCCCGAGGGGACAGACACCACAAGGGTGAGGCACCCCTGGGGGATACCCAAAGGGTGGGGCACGCCCGGGGGATACCCCAAAGGTGGGGGCACCCTGAGGATATCCAAAGGGTCGGGGCACCCAAAGGGAGGGGCCACTTCAGGGGACACCCATAGGTATGGGCTAACCCTAGGGGTCAAAGTCTTTATGACTTACAGCAAACACTATCTGTCTTGCAATCACTGCTGACCCCTGCTCGTAATGCTCCCATCTAGTATATTTCATCAAATATTCATTCCTAAATCAAAGCAACACCTCATTGAGAGATCCCTACCAAAAATTATTTAGTTCAAGACGAGTCAAATAGAATCTATTTATTTTGCTAGCAGAGATACTTTTGTGCATCTCATGCACTCCATTCTAGTTAAATCCTTGGAAACTAGAAGATCCTGAATTTGCAAGCCTGGCTTCTTACCAAATAGTTTTGGTGCATTCTATTTTCTTTCATGTGTCTTTTTTATCTGGGTGTGTTTTTAACCCACAATTTTTCAGGTTTATGTACTCTTTCTTTTTGATTTTCTCCTTTTTCTGTCTAACCCCTGTATGTTTGACATTGCCTGAATTTTCGCCACATCAACAATGAGTTGGATTGTGTGAATTTATGTCCTTTTAGTTACTGTGGTAACAAAATTCTTGTGCAGTAAACCTTGTTTTTCTGGCTTTTAGGGTGAAATGTGAGATATGACTTTCCCAGGAATAAAGTTACTTTTTTAGAGGATTCTGTGTGCTTAGATTTCTGCGTATTTCTTGAAGTGTCATCCATGAAGTTAAGAACTATGCGTGCTATGAATGTTAATTGAGTTGGAAAGTATACTGAAATGCAATGGAAAAATGGTGAAGGACCATTTTACATGTAATAGCTTTTTTAAAATGCATGATATACTAATTAAGCTTTTCTATAGCATTACTGATCTATAGGCTATTACAAACTCTTTTGATGGATTGGTCTAAACATTGGTTCCAGATTACTATTATTTTTTGCGAATCAATGATTCCGTGCATTGGCTTTGGCTACAAAGTTACATCAAAATGCTCTTGCGAATAATCCAACTTGGTGGCATCTTTGCTGGACCAATCAGAGGGGTAATTGAAAATCTTATCAGGCAATATAGGCCAATAGAAATGAAGTACCTTGACTATCTTCTTAGTGTCCTGGTTTGAATTTTGTGAAGCTTTAATGAAATTATTCTATTCCGCTGGTTAGTTTATTGGGCTGTATCAGGCAATTTATTAAAATTCCATTCATTGTTGTACCGTTCTCAAAAAATCACTCCTCGCACAAAAAGTCGAGGCATTCTGATATTCTTATGACTAGATAAATAATCATCGAAAACTAAGTGAACATCACACTCATATGGAGGTGTTCAAAACGTGTCTTATATTTGATCTTGTTCGTTTCTTTTAACTAAGAATTTGATTTTCTCAAAAAATGCATACATTTCTCTTTCTTATATCTGAATTTCTATGTTTGACTTTCGTGAAGTTTGCTCAAATTTTTAGACTACCTGTGAGCAAATTTTTGTCTCTTCAGCAGGATACTCCGATGCTTAATAATGCATGTAAACATATGTAATTATTATGTTATAAACAAAAATCTACTTTTTTGATACGGTAAGTCACTCTATTTGTTTATTTTGTCATTTTTCCGCAATAAAAACGACGAATCCAGGAACTGAGCAATTGCCTTCGCATGGCACAAAGTTGTTTTTCATTAGATTTGAGCTCACATAATGAACTTCTGCAAATGTAAAGTGCTGTTTTTAGAAAAAATTGATTCGTTTTGCATTTCGATTTCCTGTCGGATTTCTTTTCACATGGAGCAAATAATATTGCTTGCGGTAGTAACATAATATCTTGCAAAGACAAAATGTGCGTAGCTTTGTATGCCTTTAAATTACTGTACTTTCCTGGTTCTTGAACAGTGTTTCGTGTATGATTTCTCTGTTTGCCCCCAATTTCTATGGTATCTAGGCTCCTTCCTAACCATGCAGTGTTGGAGGTCGAGGCCAAATTTTGATGGCCTCGGTCTTGGTCTCGGAGGCTCATGCCTCGGTCTCGGATGTCCCAGCCTCGACTACAACACTGTTCCTATTGATATTCGGAGGCAATTTCCCTAAATTTATGATCGGCAGATCAATCAACGATCAAATCATTACTGATCATTGTCATTATCAATTTTAACTTTAATTTATTTTCTTACTCATAGACGTAGCGATCATTCAAATTCAGCTAATCCAGCTCAAATCCAAGGCTTATAGTTACCCTTCTAGTAAATCAATAGTGGTTCTGAAAACTTCTAAATACAGATTTATAGCCTTAGTAAAACAAGAAGGGGGGGGGGGGCTATAGTCCCTAGTCCTGAATATGTAGTACTATGTTCTGTATAGTGTCTCAATTTGCCTGACTATATACATCTGTGTTTGAGATCGCGTCTTTCATGATTTTCACATTGTACACGTGAATTTGGCACGTGAATTTTGTTGTTTTCAAGGACCAAATTCCTACCAATGTTTGAATGTACTGGGATAGTATGACATTGTACTAGCCCACACTTCCAATCCTCCAAACCCAGACTAAATTTGGTAGTTTTTACACTCCCAAATTTGTATTTTTACCCAACGAATACGACTAGTGTAGGACTGTATTGCACAATTTCCAGGTCACTAATTATAATTCTGTGATAAAGTGAGAAGGTGTCTATAATCAGATTATTATAACTTCATCCTGAAACTAATTACTTTGATTTATATACTCCTGTTAAGTCCACTTCATATTTAATTCATTATTTATGAGCCAAGCATGTTCATAAAGAAGGGTCCGTACCCATTAAATTTCATTCTTTTTGTCGCGTTTCAAATGAATAAACTTATACTTGAAAAAAATGTCTTTCTTTTGGCTTCATTATGGCGTTGCCAACTATTTTAGCCAGAAACATGATATGCTACAACTTGGAAGTTCGTATCGATCCTGTGATTCTGGGCAGGGGGACCATCTAAGATTTACCAATAGTGTAATTCTATGATATTTTTTAAAATTTCATTGGAAGTCTTTATGATGAACATGAAATAAGACTGTTCCTAAAATCAGATTTTTAACATTTTAACATTTCCACTGTGTGGGGCTTTACCTATTTCACACAATTACCTATTTCACAAAAAGGCCCAGTCATCGAAATTTTGCAGACTACCTGAATAAAAGAACCCATATTTAAATTTTTTGCTGCGTCACTTCAATTCAAGGCTGAACGATATTTGGTAGACATGTAAATTATGATATAATCTTATTTTATTTTTATTTGTTATTTCCTTGCTATTTTTAGCTACATTGTACCTTTATTTAGAACTTCTTATTTCTTCCTTATCTCAATATCATGATATTCGACAATAGAGATATAATACTTCCTCGAAATGTGATTGATAACCACTGTTAGTTGCATAAGTAGGGTAAAAATGTACAAAAAATGAGGAAGAAATAGGATTTCTACAGTGAGATTTCTGATTTATTTTCTAAGAGGCTTTTGACTTCAGTTGTTTTTGGGTGCTCTTACCAAGGCTGTAGTGAGTTAGCGTAAAATGCACAAAACAGCAAATTTTAAGAACTAATTGGTATTGCACACAGTATGGGGAAGATAGTAATCCTATATTTATTTTGAAGTAGTTCGAAAGCTATATATAGTCTGGTTGGCAATTTGAGACATGTGAGGTTCATGACTTGCAAGCAATATTAAACTCGCTTTAGATATGGCGCCATCCTTACATCTCTCAATCCCAAGATGGAGGAGGACGCGATGTAAATGCCGGAAAAAATCTAAGTGTTGTGAATACAAGAAGCAGTTCTATATATATAGAGTTATGACTTTAATAGTCTAAGGTATCATACAGTGATAGATAGATAATTTATTTTTCCAACATCGATTACAAAATATTCATCAATTAAAATATGAGGTTATAACTTATATATTTTGATGTTGGAGGGAAGGCCAGAGAAACTCAAAAATTTGTTTTTTGGGCGCCCCAGGTAACATGATATGAGATGAGATGATATGGATTGATGAAAGAATGACGCAAAGAATTAATATAGATCACAAATATTAACCATTTAACAGACAAATTTGTCATATTAAAAAAAAGAAAAAAAGTCAAGATATCTTGTAATAACAGAGGACTGAAACCTCCAAACATAATTTTGTGATATTAAATATCATGTATATCATGGTGGTCCGGATAAATGTGAGATGGAGATATGTTCCTGCTGAAATTCTTGAAATCGATACCCAAAAATGAGAAGAAACATGGGGATTCTCTGTTTGAAATGGTATACGTTTCAGTTAATATTAAATCGTAAAGCCACTATTTGCCTGACTGATGGTATGATGCAATGATGTACATTATTTTTTTGTTACTATTACAGTACGATTCCTTGTTCTTTTCTGATATCTGAGGTCAGCTAAGCCGGACTTAATTAAGAATTCTGGTCAATAGTGACTGTTATAAATTACAGCGTATATGGGATTTGCTTTTCAGAGAAATCACTTTCCAAAGTTTTCTTCTGCTGGTGTTTCGGCTCAGTAGAAAAAGGGGAAGTTAACCAATCTATTTGGCACATCATTTCCTTGCCTGCTAAAATTTTTGTTCATAGATTATAACTTTGTTGCATAAAAATCACTTGAGAAGTTTAAAACTGTCTTTTTTTGGGAAAATTAAATCCTTCTTTGGATTGAAGTCGAAACATCCCGAAATAATGTGACGATGTCAAGAATAAAATTCTCAGATTAACCTTTTACTTTAAAGTCACATACTCAGTACTATAAAAGTAAAAAAAGTCTTACAGAAGTTAACATTGGTATCTGTTTACAAAATAATTAATTCAACAAATAACCAAAGACATAACAAACAAAAGAAACCATCCCTAAGTCCCATAAAAAGCCATAAAAAGTCCTATAAGGACTCTTAAAAGTCACGATAATCATGACTTAAATAGTGTGTGCGGCCAGATGTGGAGACATCAACTTTGTTTAAAATAGTCTGCATGGGTCGCTGTTATTTTTCTTGGTCAGTGCTATAATTAGGAGTGAGTTGTGACTGCCTAGAAATGCTGAATTTGCGCCAATTTTCTCATGTATCAATTGATTTACTGATGTTTTATTAGGGTGTTAGCTGGTGTTTTTCTAAAGGTTTTGATGGTGTTTTATAGAGAATGTACCTATTTGTAAACTGTTCACTGAAGTACAACAAATTGATGCAACTTTACTACAAAAATACTTACTGGTGACCTTAGGTTCCTTGAACTTTTTCCATTCATAATTCTGGGGGAAAGTAGATATTATATAGCAGTCATGATTTTCAACAATATGGTGTTAGTTGTTGACATATTTTCGTGGTGTTAAGGAGTGAAAAACGGAGACTTTTTAAGAGCGTTTAACCATGTCAACCTTTCAAAATCAACCATCCTCGACTGACCGAAGATTTTTAGTAGCAGTATCTTAGGTTATGCAACATTTTGAGGAGTCACAAATTGGGCTGATGTAAATTAGGACATTGGCTCACCTTCTCTGGATCATAGTATTTCTGATTTCAAAATAAGCCAATAATTGCAGTTTCTCATACCTGGTTAAAAGAGACCGATACTTTGATGCATCGGAAAAGTGTTTTGTTGATTATAACATCGAAAAAAAAATTCATTCTTTGAGGTTGCTTCCTCGGGGTCTTTCTTGCAATATGATAGCATACATGTTCGATGACACACTTTCTTGCCAATGCCTAACAAAACCCTGATATGTAAAAAAAGAAGAGCAAAAATTGGTGAGAAGTCATTGGTAATTCCAATTTTTACCGCCATTGCAACGAATGCCTAGGACCCTAGGTAATCGCAATTTGTGGGCGGGAGTCATGGGAAAAGCAAAGACTATTTCACTGGACAGTCGTATATATATATATACACTGTATTTTCTGTTTTAAAAGCACACCCTTTAACAAAAGCCCACTCCCTCCATAAAGAGACAATTTTTAATCAAAATTTCATCAAAATAGGACTTTATCCCATGTTTGTAATGGAAAAAACTATTAATCGACCAAATCATCATTACATCTGCCCACCAGGCGCCTAATGCAGACCATAGGGTATATATTTATTGTCGGTTGCTTTATTTTTCAGTCCATGAGCTGGTCCACTGCGCATGCGAGTCATCCGGAAGAACGCCCGTCGATCACATCACCTTTGGCGAATTCTGTGTCCTCGTGACGGAGTTGCAGGAGCACTACAGAAGCAGGTTAGTCCTATGTTTAAGATAAATTTTAAGACAGACAGCTTGACAGGCAGACAGACAAACAAATCCTTTATTGACCGGTGTAAAAAAACCCAGCCCTCTATGGGCTTACAAGTCGTAATACAATCCGAAATTAACCTTAGCAAGGAGCCCCAGGAAGAATGGAAGATTTCTTTGCAGAGATCTCAAATCTAATGCTGGACAGTTGGATACCTTCACTATTTTATCATGTATCAAATTTTGATTTTCTCGTACGCTTTGTTTGGCGGACCCTTCCATAAACATGATAAATTGACGGACAGGTTGTAAGGTACTATATTTGGTAGTGATGGCAGTCGAGTGAATTTCTTTTATCGATCATTGGTTTAGGGAACCTACTAATGATAGATTTTAATCAATTAAAAAAAGGGTCAAAATATGGCGTTGTTCTAAAATTATACAGTTTATCGGTTATTTCCAAACACTGACAGTTTTTTTAACAAAACCAATCTAAGCATGTTAAGTGCTGTTTTCAAGAAAGATTTTCCAGTTTATCTTGCAATGTGCAAATTAATGAATGCTTTAAATCACAGTTATATATTAAGATATTTATGACAGGCCTATATTTACAGATACATGTGTATATAATTATAAAAGTTATAATTGTCACGCGATGTCATAGTTCATTTCTGTCATAGTTTCTGGTGTAATTCGATGTTTGACATGCCTAATTAATGCCAGTTCATGTTAACAAGAATTAACAAGTAAAACATGCCCCGAAGAGCTCACGATTAGTAGTAATTGTTGAGTCTAATATAATTCAACTGAGCAATGATCATTAGCCTCATGATGTCACAGTACATGCTGATTTGACCCTGGTACAGTATGTGGTGATGCATTATTCCTCTTTCCCTATAACAGTGTTTAAAAAAAATAAGCGAATTGGAATACATTTGCATGTTTAGATTAATTAGATTTTATCAAATGTCATGATTTTGAGTTTGGTTTAAGTTTAATTTAATTATGACTCCCTTGCACTGCAGTAACGTGACAATTTCGTAATCAAATAATGTACGAATTGATAATAATTAGGGCATGACGGAACATTGACGGTACATGACTGCAAGCACACATGACAGTTTTCATATGAAAGCTATTATAAGCGACAAACCTTGAGTTAGAATCCTTAGAAGTATTTTTATTCATGCGCCAAATTTTACTATTGTAGTCCTTACTTTTGTTGAGATATTTCCGGATCTTTGTCAATGCTTTGACCATTGAAATTGCTAGAAATAAAATAGCACTTAATTTGATGAATTATTAACCCTAAAAAAATATAGAAATATTTTAAAGAGCCATTGTGTCTCCATAATTATTATTGTGTAACAGGCTAACATGTGTAGCAGAGAGACTTCGCCAATAATAGGGTACTCCTACAGAATTGTGCGCTGGTCTGCTTGAAGAAGTCCCAGCTCCAATATTCATTGTTAAATTGTGAAGCAGATAAGCAACTGATTCTCTGGGGTGCAAGCAATAACGACATTTTGCCGACGAAAAATACAAAGTACCCATGTTATTATGAACCCATGGATTCTTTGAGAATTTTGTTGCTTTTGAGAATTGAGATGTAGGCCCACCCCTAAAATGTTGCCTCGTGGACTCAACAGTTTAATTGGTAATGATGATATAATATCGAGCATATGATAAGCTAAGTATGAGTTAAATTCTAGTTAATCCTTGGTAAAGCAGTGTAAAGAGATTCACCCACAAACTTAACCCACGAATTAGAATTCCCTTCGTTTTAACCAAACTGAATCAGCAAGCAGGCTGTGAACCTGTTACGACATGTAGCTTACACTCGTTACGGCACGTAACACACATTATTGCTTGTCGTAATAATGTCCTGCTAAATGAGTTACAGATTGGATATACAACACATGGTCATTGCATTCTGCTAATTGCTTGCTGTATTTTGACTGTATTGTCGTAGTATTGTGTAATATCTTGCGCTCGGTGATGGTTTATACATATTTGGAGTTGTCGAGAGTCGTTTCGGATTGGATATTTGGACTTTATCAGGTTTAATCCTGGTACACAAACCCTTGTTACAGTTTAACATGGTTTGACGACTGTTTTACCATTGAATATGCTTGTTTTACCAGGAATTAATACTGGGAACTACTCCGAACTTGACTAGTGACCAGTACGAACAACCCGAAAATGACACATGTCGCCTTTAATAATATTGGCACATTACATTTAAATTGTCCACATGTTACTTTGCACGCACTTATGATATACAGGAAAGTAGAAAGGTTTAGCAATATTTAGTGACTGTGTAGCCTATATAAGTTTTGTGTGCTGAGTTTGTGAATTCCTAGAAATACTTCAAAAATGATATTTGCATTATTTGCAAAATGTCACAGTGACATATTGCTTGTCATGATATAGGTCTGTCTGTGACACTGATAAGTCCTATTTCTTTAAGTGTTTTTTTGGTACCTTAATGTATTGTTTATTTAACATTTTATATGTACATGATGTGTAATGAAGGTCGAATGTTAAATGGTTTCTCCGTCATATCTTCATATCTATCTTGCGCTTAAATGGCCTTTCCTATAACTTGTTCCAATAAAAAACTGCCATGTAATAGTCACATAATTCAATAACACCTCAAAGAAGCCCCTCCTGTTTTGTAAATAGATCTTTTCAATGGTGCCAGTGTGTAAAATTGTCAATCTAATCATTTTCTGATTTTAGCGAGTCTGAATTCTGTATTAGTGTTAAGGAAAAATATATGCTAATTGTTTAGTGTGTGATGGCAAAATTAATTGCATTTTACGCTTACTAAGTAATTTGCTTTCCTTTTTCAAAAAACTTCATTTGATTTTTCGAAATTTTTTGTGATCTCAATTTTGGTATGTAAATTTATAATAAATATAAATGAATTTGTATACTGATCATATTCACAGGAAATGAGATATTGTTAAAAAACATATTTGAAATATTGATAAAATACAATGTATAGATTGCAGACCTGAGTCACAGTACTTTCTAAGTGTAATTTTTATAGAAAATATGAGGAAAAAACATGCCATATGGAAAAAAATTAATTTTGATTACATCCAAGGTTATTGATAAAAAATTGGTTGAAATATTAGTTGAGAAAGTACTTGCAAACAATTAAAACTCTGTAAGTTCTTCGTACAAATTCCTCATTTCGCAAGGATGTAGATAGATATTAGATAGATATATCTATGAACAGGTAGAGACAAAAAATTAGGGAAATATTAAGATTTGGGGAATAAGAAAATGTGGGCAGATGATTGAAAAAACTTAATTGAAATTCTATGGTTTCCAAGCAATTTCTTTTCAAATAGTATTAAATCTAGATCTTGAAAATTCGGGCAAATGTCACTCCTACCCCCCCCCCTCCGAAAATGTTGTGTGCTGCCTGCCTTACCAAAAAATACAGGACGTAAAGCCCCAGTCATTCAATCTATCCATCCCGTTAGGCCACACATAATTGATTCTTAGCTTCGCGGACCCGCCGACACAATAGATTACCTGCCGATGGAAAAAAAAAATTGAAAAAAAAAAATTTTTTTTTTGACATTATAAAAAAAATTTGTTCACCTTTTTTTTTTTGTCCTACCAACCGACCCTAGAAAAAGTGCCTTGAGACGAATCAGAGAAGCTAAAGATCAATTATGTGTGGCCTTAAGTTAAATTTATACAACATTTGGCAGATGTAATGATGAGAAGGTACTGTTAATGAGGACACTCCCATCTTTCTATTTGTGATGTTACGCCCTACGTCACTGTGACGTCATAAAATGCAAATCGCTGACAAGACCTTGGACATTGTTGAAACGTCATTGGTTCATGATTTAGCATCGTTAGGTAATGAACTAATCAGTCCGCCTGCTTTTTACAGACTTTTTATAGGCTTAATTTATCAACGGATTGGGAAATCAGAACATGCTATTTTTATCTGCAGATCAATACCCAATTTGATCGGATCTATTTTTGTTGGCCTGCGTGCTGTGGTGCAATAGTACCACTGTCATAAATTCAGAATCCCCTGTACATGCTGTAGTTAAGTAAGTATAGAAATAATAGGATCATTATAGCGTTCAGGGAAATAGAGGGGGTCACCTGGACCTATGTTGGATAACAGTATCAATCGTCCTTTGCTTTATTGCTGTGTACTTCTCCTGTCCTCATGAGCCTACCACACTAACCATGTACCGTATTTTCTGTATCAAAAGCACCTTCCTTAATAATAGCCCACCGCCCTCCATAAGGTATCAATCTAAATCAAAATTCCATCAAAATATGACTTTATCCAAACTTTTTAATGCAAAAAACTATTAATAGCCCATCTCATCATTACATCTGCCCACCGGCGCCTAATGCAAACAATAGGGTATATATATATGTTATCCATACCATAGAAACATTGGAATTAATCAGAAAATGCACGAAAGGACATTGAAATAATCATATTCATCGAGAAATTTACTTGTTCAGCATTTCTTGTCGACACACCTGAAATTCCTTTGATACACAATAACGCAATTAGCCCTACACACGCTAATCATCGTGTGGTGACATCATATCATATGATGCCATATGTGTACGTCCTTTATGAAAAAACTTTAAGATATTAACGGAATGAGATGCTGGCATGATATTATTGATACAGTGGCATGTTTGTGGCTAATGGGTCTAATCAATAGCTCAAGAAACCAAAAATAGCCAAGAATCGTACAATATGGAATGAAATAGTTTTCGCATCTTCTCAATTTACTCTCGAGGGCGAGGCTGAGAGTCAAATGTACGATTCTGCCGAATTTTAAAAGAAGAATGTGGAAGCCAGGAAGTTCCCAAAAAACCAACCTTTGAGTTTCTCTGGGCATCCCTCCAACATCATATAATCTTAAATTTTAATTGATGAATATTTTGTAACTGATGTTTGGAAAAATAAATTATTTATTGACAACAGTGGTGTATTTTTAAAAGGGTTGAGAACTCCTGCTTTCTCCTTTTTACCAGTCAGCCCTTGTGAGTGGCAAGAAATGGCCATGGATGGCTGCACTTACTGTCGATCCATCTCTGTATCAACATGATCAACTAAAGAAAGAGAAAAATTATATGAAAGTGTTTTAAATGTGCTTATAGTTCAAATTCAGCCTTCTTTGTGGGCTTTGTTTTACGATGCATTTTGGTTTGAGTCCAATAGATGCATATTTGTTGTTTTCTTGAGTAATCCATTTCTATAATTTAAAAAACCTTTTAAGGTGTATTTATTGCAAATTCAGCCATACTTTGGGGGGGGGGAGGGGGATGATGTTCTAACGACCCACTTGATTTGCATCCAATAAATTAATATTTGTTCTTATCTTGGACTAATGGTTTCTATTCCAAAACCTTTTAAGGCATATGACACTGTGTTTCAAATGTCTCTTTCTCTTTACGCACTAATTGAAGTGGAACAAAAATTGCTGAATATATATTTTCTGATCATATTTTATTTTGCGTTTACGCTAATGCTTAAGTGATGCAAATGGAACAAAATTGCTGAATTTGTAAGATTTACTGAAGTCTGAACAAACCAGTGTTAAAGTGATAAATGTAACAAATATTCAAATTTGTGGAAGGTATATTTACTCTGAACATCTTTTAGAAAACTGTTTTGTTAATTAAATTTTATGATCAAGAAATATTACACTTTATCCCCAAGCATGTGAATTGATGTTTGGCGCACAATCGCACGCATACTGACAGGCAGATGAGCTTTTTCGCAATTTAAATGTTACATTTTTGTGATTTTTGACCTGATCTCCGACCATAGCCGCCCATTCATAATAATGGGACAAAGTATAGGCCTATAGATGTCTTTTGCAATTACTGCCAATTGGCAGAAGTAAGGAATTTAGTTTGAATGTTTGAAGTTCAGGATTTTTTGTCACACTTGAAGAATCTCGAACTACTTTTAGTTCGACAAGATTTAAAATCAAAATGATGTAATTGTGTTCCCTTCTGCTATACATATTAACAAAATTATCCATTTCATGATATATTAATATTTCCAATTAAACAAATATATTTTTGTAACCGTGAACCTGGCATACAAATGGATGATTTTTGATAGACCTATATTTAGATTATTAAATAATTATATTATGTATGATGAGGAAGTGACTTTTATTTATATCTAACTTCTAATTGCAATTAATGTATTAAATTTGATTAAGTAATATAATATATAATGATTAACCGTATGTACCCTGAATGTATATTATGCTATGACATTTCCTGTTTATAATTGTTTAGCTTGTCTGTTGCTTTTGGTGCTGTTTTACTTTCATTAGTATGTTAATCGATAATTTAGGTGATTCCCCATAGAGGGGTTTCCCCTACAATTGACTAGTTGATTGTGTTGATATTTTAAATGGTTTTGAAACTTTTGATAAAGAGTTGTACAATGTTTTGATTAACTGCTTCCTGAGTAGTCCAGAAATTGTTTCAATGACAAGAGGAAATGATAGATTGATATAGAGATAGCGCTGTATATTTATAGTGGATAGATAGATATAATCTGATAGATAGATAGATGAATAGATGAATAGATAGATAGATAGATAGATAGATAAAATCTATAGATAGATAGAAAGATAGATAGAAAGATAGGTTTGGACAGGTCAAGACAGATGTATATAGTAAAATAGATAGATAGATAGATAGATAGATCGTGTACATTAATAGATAGATAAATGGATGCAGTTTTAGTGGTGTTTTTTGTGTCGTTTGGTTTCTTTTAACTTTGAATCTTCAAGGCCTTCACATTGTACTCTTGGTATTGTTTAGACATTGTTAGGAGGCTGTGTTGTGGCTATTTAAGATTCTTTATATTATTCATTACATTTGTTGTCAAGCCATTATGTAGACGTTCTATAATTAACAGTGCCTCGTTAGCAGGTTTTCTGAAGGAAGGAGATAGAGGGAAACAAATCAGCTGCTAATCCAATGAAAATAGCCAGTAAGCAGATTTGTATCTGGGAATTACCTCATGCTATGGATTTTATAACGGGCACCATAATTTGTGAGAAAATGGTGAGAATTTTGGTGTACGCATGATGATGCGAGATGGGAAAAGTAAATGGCTTTATGATTAATCGCAAATTTACCGTTTATCCAGATATCAAGCCAAAATGTTATTAATGTAAGGGCAACATATGAGCCAAGGATAACCGTTCTGGCATGTGACAAAGTGAGAATTTACTACTGAAAGGATCAAATTTAGGTAAAAATAGTCGATATAATCACCATGTCATCGCAGCCGCCAGTGAAAAGCTCTGCTAAAATGAGTGTGTCAACAGGAACCTTAACCATTCTGCTAGACACCTTCCCTAATTATGTAACATTTACAATCCCTTTTTCTCTGATTCATAAATCTCAAGTATGAACAGACTGCACCCAATGCATCATACAAGAAAGGGAAGAAAAAAAAAAGAAAAAACATTTTTAAAAAAACCCTCAATTATTATTATTCAACAGTGACTTGCCTCTTTTACAAATTAACATGGACTTAGCTCCGCCTCCGAGCAATAAATTGACTTAATTATGAATATGACTAGGCAATTAGCAAGTATTTTATGGACACAGTTATTTATGGACTAAAATAACAATTCATTATGACTTAACAAGAAAGATATGTTAGGTATCCAAATGACATTTTATTCGTGTCTTGTCAGAATGAAATGCTCGAAGCGATATATTTATTTATAAGCTGTGCATAACTAAATCATGATATCTGATATTGTCTGATATTAGAAATGGCCATAAGGGATGTGCAAACCTCAGAAAGTGAATTAAAAAAGAGTCTATTAGAGATAGAGGTAGTGAAAGTAAAAACAAAGGAGTTGTTAAAAAAGCTGAGACTTCGGGGGAAAAATTAAAAAAGTAGTTCCCCCAAAAAATGTAAGGATTTAAGAATTATTTTTGGCAAAAAATATTCTAATCTGTTGAAGATCAATGTATACTGTATTAATGTATTATTTGCTGTTGGCTTCTGCCCTATGGGAGTGCAGAAAATTAAAACTAGTTATCTGAGATTTGTTACACTCGTGGTTTACGTTTAATATTTATCAGTCAGGGAAATTACCAGCATATGAGGACAATTACAATTCCAGCCAAGTCCTGGCCCTGACAGGATGATTGAGTGTGTGGGGTTGATCAGTTGGATCTCAGAAGAAAGTCTGATCTCTTTGCAGCCATCCTCACCAGGCAGCAGCATGTCAGTTGCGGGACTTAATTCTATCCAATTTCACAAAATACTGCAAAGTCATCAGCAGCTGATGACAATTTCCTAATTTCTCTGGAGCCTTCGGGTTCTTTTCCTCATTATGTAATGGATAGGTCTGCCAAAATTCATAGGGTAAGTTGACACTGTGATACAACTTTATACCAAGTTTGGAAGTGATAGTTGCAGTAGTTCTTTTTAAATAGCCAGTCGAAGATGATTTTGAGCACTGTCAAAGTCATGGCTAGGCCATGACACTGAGAGAGTGTCATGGGAGGGTGATGACAGTGCTAGGGTGATTGTCATGTGGGGCTGAGGACATTGATTGTCATCAGCTGGTGATAATTTCCCTGACTGTTTATGAATAATACCGAAGTATGCAATTTTTGACGAAATTTATGTGATGCAGTCTTTAGACTTTATCACACACCTGCAGCCTGCAAATCTGTTTTGTTATATGTATCGAACATTCTTCTCTTATTTATTGGAAGATATACAATATGTATTGAGTGTGCACTTTATCAAGTAGCTACGTTGTAAAAATGTCACATCGCACTCTTACACACCAGTTAAAATCGAGAACAGGTGATAAAGATTTTGCATAGAAGTTTCGGGGAGAGAAATTTGCTGAATCGGTAGTGGTCTTGGCTTCCAAATGCTGGGTCCCAGGTCTGGCTCCTGGCTAGTTCTCCTGGACCTGTTTGACAGCAGTTTCAATCATCCTTCACCTCATTGTTGTGTCTTCCTCCTGTCCTTATAGGCCTACCAAGTCCACAAATACGGGACGTAAAGCCTCAATCATCCTCCATCCATCATCAAATTTCTCTTATCTACTCAGAACTGCCCTTTTCGCTTGGCCACAGACAGCCTGAATTTAGGCTACAACCTGGTCAATGAAAGCATTTGGTAAATGTTCTCGAAATAATGTTATCCATACTAAATAATGTTATCCATCCTAATTTAAAAAAATTGTAGGTTGGTCTCATTTAGAGCCCAGAGAGCAAAACAACCTAAGAATTTGTTGCGGGCAGCTGAAAGAACATCCTTAATCAGGTGTAATCACTGGTATGCATTAATGCCATTATAATTCCTTCTGTACAGGATTGTATCAACGACTGGGTTAACTCTAACCCGTGTTAGTGATTTTCTGTGTTAGTTAACCGGTTTTACGAAATTGGGTTAGCTTGTGATGTATCAACAAAAAAATGGTTAAGATTATCTTTTTATTGTTGTGAGGGACATTTAACCCAATTTTGACGGGGATTCCCGGGGGTTTCCCGAAAATGAGAGCGTCATTTGACACAGGAAAAAAAAAAGGCTTTTAAAAACCATTTCCATTGCAGTAAAAATTGAATAACTCGCTCAATTTTGCAGTTACAACCTTGAAATTTATAGAGCATCTTCCTAGGTACTTCTTGCGTCTTCGCTGAACACGGCATTAAATTTGGTGAATTAGTTTTTATTTTACAGCTCTCTGACCGAAGAACTTTTTTCTTTTCACAAGTATAACTTTGGAGAGCTGGCGAATAAAATCTAATCCACGTACCTCAATGCCCTTTACGGCGAAGCTGTGGGAAGTACTTGTCTGCATTGTGTAGCAGTTTCAAGACGATCGGATCAAAACTCGATTTTTAAAAAAATATTTTCTGCAACAAGAATTTTTCGGACAGGCCATCATTTTTGTTTTCATGAACTGGCCAGAATGTGACGTCATCAAGTGACGTCATCCAGTGACGTCATGGCCTGACGTCACACAGTGTCAACAATTTTCGCATTTGACAGTGTTTTCAGTCCTTTTTGTTTGCTATGTGATCAATTTCATGGATTTACACCTCCATTTTCGGACAAGAAGGAAGCTTAACACAACTTTTAACACAGGAAAAAGCTGGGTTAACTTTTCTGGTTAACTTTCATGACAACTAACCCAAGGATTTGTTGATACATCACGGTGAGTGACTAACACAGGTTAAATCTGTTAACCCAGGAAAGATAACCCATGTTAAGCGTTGATACAATGGGGTACTGAGGTATTTATGTTCTTGTCTTAAAAAATATATAAATGAGGTCTTTGTACTGGGAATGTCTACATCATGACAGAATTAGGACTTCGCACCATCCCTCGGTTTTACAACAATAGCTCAAATCTTTCTAGGAACAAACAAGTCTAAATGATTGTGTGACCCATAGAAAAAGAATTGCAACATTTTATAGAACATGATTTCTCATGTTTTTGCGTAGAATTGTATGTATATAGATTATGGCAGTTTAAAAAGAATATGTATATAAATAGATTTGATAGTACATGTAATAAATCAGGGCATTTGAAGGCTAAAAGCTGGGAAATTTCTTTTGGATGGAAGATTGAACAATAATACAACTTTTAATAGGGGAGGTGATAAATTGATTTTTAAAAAAGCAAATTAATAAAGTATGATAAAAGAGGTGGTTAGGTTCATTTTAATAGTTAGTAGAATTTCATCCAGAGGGCAGAACTGTTCTCTTCAAACTGGAAAGTTTAACGTATTAAAGCTAATTTTTCCATGTCCTATATTAAATTTTGTCAGAATTATGAGAAAGCAAAGAAGTAACCTGTTAATTTTTTGCAATCATAATTATTTACTAATTATCTGGTACGTCCCACATAATTGTGGACTTGTAAAACCTTTAGCTGTTGGTGATTTATGTCTTAAAATGTTGAAAAGTGCTGTGGTTAACATATTTTTGAATATGTTTCTCAAAATTATTGCTTGAAGTTCTTTATATGAAAGTTTTTAAGCATGTTTAGCGTACCAGTTTACAATTTACAAATTCTTTTCAATAAATATATGGTTATGAAAGATACTAAAAAATATCAAAAAAGTTCAGGATAAAAACTGGAGTTCAAAGAACAAATTCTTGGAAAATTCTTAGTGTTTGACAATTTATCATAATATAGTTTCTGGTCATGTTAGTATGTTACAAGCCTGAAATGTTATTTATCCTCTATTTAAATATTATATGGGACTGTATGACTGGCAAGCTTCATGAAATACCATCAGGACTACAGTTTAAAATCATAACTTCATAAGGAATTTGCGGACTACAGTTTCTTTGACATAAAAAATTCATTAAACAAGACAAAAAATACTGAAAGAACTTTTATTAATCATCGTAACAATACTAGATCCTGTTCTATTGTGGCGAAGTAATTTGCCTTAAAATATGAAAACTTACACCGCCCATTTTGTGCTCTATATCATTTTGTAAAGCTTGTATTTTATGTTTGTTTACATATTTCGGGGGTTTTCAAAAGAAATAAGTGACAAGTAGGCCAGACGTAATTAATCTTTAGCTTCTCGGATTTCTCCGGGCACCTTTCTAAGGTCTGTCAAAAAGAAAAAGCAATCTTAATTTTTTGTAATATCAAAATTAATAAAAATTGTAGGGAAGCTAAATTATTTTTTCTGTAAGCAGAAAATCTGTTGGGTTAGTCGATCCGAGAAGCTAAAAATTAAGTATGTCCGGCCTAGCTAGGTGACAGTTTACATGTATTAGAAGCCGCAGGTTACACTGCAGGTTATTATATGTCGTATATATCATAAATAAAGTAAATAGGTTTGTGCGTTTCTTGACCTTTCTAGAACTTAGTAGTATGTTTTTCTGTGCATGGATAATTTTCTATAGTCAGGTAATCGGCGTGAGGCATGGACCACAAAATATAATAAATACTGAGAAAATAGAAAAAAATGCCCCAAAGGTGTGCAAATAATTTCAAAGCGCCATGAAGCGTGAAATAAGGCGATCGTACGAGAAATCGCAAGAAAAAAAAAGTGAAAAAAAATTTTTTTTTTAAAGGAAAAGGTAAATAAAAGTTAAGGTAGGACGTTAAACTCAAGTGGTGAAGGTGACCCAAGGTGACACCTAGTTGACCGCAAATTATTTCGTAACACCAAGGTTGGGTTAATTAATTAGTTTGTACTGAGAGTACCAGAGGGTATTGCACTAATAGGATATTTATTACTGCCAATGTCACAGTGGTGTTGTTTCATGTATTAGGGTGAATTGGAAGTCACAATTGATTATGTTCTTACATGTTGACCGATGAAGCTTTCGTATTTTCAAAAATACTGGAAGTAGAGGCCAATTACCTGTGACCCTCTCCTATGTTTTTGGTCTCCCTGAACTTGAAAAGATGGTCAAAACAGTACGCTTAACAGTTATGTTGCTCGTGAAGGTATTTCAATATGTCATTCCACGACCGAAAACAAACTTGGCACCAGGAGCGTTTTCAAGCCATTCTGACCTGTGCCTTTACAAAATGGGCTGCCAGGGTCCCATTTACATGAATATGGGGATGTGCTGATACCAGATATTGGTGTCACTGTATCGGCATAAAAAAAGAAGCAGTATTAATATTGGAATGGAGGCTCTTCTCCATATACAACAGATGGTATCGGTATCGGTGGTATCAGTACAGAATACCCGCGTCTGTATGAAATCAGAAGTGAAGTAATGGATATCAGAGCATCCCGAGCCCGAAAGGAGGACTTCAGTTAGTTTTAACTACGTGTAGGTCCTGAATGAGAGGGATATATGTTTCTGTTGTGTGCATTATTTACCTTGTGGTAAACTTGTGTGTAATTATTACGTCAATTTTACAACAAGGATTGAGGTCTTGATTTATTTGTTTAAGTTCACTGACCTTGTACCTAAAAGTCCTGAAAGTGATAGGATATGTCTCAATTTGGTTGTAAATGTCTTCATTTGTTTGCATTGTCTATTGGTGCAGTATGGACTTTATGAGGGGTCTGTACGCTATAACTATGTAAATGAAGAGATATTCATTTTGGGTTTGTTGAACTATTCGCACTGAGAAGTCCTGGATGGTACTGACTCTACTACTGAGGTACTATAGAATTTATAGGATGTACAATACAATGTACAGGCGTACATTTCTTCTACATGTATCTCAAATAGGATACTTCGATAATTATTATGTCCTTATTAAGTATCCTCAGTATTTCATGTTCTTTATGAGTTGGGGAGAGGGTTAACTCAGTTGGTAGCACTGTGGGCTGGATTTACGTTGGATAGCAGTTTCGATCATCCAGTAGTGCTGTTCACGGAGGAGGTTGCGGCAATGAGGAGAAGGATGACTGAAACGTCCATCCAACATACATCCAGGTGATCCGGCTCAGCCCAAATATTGTAAAAAAAAAAAGAATCATAATGGTCCAAGTGGCCTATTAGGGGGAGGGTTGGGTCCAGGGTTCAAATCCCAACTCTTTTCAGGTCACTTGGGCCTTTGTTGGACGGTATTTTTAATCATCCTTTGCCTGATTGCCCTGTCCTCCTCGAGTCTTCTTGTCCTAATTAGTCTGCCAAGTGCATAAATACAGGACGTAAAGCCCCAGTCATCCATCCCAATCCCATTGCCTTACTCGTTCTTACAAGATTGGCCGGTGATGTATATTTTTGGTGTAATTACTTTGTACTGTGATTCCTAAGCACTAAAGTAAACAGGTAAACAAATTTAACATATCAACATGATCAAAGGGTTACGGGGCATGGAACCCGACAATAACCTCTTCTACGTCTCAATTACCTGAATTACTGTTGTTATTAAGTCTCATTTTCTCAGGCACTCTGTGGGAATTGACAAAACTGTACCAGAGACCACCTTGACATGTTATTTGCCATAAGACAAAAAAGGATCTGCCAGCTGTCATTGCTTAGGTGTTTATCTGAGAAGGGGTAAATCATACCCCAATCACCCTAAACGTAAAATTGATGTCTCAGCAATAAGGCCGGACATAATTTATCTTTTAGCTTCTCGGATCTTCTTGAGGCACCTTTTTGGGGGGAGGGTTGGTCTTGTGGTAGCGTCTAGGTTGCCAATCGCTGGGTTCAGGATTAGAATCCAGCCTTTGCCGGGTCTCCTGGACTATGTTGCATGGCCGTTTCAATCATCCTTCGCCTCATTGCCATGTCCTCCGCCTGTCCTTATTAGCCTACCAAGTGTATACATACACATACAGGACGTAAAGCCCCAATCATCCATCCATCCATCTTGAGGCACTTTTTCTAAGGTCAGGAGGTTGGAGAAGAAAAATATCTGTAATTTCAATTTTTTAAAATGGGTCAGGTCAATTTTTTTTTGTAGGCATAAAATCTGTTAAGTCGGTCGATCTGAGAAACTGAAAATTAAGTATGTCTAGCCTTATGTAAGAAGGGGTAAATCACACTCCGATCACCATTTTGTGGCAATAAACATAAAATTGAGATCTCAGCATAAAAGGGATGATTGGGCAGCTAGTATTTCACAAGCCCATACACAAATGATACCCTACCCTTAAAATGAGTGTATCTAGGAACTCAATGGAGTGAGTAAGGTTACTTAGGTTTAGCTGAGACAAAGCAATTTGTGCCAACTGGTCAAAAGGATCACATTGGTCAGTGATTCATTTAAGCTGTTTAGTTTAAGTGAGCTCTTAGTTTGTTCAAGTGACTGTATTAAGTTCTTAAGGACAGGAATTGCAGAAAGGTGTTTCGAAATATCCTGGAAATAAGCCGTGTGACAAAATTTGTTGTCAACTTTTTGTCCATTTTCTCAAGGATACTAAGTGAGATATCATCCAAGAAATATGCAAATTGGGTCTAAATATTTTTGAGAAAAAAAAAGGACAACAATTCTGAAAAAAAAAAGGCCAAGAAAAAAGTGTTGGTTGATTACATTTATATATGTCGAAATAGAACCCCCCCCCCCACATCTCTTTTGGCAAAAAAATTAATAAAAACAAAACTGCCTTATGACTTGTGACATCATGAGTTGGACAAAGATTTTAGATAGAACCCCTCCTCTTTTTCTAGAGGAAAAAAAAGGATTTAAGAAGTTAAGTCTTGTGACTTGTGAGAAGATCTATTTAAATGAAAGGAATGGTTTGTCTGACACCATTATGTCATCTTGTATTATGGGTATCTCTGATTCAGTAGCTTGCTAACTAAGCATTGGTGATTCAAATGGAGGATTGGTGGGGGATTGGTCTCTGACTGTTGTGGTTTACCATTAAGTCCTGGCAGCACCTTGGCTGTGTTGGGTTCTATCCCCATTGTCAAAGTGTTAAATTCTTTAAAAATGTTCAAAAA
The DNA here is from genome assembly GCA_026936325.1 of Platynereis dumerilii. Classification (NCBI taxonomy): domain Eukaryota; kingdom Metazoa; phylum Annelida; class Polychaeta; order Phyllodocida; family Nereididae; genus Platynereis; species Platynereis dumerilii. The sequence goes on along the minus strand of JAPTHN010000006.1, from coordinate 12,877,507 downwards.
CAACATCTTATTCAAAGTCTTTGGCCGTTTCTAAATTACAGATATTTAACCATATTAACAGATAGGTCTCAGCCCCCCCCCCCCCCATCAGTGTGGATTTTGAGTTTTAGTCAGTTACTAAATCAAATATATTTATTCATCAATGTGAATTTTGTGTCTTTTTTCAGGCTTTGTGTCAGTTTGTTGGTAAATTTGTCAAATATATTTGGGGAACTTTATGACAAGGATTTGCAAGAAAGATACCCAAGGTTGTTGATCGATTGATTGTTGTGCGTCTCTGATTGATTTCATTCAAGAATGATTCATGTAGGACTTAGTTGATTGACTTTTGTCTGAATGATCAATTGGTTGCTTTCTGTGTGAGTGATTTATTTCACTAATTTATGACTTCATTAACTGTGTATGAGGACCCTCAAAAAGTCACAAGTCTTACGATTTAAAGTTTCATTTACATTAAACATGGAGAATTAATTTCCTGATTGTTTAACTATTTCTTGTAATAGAGGACTCTCAAAAAGTTTCAAAATCTCAAATGGAAGGTTTGTTTACATTGAATATGGAGAAAAGAGCTCACATTTCACATTTAATTGTTTCTTTTCTTATTGACCACAATACATACAAATTACACACAGGTTACACAGGCAGTTTATTGTGCATAGTGTTTTAGGTTCCTATTGAGAAATGTCACGGATGAATGGTAAAGGACTAAACAGCTAAAGGGAGGCTCACTCACACTTTCTAAACAATTTTTGAATTCTCATCCTGGACTTGTAATTCATATCCTCAAGGAATTCACTCGGGAGGAATGTGCCGATACGATCCTTCGTGGTCAGAACATTTCGAAATATCAACTTGTCCAAGACCAAGGCCTTAGTTCTAAGATTTTGTGAAGATATTTTATCAAATTTTACATTTCGATGTGATGTATTTCATGTTGACCTTTGTTTAATATTAACAAATTAGCAATCATTCCTTGCTGGGTGTTCGTAGGAAACGATGGTAGCTCACTGGGCTGCCAATCGCTGGGTCCCTGATTTAAAATCCTGCTCTGACCGGGTCACCCGGAGTCATGGACTGATGTTGGACAGCAGTTTCAACCATCCTTCACCTCATTGTTGTGTCCTTCTCCTGTCCTAATTAGCCACCAAGTGCATAAATACAGGACGTAGAAGTTAAAACCAAATCATACATTTATCCATCTACCAGGTTCTATACCTACCTTACATGCCAAATAAACAAATTTAATATTTTGCAAAAGCTAATAGGATATATATCTTAGTCAAACTGATCAAGTATTTATATTATCTTAACAGTCACACTGAAATAATGTCCTGCAACTCCACTATAGGACCACTCCAGCTTGTATTTTAGGAGTGCCTAATGATTCAGTGCCAAATCAGTGTCTCAATGATCAAAAATGATTCAGATCTGTGTGTAAATATTGATATTAACAGCACTGTTAACCATCCTCAAAAAAGATTATGCTAAAAAAGTGCTGAAAAGGTGAAATGTCAGATTATTTTTTTGTTGACTAATATGTAGTTTGGTCTGTGGTTGTTATACATTTTTACAGCTGGTGCTATTTATAAATAGTTACCCAATGGTGACAACTATTTAATAGCCTCAAACTGGAACTAACCCCCCCCCTTAAAAAAAGAAGAAAACTGAGAGAACAGGGGGTACAGGGGAAAATGCAAGCCTTATTGATACATAACACCCTCCACTTATGTTATGCTGAAAAAAGTGGTAATATGCTGATACACACAAAATCAAAAGTTTTAAAAAAATAATGATTTGGGAAATTTTGTAGACTTTGCCCCAGCAATAATTTGAGTTATTTGACCCTGCATGGATTTGTCTTTAATAGTTGGTCTATATATCAAGTTTAAAGTGCACTTAGGTGTTGGATTAGTGTACGCAGTAACTTCTGCGACGCACTGGGCAAAAATTATCAATTATAAATTTTGGCATCATCGACACACTCACACAGTGACTTTGCATTTTGAGGCTGCCTGTAATTTAGCCCATTAAGCATGCCAAGCCCAACATTGAAAGTTTTTGAAACAATACACCCCTAATTAGAGGGTACATGGAAAAATTGATAGATCCTGTTAGAAAATGTCTAAAATATTGGATGGACTGACCACAATTGGATTTAAAGTCTAAAATAAAACGCGGAAAATGATTAGAGTGTGATTCAAAGGGCGACACCAGGGTGGAGTGAAGTTATTAAATATGATTCATTAATTGCTTGTGATAGTTCTCACTATTGAGAATTACACTCAGTGTAGATTTATGTGTATGTGTAAAATTTGCAAAGGGATAGATAGATGTGGCGCGATTGATAAATTTTGGTAGAAAGACATCCTAAGTGCAGCCCTATAAACCCAGTTCTGGGCGCTCACGAAGGTTGATTGATGAGAAGGAGGAGAGAGCAGGAGTCCTCAACATGTTACACATTTACCCAATGTGAGGGAACTTTCGTTCGCCAAGCACAGACACTTATACAAGGGGCCGCCAATTTAATATCTCATCCGAACGAAATCCAGTTGGGGTTTGGCTTAATGAAGGACTGCTGAAAATTTTGGGTTCCCCACTCGTAGTTCGAACTTCGAGGTCTCGAACCACTTAGCGGAGCAGGCAGGAACCTTAACCACTCTGCCACCCTGCATAGAAAGATAGATAGAACTTTAGATGGATAGATTAATTGATTGATTTATTGTTAAGGTTATCTATGGATTTTCCAACTAATCTAGCACATACCAATTAATTAATCAGTCAGTAATCAATCAATTAATCAGTCCACCATAAGGTAGTTGGTACATGGTGTATCTAGTAGGCAGTATTAACTTTTACTTCCAGGTTATTCCACTGAAAATATCAACTTAGGTAATTGTTGTTTGGTAAGGGAAGGTGTTAGGGTTGACTGGTTTGGAAAATTCTGTTACAAAATGGAAAACTTTAAAACTGAAAATATTCTCTTGACTATATTTCTATTAGAATTTTCCTATTTTCCTTGCAGTAAACTGAACAAGTATGCCCTGTAGGACCAGAAATACTATTTTCTTTTCTATTTTACTCTTTTTTTGTCTCAGGGACTGTATAAAAAAGTGTCACAGCCTAAAACCACAAACAAACATTTATTTGTCTGAGTGATTTAGGAGATGGCCCCTGTTGTGGTCGAGGTGTGACGTCACTGGCCTGTCAGCCAGCACCCCTAGTGGGAGTCCCTGCAGTTAAATGGTGAACAGCTGAGCTAGTACACATTCTGTATATATATGTGCCAATAGTGTGTGTTAAAATTGTCACATTAACAAGATTGGAAATGTACCATTCTACCTACTCTTCTACATGTCAAATTACCTTTGTATAAATGGTTGCCAATGTGTATATAAGGTTAGTGAAAATAATATACTTTTTTTTTTTAGTTTTTAGCATGTTTGATGAATAATTTTATTCATATTTCTATGTATTTTGCTGTTTTATAATTGATAGTTTGGTAAGTATAGGCAGTGCAGCCCTCTAGGGCTAGTTCTTGGCATTCTCAATGGTTGATTGATGAGAAAGAGAGATGAGTTCACAACATGTTACAAATTTATTATCAATTTCTCATGTAGAAATCTATACATATACAGATCCATATGAATGTCATTTATCAATGATTGCCTGTCTAAGTATAAATGTAAACATTAGAATGGTATATTGATTTATTGGCTGTATGAATGATGTTTGAGACTCCGATTTGGAGCAAAATATTTCTTCATCTGTAAGTGTTAGCATACTGAACTATCATGAGGTATAAGAACTTTTAAAGGCACAGGGTTTTAACTCTCTTGAAACTGAAAAATTTTTAAAAGAAAAAAGAAATTTTTGAAGTTGATGTATTTATGAAGAACTGAAATGAGTTCACTTGGTATTTATAGCATTTACCCAATGTAAATAGTTGCCACTATTTGGAACATAAATGGCATGGTTATATAAATGAGTGTTCTAGAATTTTTGACATCTACAAATTAAAGACCTACTCCTAATGTGGTGGATGGATTATAGATACATACCGGGTATGTGGAAAGAGACATTTTGATAGATCTAGAGAAAAGATAGATAGACTGATTGATTTATTGATTAATTAATTAACATTGTCAAGTGCCTGATGAATAAATATCCAGTTTTATCTTGACATTAAAAATGTTTACTAAACTCATAGGTCCTTTCTAGCCTATTAGTTTTAGACCAGTTTCGTCATGTAATAATTAAATCAATCCATAAAAAAAATATTAGAAGTGTTCATATTTGTAGGGTAGTCTGTATTGTGCATTTTTGGTATATAATGCATTTCATCCAGGGTCTTATCCCATAGGACATGCCAGTTCATTTCATTTGTATATCTAGAGGGAGGGGGTGTTATGAAAAATTTTAAGGAGTGTCAGGACTTGGTAGTACCGTATGTGTCCTGTTAGAGGCGCAGTTATGAGTATGTATCAATGTCGTATCGTCCTGATTGTAGTTTCTATGTGACATTAATTTATTTTATTTGTTCATTAAATTAATAAGTGGTCAGATGGAAGAGCCCTGAGTTTTCAATTACTTGGTCTCGGGTTTGATTCCTGCTCTTGTGAAGTTTGGGATATCATTTTATGATATATATTGCTATCTTAGAATACTATTTTACTTTTAATGACCAAAGACTGTATTTTACCTTTAATTACTGTAACTTAATTTTACTTAAAACTTTTATCTTTGTGTAATAGAACAGCCATCTGGCCTGACCATTGTCTTGGGCCATGTTTGCATGTCCTTTGGACAATGCCCAGCAATATACTTTAAATTGATTGTTTGGAATAGTGTTAAGCTGCATCTAATAACAGCCTAGAAAGAATGACTGACCACATCTTGGAATGTAGAATGTCTTTGATGAATGTATAATGTTGGTTAATTGAATTAAGGATATTGGTTTACTTTGACTTTTAAGTCTTTATGTAAATTGTTTGAAGCTTTACTTAAATTAAGCAATTAATGCTGGCTAAGATCAGTGTTACTGAACCCAATTAATGTGTCTACTTTGGATATGAGGGCACAACCCATTTTACCCCTCTGCCCAGCCATTGGTGAAGGTTACCCATGACTGGGCCCTCATTTTAATGCATGATATGGTTGCCTGTGATTGGCCTAAATCAAAGGCCCAATTATTGCAATGTTGTGAATTTGATAAAGTTGAATGTTCTTGGAATTAAGGATTAGATTGGTTTTGGGACCAGCTTGGAGAGAGACACCACTGAGAATGAACCACAACTTTTACTGCCTGTTGTACTATGACAGGGTCCCCACCGGACAGGGAAAACAGGGAAAACAGGGAAAATGGTGAAAAAAATTCCCTGCAGGGAAAAATCAGGGAATTTGAAATATGCTCTCAAATTCAGAGAAAATACAGGGAATTTGGTTTTACATGTGTTAACACGTGGAAAAAGTCGTCTATTTTAACATGTTTAAGCAAAAGTCCGTAAAAGTCATAGTTTTTGGTTCCCAATTAGCGACGATATTGCTGCGATAACACAACACTAAGCCTGTATTAGGTCAGGGAAAACGGCCGGTGAAGCAGGGAAAAATCAGGGAAAATACAGGGAATTTGCTTGCCAATTCAGTGGGTACCCTGTATGAGTAGAAATGACTAAGTTAGCTAATTTGAAATGGAGTCAGATATTTGGATCAACAGAGAACTGAAATGACAGCTTTAAGTTGGCCGGAGGCCCCCTGCATTACTGTGATAATATTATGGATCATTTTGGGAAGCAGTCAATGCAGGGAATATATTTATCAACATACATGTGCCTCTGCACTATGTTGGACGGCTGTGTTGATCATCCTTCTCATTGCTGTGGCCTCCTCCTGTCCTAATTTGCTTTCAGACTGCGTAAAAAAGAGAAGTGAAGCCCTAATAATCCATATATAAATACAAAAATAAATTGGGTCTTAGTTTTCATAACGAGAATGAAAATATCCAGCGGGAAAAGCAAAACTTATAAAAAATTTATCTATAAATAGACAAGGAAATTAGAACTTTAACACTGTTTAAAGTAAGAATTTGCTGGAAACCATTAGCATTTTGCATCTAAAAATAGCTTTTGTAAGAGGTTTAAAGATGCCTGGATCCTGATGTACTCATAACAAAAAAGGTAAACAAAATGTAAATCATGTGAATGTAGGTTTTTAGGAGGATCATGTGTATAATACTATGCAAGAGGAATTTGTTTGTTCAAATGTGACTGACCTAAATCTGCTGGGAAAAAATGAGGAGGGGTGTGTGAATGTGATGGGGCTTTACAACCTATATTTATCCAGTATTTTTGCACCGAGAGACTCTGCTGGGCAAGTGAAAGATCCGTCACATAGGGGTAAATGTGTTGGAAAGGTTGAGGACTCCTGCTCTCTTTCTCTCCGAGGCTAACTCATCAATCAACCCTCGTGAGCGCCAAAAAGCTGGGCTTAGAGGGCTGCATTTACCATCTATCTATCTATCTATCTATCTGTCTATCTATCTGTGAGATAACTGTAATAAGGCGTCATCTGTCTCTCTTGGATTGCCGGATCAGTAATCAGGCCGGGATCGTTTTGTGTACCACTTTTAGTTCGCAACAAATCAATACTTCGGTCCGATACACTAACAAGTCGATACTTTGGTTATACCTAAGTTTGGTACCCATCCCTACTTCAGGAGTAATGTTATAGGTGGTTCAAAAATTTTGCTTAGAAATTTTGTTGCATGTTAATATCAATATTTTAAAATTATCGGAATAGGTTATCTTATCAACGATGTGCTGACACTGTAGTTTGTCAATAAACTGATAATAAAAAGTTTAGCTTTTGTTGTGGTGTGAGATGATCATGTTATTTTAAGCTGCCCACGTTAAGGTGAATTTTCTTAGACGTTTTGCAATGTTATTGTAACTTTTTTTTATTCGACTGGTTGAACTTTCCTGATAATTAAACAAGTAAAAAGTCCCTTTTGTAAAAATGCTAAGATGAAATCGGATGCTGTCAGGTGACTCTGGATAAAATGGAAAATGATAAGGAGTAATGGATTGTAGGAAAAGTACTGTTATTTTTGCATCAGTTGATTATTGTTAGTTGAAGAATTGTCGGAAGATGCTTCACGCGGACAGAAAAAAAACTAAATCAGCATCAGTTATTAAATTAGTAGAAGAAATGTCAAAAGATGCTTCACGCGGATTAAAAAAAACTAAATCAGCATCAGTTATTAAATTAGTACAGTGTAGAAGAAATGTCAAAAGATGCTTCAGGCAAAAATGTTTAAAAAGTTTTTTTTTAACTTAAAAGAATAAAATTTTTCATATAATAAGTTTTAATTGTTGTCTGTTATTTTAACTAACATGACATTGTGCTAGACTTCGGCCAACAATAGTTAGTGAGTTACCCAGGTAATGTGAACTATGATAGCGAAGACCCTGACAGTTCCAAGTAGGATAAGTGGCATTAACTGCCTTTACGAACAAACGTCAATGAAGTGTTGATTGGACTATTTTCTCAGTTAGATTTAGTAAACTTATTATTATTTTCAACTTTCTTTTCCAATATTCTGAAGTTGACTTCGGTTGAACATAGTTTCGCAAAAGACCACAGGAAAAAAGCTGACGGCTAATTCTAACTAACTAAATTTTAACGTCTAATAAGGAAAACACCAAAAGAGGCACAGTGTCATTGCGAAGAAAACGGCATTACCTTCTGTTTAAAGTTTAAAATGGTATAAAATCTTGGAAATAAAGTCTAAAAACTCGAAAGTGTTATACAATTTCCCGGGAGACATCCAAACTAAACTAATATGCCAACATTTTTGTTGGGACGTCACATAACTCCCTCAGGTCAATTTTAACTAGGTTATTGGAAAGGATGTTATATTTTTGGGCGACGTCCAGAGATAAAAATTTCTTGGCACTTACGATTTGTAAGTATGTGCAATGTGCATAATAATTGTGCAACCCTTTAAGACTTACAGCAGTAATAATGTCATGTGTGCTTAGTGCAATGATAATAGGATAATGAGATTTGATGATAATAAGGATGTTTTGTTGTTGTTTTCGAACCCCTTTTCATACTTTCGTTTAGTCAGTCTGTATAATCTCTGATTTTGAACAGTGTCCCTTCGACTTAGTTGTTGAACATTTTTCTGTGAAAGATGCTGTCCAGTGTCCACAATCTGTGTTGGACAGCAGTTTCAATCATCCTTTGCCTCCTTGCTGTGTCCTCCTCCTGTCTTAATGAGCCTAGCAAGTGCATGAACACAGGACGTGAAGCACTAATCATCCATTCATCCAGTGTCCATAACACATAATTGTTACATTTTCTAGCAGATAATGAAAAGATTTTGCTATCACCGATGATTTATTCGATAAAATCGTAAATGCAAGGTCACGGTCATTTGGTCAAAGATAAAACATCCCCATAAATCAGTAGACATCTTAAGTTCTTCTTCACTTTATATTGGCAAAGTTTCTTTTCTCTAATCGCTAATGGTTACGCCAAATTATTGATATTGACAATGTCAAAACGTACATGTGTTGTTATTGTAGGGCAATTTGGGTTTACATGTACTTTAAATAAAACTCCGATAGTCACTTAACTCACTTCTTAACCCTCATTATTTTAAGTGGCTAAAATTTGAGCACATCAAGTTTACAATTCGAACTTCAAAATTTTTCTCTGTATTTTGTACATGTATATAATTTGTATAATGTAATGTAAAGTAGTATGGCCTGTTTTGTTCCAGGATATAAACATTGCATTTCATTGTTGTTATGAAAACTACATGTATGTCACCATTGGTTGGATAGTGCTCCATCAGCATTTATTTATAGACTATACGAAGTACAGTAGAGGCGGTTTAACCGTTTAGAATATAATGTGTGCTTTTTGATTTTGGCGTTCCTCTAATAATATTTCAGAGTTAAGTAACAAAATTTGTATATACTTTTAGTTTTCCAAAAAAAAAAATCTTCTCAGCCTTTGACTTATTGGAAAAAATTGGCCTATTTCTGGATCAATCCGGTTAGAACTGCTTTGCAGAGTGAATGAATCGATCTGATTGGTTGAGAGCAGTCACATGACCAATGTCATGACCTCATTATGCGTAGGTCAAATATTTGGAACTAATATTTGGAACTATGATGTCATGACTGTACTAACTGACGTCATATCATTTAGCCTTGAGCTGTACAAGAGTTCTTTTAGAAAGTTTCAATGAATTAAACACAACTTGGAACTTTGAACACGCTAGTACATATTGTATTCTTTTACACGCCGTGCCAACATTGACAAAAAAAAAGAAAAAAAGAAATTGTTCAGAGAATGGTTTGCTTTTAGTATTGAAATTTAGAAAATTAAAGTTAAATTGAATTCACACGCGAGTAGTGAGTTTGCATCCTTGAATGAAATGAACTGAAATAAATGGAGTATTATGAAAAAATATAAAATTAAATATAAAATTAAACTTGTAAAGTGTAGATAGGTCTCTTTTTTTGAGCAGTTGAGTAAACACTAAATAGTGAGTTATTTCTCTAGATATTTCAAATTGAATGAAATTGTCGTAAAGTAGGCCTAGGTTTTTTGAATGCTAAATGGAAAACACAAAATTATATATTTCAGAAAGTATTTTAGAACATGTCTTCTTTTTGTCGTCTTTTCATGAAAGAGTAAATAGCAAGTGTTTGAAACCCAGTGGTCCTTCATGGCAAATACTCCTGGTGAGGAACCTCCCTGTGATATACAACCTCCTTGTATCAGTGTCTGTGCTGGGCAGGTAAAAGATCCCTCACATGGGGTCAGGGCCGTATTAGCGCATTTCTGGGCCCGGGGCAAACTGTTTCTAATGGGCCTCCCTTGCGCCCCAAAAACGCTCTAAATTCTGAAAATTATATTCGCGCGCCAGTTACCCGACGCACTTTCTTTGCTGTCGCAACTCTTTTCAGCTTCTTCATGGGCCCCCCTGAGGTCATGGGCCCGGGGCAACTGCCCCGTTTGCCCATAGGTTAATACGGCCCTGCATGGGGTAAATGTATAACATGTTGAGGACCCCCGCTCTCTCTCCCATCTCATCAATTAACCCTCGTAAGCACTCAGAACTGGGCTAAGAGGGCTGCACTTACCATATATATCTATCTATCTGTCTAAAGTGTCTGTCTACTTATTAATCTATCCATATTTGGAAAGTGAATCCTATTTGCTAAACTTAAACTCCGGACGAGCTCCCACTAGCACCCTCTCATCTTTACTCAATGGATGCTGTATGTTTAGCCGCAGTTATAATGAATTAACGTTTCATGCCCAGAACTTGGTTGATTGTGACAATACTAAGAAGAAGATTTTTAAAAATGCTCAATTCTCTGCATAAGAGCTCACTTTCTTTGAATGAAGTTAATTGAATGAACATTCGAAAATGTCCTCTAAGACTAATCTATGTTTAAACTTCAACAAAATTAATGACCATTTTTATAAGATGGCTGAAGATGTCAATACTGAAAAGAAAATTTAAAAAAAAACTTGAAGTAGTGTATATAAAGGAGATGGAAAGTGTGTCTCTTTCTTTTTTTTGAGTGAATTCTTGCAAATGGAATAGAAAATTTTAAAGAAAACTTTAAATATTGTTTTAAAAATAAGTTAAAAAGAAGATGGAAAGTGTATCTCTTCTTCCTTTGAGTAAATGCTTTTTAGTTAGTCAATGGAACTTCGAAAAGTTTTCCTATATCTCACTGAGTTATTCACTCAGACTCACAAGTTACCTAGTAATTGTACTATGATTTATTTTCTTTGAATCATTGACTGAGCTAGTTACGACAAGTCCTGGATCACATTTCATTTTTGATGGGGCGATAGTTCCACCCCAGTGGTTTCCATGTCAACAAAATGGTGCTCCGTACCAAATATGGTTTTGCTGATCAGTGATGTATGTCTTAAAATGACTAGAACTTACAAAAAAGTATAAAGTTGTATGTTTTATGTGTCAGACGCCGTTCTTGTCTCAACTTGTGTAATTTTGATGAAACAAAATATTTTTTAAATGATTTTTTTCTCAGTCATAAGATATGATTCAGGTTCTTTCTCATATAAATTTATGTTTGCAAATTTCACCATTGCAATAAAGGAGGGAAAATTACCCCCAAACACTCAGTAGGCGGCAGTAGGCCTATTTATTGTTTCAAAAAGTAATTCTTGCCACATTTTGATGGATGACTTAACGCAGCTATATTCCTTTATTTGGTAATATTGAAAAATGTTATCTTAACAGGAGTATCTGAATTTATTATTTTTAAATATTGAAAATTACTTTCAAAAAATTATTTATTAACCAGTGACCTTGGCGGTTGTATATATGATAATGTATATGTAAGTTAGATTTTATCTCCATGGACATTACAAGTGTTGGTTAACTTTTTTTTTTAACTTTGTATTGGTACAGGATCTGATATGTTAAATACAATGTGTATGTCTATCATGATATATCAGAAACATTTATAATGTGAAATGTCAATGTTATTGTTATATATACATTCATGTATGTACAGATGAGGACTTCGAGTGGTATATATTTGGCATGGTATTTTGTTAATGAGGACATTCTGTAAGTAAAGCTCAATGTAATAATTATTTATTTTAATATTTATTACTTGCAAATTGGTAGAGATTAACTAATAAAATAAAATTTATTTTATAAATTAGCAATGAAATTTACACACCAATCTTGCATAATTTTCAGTATCTATATGATATGTTTTGTTGAGAGAAACAAAATCAAAATTATTTTGAATATTTTCTGATGAAATGCTGGTAGGTAAAAGGCAATAGGGAGTGAAAAAATTTCAGAAACAAACCAAACTTTTTTCCCTGAGTCGTCGCCTTGTCGGACCAAAACACAATAGCTGATTGTGACATGTCTACGACTGTCTAGTCATTGTGACATCATATGTTTGTGTTATTGTTAAATCTGTGTATTGCATCACTATGAGCCCATAGGCCTACCTTGTTTAGTTGTTTGTTTACTTTTAGAATTTTAAGTACACACAGCTGGGATCTGCTGACTTTTTTTTCTGGAGATTCTATCTGTAGTTTTGATCTTGGTATCATCTTGTTATCAATAGCTTTTTAATACATTATAGATAACCCTTAATATGCTGATAATTTGCCTAATCTGATAAATTATTGATTTGAGATATTAGAATCTTATAAACTTGTATAAGCTGACCAAGACAAGTTATATCTACACATCTATTGAGAAAAATCTGGATAAAAAGATAAAAAACTCTTTACAAATATTGACATACATGTGTGTATAGGAGTCCTGCAGAATACAAAGTCCACAACTCACACTCCAATGAGTTTTTATCAGCCAAAATTCTGTCTGAGCTAGCACGTGAATCACAAATTCACCGAAGCTATTTTTAGGTTTGTCATGGCCTGGTGACTCTCCCCAGTGCATTCTGGGTAGGCGAGACCTAGTATATATATGTCCTGGTGGCCCCCAGTCTACAATCATCAGTATTACATGTAGCTTTACAGCGTTCATATACTCTACATATATTTATATACATTTTATTTATTTATTTTACATATATTATTTACGATCTCACTTATACAATGTCACATCATCAGGGAAGAATAATGGTCTTAGCTTCGTATTATTTGTGGCCCGGGCTCGCCACTCACCATACGGCCGAATATGATTTACAAACTTTGTGGTAGGTTTTATTTTTTGTAAAAAAAAAATTCAACTTCATCTGTCGACTACTATGACAGTACTACACTGCTTTACCACTACTTCTATGCAGCACTGCAGAATGATACTACTGCTTTAACTACTGCTGTCAATTACAACTGCTTCAGCTGTACTACTGCTATACCACTACTACTACTGTGACAGCACTACTACTATGACAGCATTACTACTGTGACAGCACTACTACTGTGACAGCACTACTATTGTGACAGCACTACTACTGTGACAGCACCACTACTATGACAGCACTACTACTTTGACAGCACTACTACTTTGACAGCACTACTACCGCGGGATGATACCAAGCACTGCTTTACGACTATGACACTGTCATAGTATGACAGCACTATTACTGTGGTATAATACTACTGCTTCAACTACTACTGTCAATTACAACTACTTCTGGAATTCTATTACTTCAGCAGTAAGTTCTGCAACTTCTGCTGCTACTATACTTCTGCATTTCTACCTCGACTGCTTCTATGCAAAACTGCTACTGCCGCACTACTGCACTTTCTGCCATCTGTATAGCTATACTGTGACTACTACGCATGCTACAGTACAGTTGAACTAATACTACTCTTGCAACTTCTACTTCTGCTATCAGACCATTGCTGCTATGTAGCTCTGCACTATTTCTGCAGAACTTCTTCTACCAAACTGAAAAAAATAATAAGTTTAGGCTTTTAATACTTCAGTGCACTCTGGTGACTGGTCATCAGTGTTAAAAATTTACAAAAAATAAAATACGTCATTTGCTTTTACTTTTTTGTCGCCAAGCGTAGGAGGGCCCAGGGTATGAAGTTATTTTGTTCAAGCATTACTTTTTTTTTTTAAAAGCAGTTATTTAAAATTCTTAAAACTTCCTAGATATATAAAATTGAAAGGTGCCAAGCAGTACCTTGCGTATAATTATGCTTCGTGTAAAAAAAATCGAGAAAGAAAAAAAGTTGGCGCAAGTGCAAGGTGCTTTGTAGGTCAGAGGATCTGTTAGGTTAATTGATCTGTAAAGTTAATTGGTTTTTTAAAGTTGATCGATTTGTTAAATTATTAATCTTTAAAGTTATTTGTTTTCAAAGTATTGATTTTTAAAGTTATTGATTTTTTAATTTTTAAAGTTAATTGATCTGTAAAGTTAATTGGTTTGTAGAGTTAATTGATTTGTAAAGTTAATTGATTTGTAAGTTAATTGATTTGTAAAGTTAATTGATTTGTAAGTTAATTGGTTTGTAAAGTTTTGGAAAATAATTATTTACTTACTAAAGCCGGAGGAAATTTTTAAAAACTTTGAAGTTTGTTGTTCCAGTGCAAGTTAAAGAGTCACTACATGGTCAGTGTGTGTAAATAAAATTGAAGAAAATAACATCTAGGAATCCTTAGAAATAGTTGAAATAGGATGTTTTTGACCCAATGTCCGTTACTTCTAGGCGGTGCCAAATTACTCTTATACCATTGCTACATCCTTATGACTGTTAGGCCTGCCACTGCTCCTTCTAGTGCTACTCTGAAGAACTACTACTTCCACTGCCACAGTACTATTACTTCTGTTACTATACTGCAACTTCCGTACCTCTACCATCCTTCGCTTCATTGCCGTGTCCTCCTCCTATCCTCCTGTCCTAATTAAGGTAATGAGTGCATAACTACAGGATGTAAAGTCCCATCCATCCATCTTTTCCTCTACTTCGGCTCCTGGTGTCCTACAACGGCTTTCATTGCTGCTACAATGAAAACTTCTACGGCAAATATACTGTCACCACTACTTGTGTTTTCGTACTACTTCTTTGTTTGGCACCACTTCAACTGCGAACTGCACTGACAACTACTACTGACTACTATACTGTTATATTTCACAAAACAGCTAACTGCAAAGAATGACAAATGAAACATCAGATAATCATTCAGCAAATTCAGTTATGATATCACAAATAACTGGAAAACATATTGATAAATTGATGTACTGATCCAATAATAATTCCTCAATCAACGTTCTTAGCAATAGGTATTGATAAATGTATCTTTTTTACTAAATTCATCTTTTTTTCTCGTTTTCAGCAGCCCTATACCCCCTCAGCCTCGGTCTCAAGTCAAGGACCGTGCTGCCCTCGAGGAGAGACGCAGAAAGCGCAGGTTGTCTGGTGAGTCACATGACTTGATTGTGGTGGTCACATGACCATTCTATTGCAGCCGTGTAGCCTCGTTTTGGTTTCATGCATAATATTTGGAGGAAATTCTATGAATACCTCTACTGAAACAACTACAAAAAGCAAATATCCACTCGTTTGTGAGATTTGATAACTGTTTAGGGTGAACTGAGAATAAAATATTACTATTCAGCTATATAAATCAAAGAGAGTGGGGAAGGTTCGGGTAAATTCAGGATCAGTGATAGATTTCCAGATACTCTGCTTAGATGAGGTTAGCTGAGTTGGTAGTAGGCTATTAGTATTCTGGGCTTTCAATCGCTGGGTCTGGGGTTCGATTCCAACCTTTGGCTTGGTCCCTACGAATGGCTTATGTTGGACGGCAGTCTCAATCATCCTTTGCCTCATTGTCGGTCCTCCTCCTGTCCTAATTGGCCAGTGCATAAATGCAGGATGTAAAGCTCGTATCTATTCAATCTTTGGTTCGAAGAGATTATTTAAAATGATGATAGGGCCTGCCAAACACCAGTTACTCAATATTCAAAAACTTTCAAGTCTCTTGGCGGTCTATTTGCTTTAGCTGACTCTGTTTATTTTCTCAGAGACCTAACAAAAAGCCAAGTTTATAGGACTGTACTTCAATATTTAGAGAGACCATGTTAAAACAATTTTTTTGCTGTTTCAACAGTGTCACACATGACGTTTTTTGCTGATGTGACCAAAATTTTGATGTTAGTTTTTTGCTTTGAACAAATTATGATGGACTTATGACCTACAAGATTTCAGTTCTGTTGACATTTTTAGTTTTGTCGGTTGGTGTAGATTTGAAATGTCATTCAGCTATTTTAGAGTCTAGAATATTTCAGAAATTGTATCAAAAAATATGAAATTAGAGTTTAGGGTGTCATCAGAATTTTTTGGGACATTTTCGATAATTGTGGAAGTTTTAGAACTTAGAAAACTTGTAATGTCAGGGGTAAAATGTTAATCAATTCAGCCAGAGAAGGGCGAGTACTGTTCTAAATTGCTGTTAATTAGATTTACCACAGTTTAAACTCTACAGTTCACAGAAAACGGTGGATCTTTGCTTGGTTGTATCGTATTGAAAAGAGTCGCTGCATGGAATCTTAACATTTTCATGAAAGCTTTACAAATAAGCAGATTTTTGTCACTCTACATGGCATTTGTATATTATAGCGTGATTTGATTTTCTTACAATTTTTGCTGCGCTGTAAAAAAAAGCTAAAAAAAAACAGCATGGCGAATTTTCCTCATCATGGTCAATTAACATTTCAAGGAAAGATTGGTCAGCGAATTTTATTTCGGATAAAAATTGAGAATTGAAAAAGAAATTCTCGTTTAAAGCATAGCATGCATATATTCTGGTGGATTGCATTGCATGAATGACTTCAAATTAAGTCAATTTTGAAATCAAATCTTAAATCAAAATTAACGATATCTTAATCGTAAATGGTTCATATAATTTTTGATATATTTTCGAAATAATTTCAAAATAATTTGTAAATATTTTACGCTGTGACCAACTTTTCCGAAATGCCATTACACTGTATTTGAATGTTAGTAGAAATTAGACAGTTTAGATAGTTGGAAATGTGACGATTGTGGATGCCGCCTGTATTTTTTTCTTTGAATTTTGCTTGTTTTTGTTTAGATACTAGAATACAATCAATTTTGTGCCCAGTAGTCATTTTTAGAACGTTTTGAATAATTCCTTGATTTGCATAATTTTAAATGAATTTGCATAATGCATGGTAATATGGTGCTTTGGAATGCTGAATTTTCATTCTTTTTTTTTTGCATATTAATTTTTTGAAGCCATTTTCACGAACACTCAATGAGGAAAAACTGTTTTTAGCCACCTCGTTGGTCAACATTGAGCAATAGGCTTATTTTACAACTCATCGATAATTGTAACTAACTCAACAGAATTTCTTTTTGATTGTGCTTATTAACCCAAAAAGTGCCGTCAAATCATTTCGTCAATATACGTGATATTCATATTTCAATAATTCAATATACTATGTGACATATGAGGCCGTTTAGATATAATACTAATTCAACAAAATTTTAATTCATAAGTGGTCGTCAGGCCTAATTTTGAAACCATTTTGCAATAACTAGACAAAAACAGAAATGAAATTGCTTCGTAAAAATGCAATCTAATGAAGGAAATTTAGTCAGCTGTCTTCTGTTTGCGATGATATCATAATATTATGACTGGTCTGGTGTTGAGATAATGCTAACTTGATAAAATTAATTTTTGTGCAGTTGTGAAATATTGTATGACTGTTGGCTTGATCAGGCTATGTAGGCGATAATTTGTCATTTACGAGATAACGATTGATAATTTTTTTTTTGGAATATGATGTAAACACTCGATAAATTTAGATAAATTACAAATCAATATTTTATAATTGATAATCAATTAAAACTTGATTTGTTAAAACAAGTAGTCATTTTAATGTCAATTCGATGTTGTTAAGAAAAATTGTTAAAAAAGGAGAGATCAGAAATGGCGTTTATTTGCTCAAGCTTCACTCAAAACGTGATATATGTATTGTTTTAGTACAGAAAAAGTAATTTATGACCAGTTTAAATAGTGGCACTCTGCTTCAGTGGTCGAGATTCCTCATGGAGAGATCAAAAATATATCCGACAATATAGCAATGCTCTTAAGAAATAGTTACTGTTCATGGCTTATCGAAAAACTTTTTAATCATTATCAAAACAAAGAAGATTTATAATGGCTTCATCAATTTGGTATTGTGGTACATAGTTTCCATAAAGTAGTATATTAAAAGAAGTAAATGAACTTAAATATAGTTTCTTTCTATATTATAATAATATAACATTTTGGTATAACTTCATAAATTCATTTAGAATACTTATATAACCATGACCTTGTAAGTGCAGTCTATATGATATTTCAGAAACTGTTGAATATATTTTACTTGGACATGAAATACTCATTTCTCTCTTCTTCATCGGACCGTTATCAATAGTTTTTCAATACCTTTACTACTACTTGTGCCCATAAAATTTTTATAACTCAATCTTTTCAAAGACTCGTGACTTGTAAGTCCATTTTTAGAACACTTTCTCCAATTTTTTTTTAGCATTTAGTCCTTACTTTTAAAGTTGGAGTCGAAAGTAAAAACGAGTAAAAATTAAAAAATTACTATGCCAACTTTTTGGCGTTGACCTTGCGCTTAGTGCTTACATAACGGTATTTCGTTGATACAGTCAAACTTGTCTAAAATTTAAACTTGTTTAGTTTTTTTTTTAACTCCGAAATAAATGTATATTTTCTTAAGCTATTTTCATAATATCTTTAAAAATAAAGTTCTAGGTTTTCTAAGTCTACCAAGTAATTCTGTTCGATATGTTCAAATTGAACTTAGATTCTGCCCTAGTAAAGATACATAAATATTTTCTGAAGTGGTTTATGACTTTTCATGAATGGTTTATACTTAAACCACATTACTTGACCGCCACATTTATAACAAAATGTCTACATTCCTTAGACAATGAAATGACGTAAAAAAAGAGATATAATTGTGAAATAGAAAGTTCAGCATTGATTTGACACACATGTAGTTTGACATTTAACCATCTGCGCAATGTGCACATGTAAGATAACTTCGATAAGTGCTAAACACACTGAACTATACTCTCCGAGTTCTGTACTTGACATTTTTTTCCACCTGTTAACTGTCTTATTACATTCTTAGCTGTTTGATGAGCAAATATTATTGAGCCTCCCCTCCTAACTGGGACACATAGTGCAGAAATTAGCAAATAGAAAATCTCTAGTCATTTCCCACCAAAAGAAGAAAATGTGATTTTTTGGGCCGGGTAAAAAAAAAGGACATTTAACAAAGAGAACTTGTAGGTTTCTGAATGTCTTTTCCTGTTTTTGACTCTTAACAATGTTTAAAGAAGTTCAGATGACTTTAAATGAAAAATAAAAAATCTAAAACTTCATTGTTAATGTTCTAAATCGAACAAGAATACTCCCACAAATTACTGAAAGTCAATAATGTTAAGTATCAAATAACTAGAAGTCATTTCTGCATATGAATAGTGCGTCTTTTCTATCCTGTAGACCTAAGCTGATGAATAATCCAGTTTTTTGCAATTAGCTATAGACATGATCATCATTTGGTCAGCTGTTTCTAGGAATACTGGCATTTCGCTCCATCCTAGAAAAGTCAGAATTGCTATTTATACTTCTTCACTTATACAGCTATTTTTTTATGTTCTCTGTAGGATAGAACCTTTTTCCGTAAATCCTTTCATATTACGTGTGACAGAGCCAAAATAGCTTCAAAATAGGCAAAATGACATCCAATAATAGTCTAATGACGTCCAAAACCTCATTACTGTAAAAAAAAGGGTAAAAACTATACAGCTTGATTTGACATAAGTCAATATTATTGTCCATATAATTGCTTCCCAAATATATGCAATACATTTATCTACTATGGTATGCATGGAAAAGCTAAATGATGCTCATATCATCGTCAGTATAGGATTAAGAATGCATAGACCATTATCAATTACACCTTGACGTCAAGGCCATAATTTTAGTATTTAGGAGAGTTGGGCACTTTAC
This sequence comes from Platynereis dumerilii, assembly GCA_026936325.1. NCBI lineage: Eukaryota > Metazoa > Annelida > Polychaeta > Phyllodocida > Nereididae > Platynereis > Platynereis dumerilii. Next base: position 12,857,946 of record JAPTHN010000006.1, on the reverse strand, counting down.
ATTGTGCCTCCTCCTACTTAAAAGAAATTTATAAATACGCCCCGGGAAAAATTTATGAATATGCCCAGGAAGAACACCAATGTTATACCAATGTATACTGTTAATGTAAATGAAATATATTCTATAACTGGTGTAAGTAATGTCTTTACTATCATTTTAAAATATTTTTAAACATTATTTGCATGTTATCACTGCTTATATTATAAATTTGACCAGCATTGAAATAAGTACAAACGTGCATTTTAGAAATAAGAATGACTTTACCACTGCTTACGATTAAGCTTATCCGTTTGAGTCTTATAATATAAGATTTTAGATATCCATGATATTTGAATGCAATCGCTTTATGAATATATGCTTTTATAACACTGGATTACAATCTATGATTTTCTTGACTAATGCGATTAACATGATACGTGTTTAATACAGATCTTTGATCTGTGCTTCTTTGCTTTATGTGCTGTCATTTTCCTTACTTTAAAATAATTTTTTTGTGTCTTCCGATGTCTTCATAGATATATAGAAATTTTTGACTTCATTAGGCCTTTTCTAACGTTTTATTGTCATATGTCATTGACGTTCAGGTTTTTTTTTGTCAATTTAGAACTGTAGAAATTATCAGAAATTTGACTATTTTCATTTTCATTTAATTTGCTGCTTCACTAAAACTGCTTCAAATTTTCCAAATTTTTGTATTTTTGTTTCTTTTGATTTTGGTTTTGTAGAAACTTTTACCATTTTCATGCGCGATTTTCGAATGTTATTTTTTTACAATTTGGTTGTGCTTTGAATTCTTTTATATTCCTTTGATATCTTGATGTGCAGTTTTGTAATAGAAACTTATTACAAACTTTTTAATATAGAAACTGTGGTGTTTTTGTTCTTGTCTTTCCTAGAAGTCCCGCTTTTAGTCAGACACCTCAATTTAGTGGCTTCAATTAAATTCTAGACCCGATTAATCAAATTAATTGTCAAAAAGTTTATTAATTAACTTTAGTTACTGTGTGGGACCAAACTGGCAAAGCGTTACTGATTATGCTGGCTTATTCCTTTCACTGAATTGTCATGTATTAATCATGATAATGTGATTACTTGTTTATGGTATATTATGTGCAACTGTAATAGAGAACGAACTGGCCCACTGAAATTAGATTTAATTAAATCTACTGTATTCTATCCGTGCAAGATTTTTGATTACACTTTCCAACTTTTGATTCTTCAGATGCTTGCGATTCTTACTTCATTGTATTCATTTTAAGTATTTTAAGTATAGTGTTTAATATTTATCAAATTATTATTTATTTTGCTAAATTTAAGTGTCTGTACTATAAGTGGGACTTTGCGGCTTTTGTGTTCTTTGAATATATATAAATCTCGTATAATATTTCTCATACTAATTATTTCTGCATGGTTCCTGCTTTCAGGGCGGGATGGGCACTTTAAAGGTACGTTTCACGAAAGTATTTGAAAAAATATTTGACAAAAAAAGATGAATCGCTTTCAAAATTAATAATTACGCTTGTAACATCGGTATCTTCACCTATTCTTAATTTCTTGTCCTGCTATCTTTCGATATCTTTGATCAATATCTTCCAAAGGTTTCTGCAATCGCTTTAAAAATTTGATTAATAAATTAATTTGCTTAAATTGTTAAGTTTATGATTATTGTAAGGTGTTAAGATGGTCTGATTAATAATTTTTCCAAATTTGAATTCAGTATTTCTGTCATTATACACCAGGTGGCACTCAAGATTGACACCCTGGTGGCTTTTGGCAAAAACAAATTTTAAAATAGAAAAATTTACAAATTTTTTTTTATTATATCGTTGTAATTTAGGTCATCTTTTTTAAATGACAATACAAATTCAGAATTTTTGATTTTTTTAGTAAATTGTATGTAAAGTAATTCTATCTATTTGGCATTAACATATGTATGACACACTTCACATCAGATACTACTTTTCTTTCTTTCTTTCGTAACAAAACATTAACATTACAGAAAAATTAACAGTTACAGCAATTTAAATCTTTCAAATTTTGCAGATAAATAAACATTAAAAGACAAATTTCAATGCCCTGAAATACTAACATTTCTAAATGCATGCTAGTGTTCAATTTTTGTTATGATTTTTAAAACTTAACCTGAGCACTTTTTCTACAGTTGCCAGTTGTTGGTAGTATTGCACCTTTAACACATTTCCGACTTGTTTAACACCAACTTAACAATTAAAACACTAAGACCAACACTAAATACATGTTAATTGTTGACAAAACTTATTTTTCAACCCGTTTTAAGTTGTCTTAACTTTTTGAGGTGTACATGTATGGACTAAAATGATACTGTGGTTTAGTCATGCATGTGAAACGATGAAGATTGGTAAATTTTTAGTTGCTTTTGTGACCGTTCGAACTCAGAGAGTGGTCACAAAAAGGTGGAACTAAGTCTTGCCCAATTAAGAGTTGGTTTACACACATTATTTACCTAAAACCAAATATGGTTCTCACATTCCAAAGCACCTGATAGGAATACACCATTTGTTTACAAAAAATATTTTGTTTGCAGTACTTTATAGTCGTTATGGAACCTTCAATGCATTACTAATATTCTACTTTCAACATTCTGCCTATTTGACAAGTTTTTGAGCTAAAAATGGGTTTTCCCCTCCTGTTGGGACGGTCAGCCTTCAACAATATTCAAACAGGCCATCCAATTAAAGTCTTAATACAAAAAATTCCCACTGATTAAGAAGACATGCTATTCTTCAAATTTCTCTTTAAAATTTGTATTTTTTCCCTAGCTTAATAGTCGGAATTACCGGGAATTCAGTATAATTCTTTGGAACTTTTGAGGAAGTAATTGACCTGACATGAAGCTCTTATATTATAGAAGGGTTCTTAAATCCTCATGTTTGGTTTTTTCTAGCCTTTATATCCTCAGAGATACTTATTCATTGATCATGATTACTCAATGACCACTTGTTAGCAAAAGTCCAAATTTTTACCAACGAGGAAGAATTTATTTGAATTTATTCGATTTTCATCAACATTTGATCATTTTGATGTACAACAATTTGTTGCTATGACAACATGCTGTAAACATGGGCTCTTACAAGTTTCCTTACCGACCGGTAATCACCTGCTAAACTCGACAATTTAATTAAGTTGTTTGGAAACAGTAACGAGGATATCAATGCCATTGATTAGCTTAGTTTAATTATGGCTTGTCTGATGGTCTATTTTGAGAGAAAAACTTTCTCCAAAAGGCCGTATTTATGATGCATGTATTATGGGTGGTCGTTTTGCGGAATTGGTTCAATATATTTATCAACAATATTTTGTTCATGTGATAAGTTGGCGGTCCACATAGTTAAACATACAGATGGCACATTATATTTGACCATATTTCACCGTTGAACGACAGAAGTTTACTTGATTTTCCATATTTTTACCCAAGATAGGTACACTGGCACAAAGAAAGGGTATTATTTGATGAAGAACTACGTTTTCTTTAGATCGATGAATGTATACCTTCAGGAGATTGTGGAATTTGTGCTTTTTTGGCAGATTACAGTCACACACAGAACTTCATCTTTGTACAATCAACAAAGACAAACCTCGGGAGTTTTGCAATAAACATACATAGATCTTTGGTCTCAAAAAAGTTATTGCATTGATGGTTCCATGACGATTATACATGCATCCTCTTCAGTGTACACACATATAATAAAATGATATACCTTGGTATTGTTTGAAAATCCAATTTATATTTATGAATTTTTTTTTTTCTTCAGTATTCTTGGGAGGTTCATGCAATCCTACAACATGGAGACACGACACAGCCATCCCTTACCTCAAATCAAGAAATATCACCTTCTTCAATCCTGTGAGTAAAGAAATATGTCATAAAAATGTATTTAATATATAGGCCTACAGTGCCTGTGTTGTAAGACCGCCCCTTCTGCGGTCATGAAGTAGTCTCAAAGCAGTCTTTCTTGGGGGTGCGGTCTCTCGTCGAGGTGCAAAATGCACTAAAAATACTAGAAAATGGTCATTATAATGATTGAGAACTTGAGAGTGATGTCGGCCATACTCGCAAAATAAGTAAAGTTGTATCAGATATTTGGCCATACTATTACTCGTACAATAAGTGAAGTTATATCAGATATTTGAAATTCAGTAACATACAGTTTTAGCCATCATTACGATGCTGGCGAGTCCTGCTTAATGTGTGAATAACTCTTTTAAGATTCATAAAGTTGCGTTCTTGATGAGTCTAAGTCTTGCTTCAGGGTTGAAATGGTATCTTTCAACTCTTCCTCGTTCCTCCTAACAGAGTATAAGCATGAATTCGAAGAGCTAAAGTGGTTTTGAATCTATTTGCATTGGTTTAGGCGAAAGGCGATGACAGTATGACTCTCAGATAGAACAGGGGAAGCTTTGAGCTCCCCTACTCGAGAAGTTACAATCCATACTCCAATTATTACCACCTCAATTTTTCCTATCATTCTCGTGTAATATATTATATTCATGACCTCATCTTAAAGTTTGTCTATTCTTTTCTAATTACAGCAAGTTACGAATTGGAAGCCGGACCTCATGGAACTGGAAGATCAAGCGAAACAGAGTGCCGAGTTATTGTTCTTCGTCATCGACAACCAGACACGCTCCACCGCTTCCATGGTCGAAGCTGCCTACCTATCAGGTAATTCAGTTTACAATCAATTAAAGTGAAATAGATCTGTGAGAAATTGAGAATTATGCATGCTGTAAAGCGGTAAGAAGTCTGTGCTTATAACTTAGTCACATATTTGGCTTCTGCTTAAAAGACGGATTCATACAAATTTAATGCACAACTTAAGTGAATATCTGCCACCTGGTGTAGTTTGCAAACATTACTATTCCCTCAAAGTTCCGTTACAATTCCAGTACATATTGTAATATAAACTGACTTGCAGCTTATGTGGTCGGCATTGACTGTTACATGCTACTCTAACCTTCTGTACCCCATACTTTTTTCAAATATATATCTGCCATTATTAAGGAGATTTTGTGATTAATTTGACTAATAACTTCATTGTTATTTCAGGTTGCGGCCGACAGCTCATTCTCGTTGTGAAAGACTTTTCCGGTCCAGGTGCGGTCATAAACGGCGAGCCAATCAGCACAATGTAAGTACAGCTATAAGATGTGCCGTAGGTTGGGGGGGGGGAAGGGGTGATGACCTTTCCTCTGGCCCAAAAATCTAAAATTAGCATGGGACAAATAGGAAAGGCCGCAGATTTAACCTGCAGTTTAAATATCTCTTCTTATATTTGTATATCTTTATCATTATTATTTATTTATTTGTGAATTATTGCAGAGAATACGAAGACCTGGAACGGAGCCATTCATATCTCACAGACCTGGTGGAACGGATGGGCATCCCCGTTTTCAACGACATCCACACCGCTCTCTCATGCACACACAAGTCCATACGCCGGGTTAGTATTCATTTCCACAATATATAGATTGATAAAGTGCATAAATACAGGACGTAAAGCATCAATCAACCATCGATGGATGGAATTATTGATGGATATTGCTGCGTAGAAGCCAGGGAGGCCCAAATATCTGGTAGCATTGTATATTGGCGTTAAATGCCGGCAAGGGTCTGAAAACGCCTTATAATGCATTGCTGTTCACGTACAAATAGAAAGATAGATTGCTACAGACAGCTAAATATATAGATAGACAGATTGATCAATAGATAATTAGATCGCTCAGTTACGAGTACTAGAAAAAGCCGAAATCCAATCCTATCTTAGTTAACATAATCCACAAGTTATGTTTAAGTGACACCTGTTCTTGTGTCATATCTTGCTATCACGCTCTAAGTCTAATCTTTGTGATCATACGAGTGTCACAAGATAGTAGACCTGTAGTATCATTGGTATCACGACACCAAGAACACTGATTGCCCTATGAGGGTATGACTCATTAAAGGTAGCAGTAACCAATTATCATACCCTGCTCCTATTAACATCCTAATGGCTCCTGTTACGAACTGTTACATAACAGTAAAGTCAAAGAAATTATATAAACAATGTACGCTTCAATTTATTGAAACTGACTCAAACCCACAAGTTCTTGATGTATGTCAAACAGGACCTTAGCACACTTCAACGTCTCAAGTAGTTGATCACGACCAAAGTTGTTTTACTTATTGAGTCATTTGTTTACCAATTTTGAATACTTATATTTATGAAAGATATTATGTATATATATATGTAAGAATTTAGCAATAAAGGATTGGCTTGATCTCTTGATTGCTTTTAAGCAGCTGTCACTTAGAAGTAACACGTAATATCACACAGAAAACAGCAATTATTCCAACTTTGCAACTACAAGTAACTCTGATATATATCCTACAGAAACTGATTATTGCAAGCGTCAATGCATACAAAGTAAATATATTTATAAGTCAACTACAGGCGATATAATTGGCCGGATCTGCTATGAGCTATAATTCTAAACAGGACTCAGAAGAAGAACCCACTAATTAGTTGGAGAATGTAGATACCATCTCTCAAAATATAACATTACCTTTCTTTTGTATATATTCTTAGAATAGTATATGAGCAAAACTTACACAGAACTTCTGTATTGGAGAACAATTTGAATGCGGAGAACCTGAAGAGGATAGCGATATTATTACTGCAAACCATTTTCAGAAAAACAGCTTTATGTACTTTCTGACAATAATTGTGGTCGTTAAAACTGCAAAAGACTGTTATTATGGAACTAACCTTATATTGGGCACTAATATGGATGTAAAGGTCTAAAATGGCCGCAATTGTGAAGTTCTGTCATCATTACTTACATCATTATTACTCTAAAGTTATATTTATGATTTCTTAAGAAAATGATACATATTCATTAGATAGACAAATAGATCTAGGTAAATAAGTAGACTGTTAGATAGACTGTTAGATAGACTGATAGATATACTGATAGATAGACTGATAGATAGACTGATAGATAGATAGATGGATAGATAAATAGATAGATACATAGATATATACATAGATGGATACATAGATAGATACATAGATAGATACATAGATAGATACATAGATAGATACATAGATAAGGGGGAGAGGTATCGTTCACCAATATATTACACATTTACTCCATGTGCAGACAGATAGATCTTTTAATATTTCTATACTTTGTATACTTTTGATGCTTGCAATAATCAGAATTTCTCTGGGATATTAGAGTTACTTCATATTACACATTTACTCCTTGTATAGATACATAGATAGATCTTTTACTTCCGAGCATGGTGAGCAAAAATAATGATAAAGGGTAGTGATACTTGGATGAAAATTCAACAAATCCTCATATACCCTAGAGCTAAAAAGTAATTAAACAGTCAGAAAAATGTTGTGCTTTTTCAGCATTTTAACTGAATTCAACCTGGGAAACCACATCCTGGAACAAATGTCCACAAATGGTCATGAAAATGTTCTCCAAACCACAGTCATTAAAAATAAAAGACCAGTGCCAATTCTCGCTACTGGCCAGTCTAGTAATTATGGGAAACAAGTTGGAAATAAAAGCAATGGAGGTCTGACTGATTGCATGTATAGATGAATGGATTGATAGATAGATCGCTAGGTAGTTAGGAAGGATAGAAAATAGATAGCTAGGAAGATAATATACTCATAGTTGGATAGATCATGTAGATGGATTGGCCTACTATTGGATAGATCGATAGATAGACAGGCAGATAGATGGATCAATTAGACAGGCACAAAACTGGAAAATAGAAAACAAGAAGACATAACCACCTTCCTAATCATTCTAAATGAGCAGATTTATCTAACTTCATAAAAATTGGTACAAAATCGTATGGAGCATTGAATTTTATATTTTCTTTTAGACTGATCAAGTACTAATGATATCAAAACCACGAAAGTTCCAGACAAATCTGGGGAGTCCAAATCTTGTGCGATTTCTGGAAATGTTTGAACAATTTAATCTCTATCTAATGATAGCACTGACCACGGAATGGCCATTTTAGGGCATCTCCCATTTTGTCCTTATAACTGACTCTGATTTCTGAAGTGCCAGGCACATTACGGGTAATGTAAAATTCTACATCAGCTGTACATTGTAATGGGGAATGTTGTTAGAACTAATTACCTATGTAATTACAAGTGTAATTTGTGATTTCCTGCGTAATTTCCTCTGTGCAGTCTGGAGGTGAATGCTTCCCTCTATTGAGGTAAAATTTCTGAAGAACACTTCCGAGTTCCGAACTAATAGAGCTCTATTAATGTAATTGTATGCTGTACCCTAATTATGCTATTACTTGTCATTAGTTGAATGCTGGTACTACTAGAAAATTTAGATTAGTATTACATGTAACTCTATGGTTGTCTTGAATTGCTATCTTATACAATTTGTGTCAATTAGTGATATTGTAATTTGTAACGATATATATAGACACATTCCTCGGCTTATAGCCATCATTTCCTGACTATTAACTCAAATATAATTAGTCCATGTTCTGAAGATTCCGTGTGACTTTAAATTGGGTTTTGAAATAGTTACAAAGAAGACATTTCTTGATGATCAGTCACTCAAAATTCTCAGAAAAAAGTATAGAGCTCTATTACTTCAATAAGCCTTAGGGACTTGAGGTGCATGTAGTAGGATGAACACCCGGAACCAGAAAAACACCTAGGACCAAAAAGTTTAAAGATAGTGAATTATTTAGGAGGGTTGGTCTAGAGGTAGCGTGCTGGACTGCCAATCGCTGGGTCCAGGGTTCGAATCCAGCTCTTGCCGGGTTACCTTGGCCTATGTTGGATGACTGTTTCAATCATTTGCCTCATTGCCGTGTCCTCCTGAACTGATTAGCCTACCAAGAGCATGAATACTGGACGTAAAGCCCCAATCATCCATCCATCTTATGAGTTTGAGATTTCTTTTGTTGCATAAATGATTGGTGTCACTCTGTACTTCAAAGAGTGTGCAATGCAATGAAATGTCTCCTTCGTGAATGTGTCTTTAAGTTTCTGATTTACGAATTTTACTCAATGTTTTATTGCTTCCCTTCCAGAATCTGCGAGTAGGCGATCTCACTCTATCTGACGGAGCTCAACCTGTCAGATTTCCACACGTCAGGGTGGCTGACAAATTCATGTGAGTATATTTATATTGCGGAATAATTTGCTTCTTATGTTAGAATTTTTTTAGTATTCTCAAAGTTCAGGACCCCTAGAAGATACTGGTAGTTAGACATAGAAATTTAGAGGGTTCAACAATGTATGTTAGAACCCAAAAATGATGGGGTCTAACTAGTTTGCATATCCTGCACCAATTATCTAGATTTTAAAATAGCGATTTTTGCAAAGAAAATCGTAAAATAATTCACCGTACTTAAGGGACTTGGTGGAATGGAGATCTTAGATACAGATAGATAGAACATAGATAGATAGATGATAGATTTATCTATGTGGCTGAAATGTGGGATTGTCGGGTCTCATCTATTCTGAGTATAATGTGTGAATTTTTGAAGTAATACCATCTTACTGATTCATTACTGCCTCATTTAAATTGATTTGTTTACTTGTATTTTCTTTATATTAATTGTTTGTTTGTGTTTATTTTCAGTAAATTAAAAGATGCCTTTAATGCACTGGACACTAATAACTCAGGGAGACTAAATACGAGCGAAGTGAGCTTAGCTTATCAGACCGTCACCGACGACGCTTTTCCTTCAAACGTCGGCCAAGACGCAAAAGAACGCAGCTATACGTTTGAAGATTTCTGTTGTCTCGTCTCCGAGTTCAAGTACAAGCGAAAGTCCTGGTGGCAGAAAATACTCGGAGGGCTAATCAAATTCCCGTCGAGGCTCGTTGATTGGTTAAACGGAACGAGTAACGGGAAATCGGCCGAGGAAGAGATGAGACAACGAGAAGTCTACCTCGGAGGGACATGTGGCGCCACCACGTGGAGGGATGACGTCGCTATACCAATCTTGAGGTGAGTTTGGAGTATGATCCTGTTTATGGAGTATTATCCGATATATGATTCTATTTATGCATTAGGCCACACATAATTGATCTTTAGCTTCTCGGATCCTCTCAAGGCACTTTTTCTAGGGTCGGTCGGTAGGACAAAAAAAAAAAGGTAAAAAAAAAAAATTTTTATGATGTCAAAAAAAAAAAAATTTTTTTTCTATTTTTTTTTTCCATCGGCAGGGAATCTATTGTGTCGGTGGGTCCGCGAAGCTAGGAATCAAATATGTGTGGCCTTACTGGGAATCAACAGGCATTTGAACAGTCTTTGTAGCTCTCTGGCCTCTAGGTAGATCAACGAAGAGATAGATAATCTGTATTTATTGATGGTTAACCTTTTAAAAGTACACACTTATCTTCTATTATATCGGGTCCTTCTAAAGTATGCTTTTGAATATATTTTGTATGTCAAACTATGAAATAATGAGATAATGGATGGAAAATAAAATGGAAAAGGCCAATTTAGGACACTCGCAAAGTTTTATGAGATAGTAGGACCCTAGATAAATAGATCGATAAGTGCAGGCCTCTAAGCCAAGTTCTTAGCATTCTCTAAGTTCTTTGATGAGATGGGAGAGAGTGGCAGTCCTTATATGAGTAGCATGTTCGGGATCATCTGCTTCCTTTCTAAACAAATATCTTATGATAGAATAATTTATATTCAATATTTCATGTTTCTAGGAAGCATGGTATCTCCTACTTCAACCCGCAACTCCCCGGCTGGGCGAAACACTATATACCCCTAGAGGCAGCAGTCAAGGAACAATGTCGGTTGTTACTGTACGTCGTGACGGCCGACACCAGGGGGATCACGAGCATGTTGGAGGCAGCGCATTATATCGGACAGGGGTGCAACGTGATCCTCTGTATACAGGCTCTCAAGGATGGTGTTGTGATTGACGGCGAAAAGGTAAACATTTAAACTATAACTTATTGCTTTTAGATTTTTTAAGATATCACAGGCTGATGTATACTAAAGACATAACAGGCTGATGTTTACTAGAGTGAAAATATCCCTGAGGTCCATAAAATAGATTTTTTTGACAAAAGCAATGTCTTTAGAGATTTATTTGAATACAAACAAGGTTGTATAATGTATGCTCTGAAGTAAATGTTCTTTCGTAGTGATTCTATATGGACTAGCAGCATTTACATAGGTTAATTTAGGTTGTGTAGGGTTCGAAATAAGCCGAGGCTAGGGACGTGCCGAAGTCAAATCTCGAGCCTCTTAATAAATTCTCTGATTGCATAGACCTGACTTAGTATATGATATAATTTGGCATTAAACATTATGTTTATTTCTGCGAGAAATTTCATGATCCTGATCAAATCTTAATAGTCTCTTTCCTTCTTTTCAGCTGACACCCACAGGAGTGAAAGACTACAACAGAGCACGGTCGTATTTAGCAGATCTCGCAAACAGAGATGGCGTCCCCATATTTGATGACGTAGGAGAAGCAGTTACGTGTGCAGTGAAAAAACTGAGGCATGACGAGTTATAGACTATAGATAGACTGAAGATAAAACGTTTATTTGTACAATTACGGACAGAATTGTCACAGAAACAGGCTGGAACGTACTCTTGAAGACTCTTGAAGACTCTAGAAGACTCTAGAAGACTGTGACGTAATTTGAAATTACTCTATATTGAAGAGAGGAACAAGGATGGGATTATACGGACAACTTGGATCTGGCAAAAATGAAATTCCCATCAACTGGACGGCAAACAGAGCCTCAAGAACAAAGAATTAAATTTATGACGTAATCTGGAAATAACCTGGATGTTGTACGATCGCAAAATGTCCCCACGACCTATGGATTGCTTCTATAGACTTTCAAAAGACATTTGAACAAACTTTGACCTACTTCGGATCTTCAAATGACCTTTGGTCGACGACCTTCAGGGCCAATGACCTTTGGGTCAAATCGGGTGACCTGGAAAGGCAGCTCATTTACATATTATGACCTACATATAACATGTGCATATAAATGAATGTAATTTAGAGTAAAAACTATAAATATCATTAGAACAACAATACTGATAATACACAACGATTCAGCAGTACAATTATTTGATATTTGCGGACAAATGCAATCTATGTATTGCCAGTCGCATAGAGAGGCAGATTTGTGACGCAAAATTAACTGGAACAGTCCGCAGCGCTGTTTTTGGCTCAATTATAACATTTTTGTGTCCTGTCTTTCGTATCTTGTGAAGCCAAAGAAGTTGAAATTTGATTCTTTTTTTAAATATTTGGTGTCTTGTTATTGTACACAGGGTAAACATGTGAAAATTTTTGAGTTCTAGGAAAATTGTTATATTACAAAAAGTACAAAAATGTTATTATAAAGGAATTTACGATAATTGTTGTGTGTGCAATTACATTATATATACTTCAATTACGAAAGAAATTGATAAATTGCAATCTCATTACATCATCATGATAGGAAATTGCTATTATTTTACTGATTTGAAGTTACACGCTATAGTTACATGCAAAATATTGAGAAAGTAAGATGTAAAATAATTAAAAGCTTGTTAAGTGCCTAGGTGAACAAATTATCTCACTTATTTCAAAGTCTGATCTCTGTGTCAAGTCACTGTTGACCCCTTATAAACAATGCATTTTTCATAGTTGATTGTTACATGTGTAATGTGTATTGGACCTAGAAATTTAGGTATCTCAAAAATAACTGAGATTGAAGTTTAGATACACAGCTATACGTAAATGATGTGTGAGAAAATTGATTGAAGGACCTTATGTCTGCAGATTTTATTATAATTTAAATTTTAAGACAATATCTAAATATCTATTGAGAGTTTTCAGTTACATATAAAATAAGAAAATTTCCCGAAAGATGATAGAAATCTGCGGACTACGGTCCTTTAATAGAAAATTTAAAAGAATAGTTTACTTGAAGTGTTTGTTTCTGTCACTGTACACCGACTCGTCGCCGAGGATAATATAACGTTCAATATTGTTTGATAAAAGTTGAAACCAAATTAAAGATTAATTCGTCCTCTTCTCAGGTTCTGAGCATGTTAATATTTTTTGCACCTTGAATCAATTCAACACTGTTGATCATGTTAAACTTGATGTCAAATTGAACGAATGATCATGTCAAATACTGAATTTGTCATTTAATTATCTTGAATTTTTTAAGTCTTTCGCAATATATATGTATCTGTATCACAGTGTGTTTCAATTTATTGTGTTAATTTGAAAATATTTTCAATAGAACTGTGCTGAAAATGTGTAAAATCATTACTAAAATTCATAAAATAAGAATTTTTTGGAAATTGATCGAGTGTATCGAAATTAAATTTTTGGCTTTTTGGAAGATGTAATGAATTTGTGACGTGTACGTGATGTGTGAAATATTACGGAGAATCTCAGTGCAAATAAGTTATAAAGTTAATTTTGTAATATCATGTAATTGTTCAATTCTAATCATAAGGCCGGACATAATATTTTTTTAGCTTCTTGGATCTTCTTGAGGCACTTTTACTATTTTCGGTAAAATTAAAGCTGTAATGTCTATTTACTAAAAATTACTCCATTTTTTCATAGGTGGAAAATTGTTGGGTTGGTCGATTCCGAGAAGCTACAAATTATTCATGTCTGGCCTAATCTTTGTTAATTTTCCTTGTTTTTTCCAAGTTTCTGCATTTGAACCCAAAAGATTTGTGTTTGGTGCCACTAGTACTATATATGGGTGAACAATGTCATTTTGTTATGCTATTTTCTTATCTTTATCCCATTTTTCACACATTTTCAACGTCTTATAAATATAACAAGTCTCTCTGTATGTGGTTTGACCGTTCCGGCGGTTCCGCGATTTGTTTGCAATCTTGACGATTTCGTTTTTCCTTAGTTACGTGTGCTGTTATTGTCATATAGATAATGTATACAATATCTCAATTCATGTATATATATATTTTGTACGCAATACAAATAGAGACTTTGGCATCGTTGAAATTGTTCAATAGATACACGATTCATTTAGGGCCATCAGGCAACAATCATTCCAAAACACGAATTCAATGCTGGTCTTAATAACTTGTGTCGTTTGTGCACAAGACGTTGACTTTTTAGAATAAAAGACATATCAAGCAAAATATATGGTGTTTCGTTATTTATAATACCAAGTAGCAAGTTGAAGGGTCAGCTGAAGCTTTTAGGCAGTGCTGCAGAGCCAGGGTTTGATTTCTGGTGTGGGAGTGTTATTTATTGGTTGGCATTGAAAGCTTCATCATTCATGAGCTGTGTACCAGCTGGGTGTTGTTCAAATGTAGCCTGTGGCGATGTAACATTCTTTCGCCAGTCTCATGAATTTGAGATAATTTTGCCCAAGCAGTGGTCGCACACTGAGATGATAACCTCTTGAGAACTATGTTCAATTCCAAGTCCAGGCAACCCATATTAGTCAGAGGTATCATCTTGTGCCAAGAGAGTCCCTACCGGCCGTTTTTAAGCCGAATCAGTGCAAAATACAGGACATGAAACCTTAAATTTCAGGGTTACCACTCATCCTTGAAAACCTGGAATTTTGGGTTGTGCATTTCCAGGTCTGGAAAAAAAAGATATTTTCACCAAAAACCTGGAAAAAGTCTTGAATTTGGGATTATCTTGCCAAAATTGAATATGTTCAAACAATTTGTGGACTTTTGGGAGAGCAAAATCAGCGTTTAAAAATTAGCAGATTTACTGGATTTTGACCTTGAAAATTGGTTTTGGCAGCTTGGAAAAAACCTTGAATTTCAACTTTGCAAAAGAGTGGGAACCCTGCTTAATGTATACAGGGAGTACCTTGGTGTGAGCTTGCTCCGACGTAGCCTTATCTTATAATGTCTGCCTCTGTAAGCTGCTCATATATTACATGTATAGAGCTGAAATTTCGTCAGAGCCAGGAGAATAAAGACAAGACATGGATTAGATACCTAAAGAGATAACTTGTGTAAATAATGCAGAGACCATAATATTACTGTCATTCTTTTAAAACAGCCAAGTGCCTTTACCATTAGGCCTCTCATTAGAGCAACTAAAGCTCTCCTTAGAAGAGAATACAACAGCTTACAATAACAAAATTTACTAAGTCTGTACAATTAAGGATTTGTACAATATTTGCAGGATAGGTCAGAAAATACTTCAAGATACTCATAGAGCTGTTAATTCCACAGAATTGTATTGTCTATGGAATTTAATAAGTACAGTATACATAATACACATACATCTTATAGATACAAAATATAATCATGCGATACATCAACAGTCAAAGGAGCAGACTGTTTCAGTCTCATCTTTTCAACTTTTTGTGACTCGGTCCGTTCCAGTCTAACTCTAAATCTTCATCATTCAAGTCGTCATCAGTGGAAAAGATACTTCCACCAAACGGTGAAGATACACCCTGTTTTGGGCCTCCGAAAGGGGAAATTCCTGGGGATTCTTTGGGATTTCCCAGGGGTTCCTTCAGATTTCCCCAACTACCTGGGGTACTGAAGGGTGAAGTGGTTCTCAAATTATTCAATTTCCCCAAATTTGGGCCTCCGTGTGGGGAAATTTTCGGGGATTCCTTTGGATTTCCCATAGTTCCTGGGGTACTGAAGGGCGAATTTGTCTTCAGGTTTCTCAAATTTGGCGTAATCGTTGTACTGTTACTGTTGCTGACATCAGCTTGCAAAGCAGTTCGTTTCGACTTGAAATTAAATTTCCGAGGTTGAGACATCGTTGGTGACTTTTGAGAGTTAGGAAAATTCTCCTGCGCTAAATTAGGCGTTCTCAAAACAGGCACAGTCTGAATTTTGCTTGTAAATGTCTGTGAAGAAGTCAGATTCCCTAAAGATGGTGAAAATGTATCATCGCAATTGCGTGTCTTTCCTAATTGCCAAGATGGTCCACTTTTGTTGCCCAAGTGCAATTGAGAAGATCTGGACACGTCACAATTAGACGCTTGACTCCTCAATTTATTAGCAAGTCCACTTTGCGTAGAAACAGTCATGCCTGTTGCGTCAATGTCCGTCCTTACTTTGCTGCTTATACCTCCACTATGGATTTTATTAAATCCGGAATCATCCAACAAATCATCGAAAGAGTTATCCCCAGTAGTAAATATGCTACTTGGTAGTAATTTATCGTTAGAATCTTTTGTTGCACCACTAGAGGGCTCTGTCGGTGATTTAACGTCTGGTTTAGCAGGTTTCGGTGATTCTACGAAAGCAAATTTGCTCAATTTCGAAATAGTTTTGTTTGAAACTTTCCCAGATGGGGTAGTACTCGTAGTACTACTCGTATTTGAAGTTGCACAATTCAAATTGGCTTCTGGTGACTTGAAATTTGGATTTGAAGGACTTTCAGACTCCTTGGAAGACTCCTTGGAGGACTTTTTGGAAGACTTTTCATTTTTCCCTGGCAATTCTGGGCTTGTGTCACTCAGCAATCCAGGCGATTTCATTTTAACAGGTTTTACGATCTTCTTTTCTTTCGCATCACTAACACTTGAAGCACTGATTGGATTTCTTTCCGGTTCTCCAGTATCCATACAGTCTTCAAACTCAGCAATATCGTCAGAAATTTCAAAAAGATTTCCATCATCCTGCTTATTTGCATCATTTGCACACTTAACAAGTTTTTCTGGTGTGACTTTCCGATGCTTGAATTGAGACAGCCCGAATTTCGGTTTCGCAGCTGGAGTACTACAGGCCTGAGGAGTCGAGTCTTCATTCTTGTCGATATCATCTAGCATATCGAAATCACTGATGTTAAGGTCATCAATTTCAGTCTTTTCTTTAACAGAATCTTCAAATATTTCTCGATTTTCATTATTCAGCTGCTCAGTAACAGTAGTTCTAGCCGGGCTGCCTTTGTACAGCTGCGACTCTTCAGCTACTTTCGGTCGTGCATCAAAAATCCTACTCCTATTCAAACTTCGGTTACCAATCTGAGATTTCAAGACTTTAAAAGTGCTCAAATCTGCGTCATTTTTAGGTTCGTGGGATTTCTTCTGCGACCTGAATGTGAACTTTCCTCTTGGAGTGTATGTAGCCGATTTGTTGATCGATTCGTTGACGCTAACATCTTGAACCTCCGATAACGACTGATCTCCTAAACTCAACATCGACTCGTTGTTTGACATATTTCCGTCGAAAATTATACTAGGAGTCCCTTGGCATGTTTCATTGTCATTTTCAACATTATTCGTAGCACTACTGACTTGTGAAATCATGTCATTAGCATTTGACCTTGACGGAATCTCTTCAGATGACCTTGACCTTGAAAACTGGGTCATGTCTTGACCTTCTGCTGACCTCGATCTTTGAGACTGAGATTGTTGTGCAGTTCTTTGAGATTGCGATAAAATGATGGTACTAGGTTGTTGATGAACTTGAGGAGCAGAATTGCTGTCTCCTCTTCCTCCTCCTCCTCCTCCTCCTCCTCCTCCTCTTTCTTCTCCTCCTCCTCCTCCTTTAGGTTCTTGTCTTCTCAACTTTGCTTCTTCACTTAAACGTTTCATTTCTTTCTCTCGAAGGTCGTTAAGTTGTAATCGAGATAATATCAAATCGGCTGAAAAAGAGACAAAGGAACCGTCAAAAATATAGCGTAATCCAGATGATAAATTGGCCGCCTCTTGTATCTATCAGTGTCTATATTGGCCATTGGCCAAGTAAATGATCCCTCACATGGGGTAAATGAGTAACATATTGACGACACCAAAACTCTCTCCAATCTCATCAATCAACCCTAGTGAGCACCCCAAAAACTGGGCTTAGAGGGATGCACTTACAATATCTACCTAAGTATCTATCTATCTATCTACCAGGCTAAAAGTTGCTCAATAAGGGCATATAACCCACCTTGCATCCTGTATTCCTCCTCGGGGTCCTGGGGGAAGGCCGTGTGCAGAGCGTTGATGCCCCCCAACAGTGCTGCCCCCTGCATGGAACCTTCCATCAACGAGACCGTTACCACGGCGTCCTGGGTGGTCACTTCCGAACGGAACATTAATCTGGCGTGCGCTGAAAATGGAACGTCAAGGATGATACTAGCTAGTCGCTAAACATTCATAATCTTCTATATAATCAATAATGAGCAAAGTTTTTATCAATCAATTGAAATGTTTTTATTTTATAATTTTATAATTCAGGAGTGCCCTGCACTGCTTGCTTTGTATTTAATAATTTATTATAAAGTTTATTTTTCTTGGCATCAAAAACAATTTTAACGTTTTTCAAGAAGATAATCTTTCCATATTGCCCTTAGAAAAGCAATTAAGTCAATTTATCAGTTCATATTTGTTAATTGGGATGGAAATCCATCCATAGACAGACAATTAAATGTGAGGACCAAATAGCTTCAAGGCATCACAAAAGATTACATTTGAGTGATATTTAGATGATCAGATATTATGCCATAACTAGAAGATAAATGGATGATGGATGGATGATTGGGGCTTTACGTCCAGTATTTATCCATTTGGTAGGCTAATTAGGACAGGAGGAGGACATGGCAATGAGGCGAAAGATGATTGAAACAGCCATCCAACATAACGCCAGGGGACCCAGCAAGAGCTGGATTGGAACCCTGGACCCATCGATTGGCAGCCCAGCACGCTACCACTAGACCAACCCTCCCCCCAACTAGAAGATAAACATACCTTGAGAGAGTCTGATCATACTCTCGAGCAATCGCATGGTTGTCCGAGCGGCATTTCTGTCGTCTGCGGATCTCTGTGCTTGGTAATAAGCTTGTAATACTCTGGAAGTTTTAATTAAAGCATCCAATCATTCAATTCTTTAAGTTAATTAAGATCACAACATACAGTTACTCTTGAAAGTATTGGCTTTAAATTTGTATAGGAGGTCTTCAAAACTAGCCCAATTAGTTGCATGCTCTGTATACTGAAGTAAGTAGGCCTATGGCATATCTTTACAGTCAGTTAGTCTGCAGCATTTTTTATACCAAATTCCAGGCTTTTCCAGACCAAATTTTCCCAAAATCAAAGCCAATCTTTCAGCAAACTGACACAAAAAAAACACATAACCGGTCAGGTAAATATTTTTCTGAACATCAAAATGTTTCTTCCGGCTGACAGTCACAAGAAATCGCCAAATATTCAGTAGTGAATAAATGTTTTTATTAGTAGGAACCAAATCCCAGGCCTTTTGTGCAAAATGCAATTTTTCCAAGGCTTTTCAAGGCCTGGAATTTGAGAAACTAATTCCAGGCTTTTCAAGGATTGGCAGACACCCTGCAGGACCTTACAGAAGTACTCCACCTACCGGGCAGCTGAGTCACTAATCGCTGGGTTGAAGGTCTTGACAAGGCAGATGTACGCTTGCAGTTTCTCCATGCTCCAAATATCAGATTTGTTTGTCTCATCTAGAAAAGACAGTGGTCATAATTAGATCAACTGGTGATTATTAATATAACTACCACAAAAGACACTGTTGAAGTGTTCTAATTTTTAAACTGGGTACGGTTTGTAATATCACCAAGCTATAAAATGTTGATAGATAAACAGTGCCGAACCAGACTGTAAATAGGGTAAAAGTCAGGCTTTTAAAGAATCGCCTGTGCCTTAACCGAGGAGGCAGCAATAATGATAGAACTTCAATCGTCAGTGGTAGAAATTTCCCGGCGCTCCGGCGCTTTTGAGCCTGAGAAGTGCTAAATGGCTCCAGAGGCTAGGTTCCTCTTAGGGGTTGAGAACCTTCATTTGAATTAGAGTACAGGAGCCATGCTTTAATTAATTGCACTTTGACTTCACACATCTACCAGCAACTGGTCAGTTACTCAAGGTGTAATTGTTAATAGCAGTATACTCTATAACTGTGAAGACTTAATCCTGACCTTTGGAATTCCATAATATTGTGATTGTTTCATAGCACAAAGGTCTTTGTTTTTAACTCACCAGAGCTTTCGCCCATCTCTCATGGGCTTCCTCAGCTGTCTGAAATTGCTCAGTTGGTCACATGACTGCCCAGGGTCAAGTCATGTTACACCAATACGATGTACAAGATTTTACAGAACATTTGAACAGCATTAATCCTTCGATCAAATTCACACATGAGGAAGAGACCAACGGGGTCCTATCTTTTCTTGATGTCCTGGTCCACGTCCAAGAAGATGGCAGTACCAAGACCACTGTCTACCGCAAGAGTACGCACACTGACCAGTATCTCAATTTCCACTCCAACCACCATCTGGAACATAAACGGTCAGTGGTGCGTACTCTTGTCAACCGAGCGAAAAACCTTGTCACTGAAGACCAAGACAAGGAGAGGGAACTGCAACATGTCAAAGACGCCCTTCACGCCAACAACTACGCACCATGGATGTTCAACATTCCCAACAGGCAGCAACAACAGAATCAGAAAGATATCACCAGCACAACTAGGAAGAAACAACCTCCTATCGGCCTCCCGTACGTCAAAGGGGTGTCCGAATCCCTTGGAAGAATTTTCAAGAAACATGGAATCACGATCTACCACAAGCCAACCAACACCCTCAGGCAGCATCTGGTACAACCCAAGGACATCACTCCGAAGGAACTGAAGGCTGGTGTAATTTACCAAATTAAATGCCAGACATGTAGTCGTTTATACATAGGAGAAACGGCTAGGCCTCTCAACAAAAGACTGGATGAACATAAAAAGACTACTTCCTCTGCCATCAACGAGCATTGTACAAATACGGGACATCAAATTGACTGGAAACATGTTAAGGTACTAGGAACTGAAGAACACTGGCTAAAACGTAAGATCAAGGAAGCCATACAAATACGGAGGAACAAACCATCGCTCAACCGAGACCAAGGCTGGGACCTCCCCCCCATTTTCTGCAACCTCCTGTCACATGACTTGACCCTGGGCAGTCATGTGACCAACTGAGCAATTTCAGACAGCTGAGGAAGCCCATGAGAGATGGGCGAAAGCTCTGGTGAGTTAAAAACAAAGACCTTTGTGCTATGAAACAATCACAATATTACAGTATACTTTACTTTGAAGATTCATGGATACAAGTAATTAGTAAAACTTTCCTATATTCAATTTTTTTTAAAATCATGGCTCCAGGAACAAAATAAATGGCTCCTGAGCCTTCACAACCCGGAGCCACATGTGGCTCCAGAGCCACTGAAGTAGATTTCTACCACTGTCAATCGTATTCTTTATTATTTCGTCGCCCTGTCAATTTTGTGGTCTACATAAAATTAAAATTTAGTGTTTTTGTAAATGTATTCTGGGATTGTTCTTAATAGTTTTCTATATATCTCAGTCGATAATTGACATAATTGATTTTTCGCCTCTCATTTTTTGTCGATGAAAAAAGGCTTTCTTTTCTGTTGATACCGACAGACCTTAGAAAAACTGAAGAAGATCCGAAAAGCTAAAAATACATTTTGTCGGGCCTCAGAGAATAATTGCTTAATCTTACCAAGTGGATGTTTTCCCTCCAAAATGTAAGAAGACACGACTCTGTCCCAGTCTTCATTTTGGGAGTCAACAAGAACCAGCACAAGATCAAACCGACTCAATAAAGGACTGGCCAGGGCTATGTTGACTGCGATGCTCTGAAATGTAGGAATAGATGAGGTTATCTTTCTGTAATATGATTCTGAAATGCAGTAAAATTGACTACATAGTAAGAGAAAATTATATCTCTTTTACAAGAACAAATACCAAGGCCTACAAGGCCAATATAATTGGATAAAGGACTGGCTGTGTGCTCTAGAAGTAACTGACCAGATACCTTTTGTCCTGAGACATTTTGACCTGGATTTATATACCCGAAGAGACAAATACTGGTATACCGGTACTGACTTTGCAGAAAGCTAGCCAAATAATTATAAATCATATCGTGCACGAAAGCACAAAATAATCCATAGTGTACCTTGTTTATCTGTATATAAAAAACCCTGAAATGCAATAGAATTAACTCGATATAAATCTCTTCTAAAAGGAAGTTTTCTTTTATTCTAGATTCGTCCTACCTCATTTGGATCATATCTTCCTTTAGGATTGGTCGCAGCAAGGATGGAAGTCCTTGTGTTTAGTTTGCAGACTAGACCAGCCTGTGGAAAACAAAATCATTTTACAGGAGACAAAAGGATAACATTGGCGATTTCAGGTCATTCAATAAAAACAATTCGAGCTATATACATAGGCCTACGATATCGATACAGCATTTTGGTGCCGATAAAGACATCTGGTATTGGTACATCCCCACTTCAAATAAGCAAGACAACTGAAGACATGGTAATTAATTAACCCTTACCGGACTAAAGGGACATTTATGTGCATCCCCAGCTTACTGCCTGTAGGGCCATTTATGTCCCTAAAATCTGCTGTTGTCCCTGATGACGTCACAATTGCAGGATTGTTTTTTTGGGACTGCTCAGTCCAGTACAAGAATTAATTGTCTCCTTTTGACAAGTTTATTAGACCTAATATTTCGGTTTTAACACGGAATTTCCGACAATCTTCTCACATACCTTAGCCACACTGATGCTCTGTTGTTCCATGGCTTCGTGGATACTCGTCTTGTCCTGTTCTCGGATGCTGTTGAACTCATCGATGCAACACAGACCTCCGTCCGCTAAAACTAACGCCCCTGCTTCCAACTGCCACTCTCCTCCATCCTAAATAGAAAAGAAGAAGTAACAGTTAATATTATTTAATAGACACATGCCAGAGGGTCTTCAGCTTTATTGATACGAGGCCAATAACGTACAGTATGTCTCATCTTGCATGCAAACTGAAATACAGCACTAGTCTGACAGCCTGCACAAAACCAGTCCATGGGCTTGGAGGGGTGGCACAGGTTCCAAGTTGTCAGGAACTAATCCACGAGTGGCACTGCAGTGCATTTTTGTGACGTCACGGCCCATTGTGTCACTGTTTGCATCACAAATGTCAACAAACTTGTGGAAATGGACTTCCAACATCAGAAATTGCCAAAAATCGGGCAAAAACAGCACCAAAACATGGCGAAAATGTGACAAACAGATTACAAATCAGCTCATCTACCCGTGAGTATGTGTAGATCCACTGAGTGATTTTTAGATACTGAGCAATCAGGCCAAACACCAGTTCGCATGTTGGATGAGAAAATCTGTAAGGGTACCAGCCTAAACCCTGACTACAAGTCTACATCAAATCTAACACTCTTACTTTAACATTTTGCAAGGATGATGAATTTGGGACCTATTGGGCATAATACTGGTTTGAAGGCTTTGTAAGACCTTACATTTGAGGAACCTGATTAACGTTTTTTAACATCTTCTTAATGATCCAGGTTGTCAACTCACATTAAGACAAAATGGAGTGTTAGACTGTTAGTTCAATAATTATTCTAAAGTATGTCAATTACCTTGACAGCAGTGACCGTCAGCCCAGCACTCGTGCTCCCAATTCCTGTGGTGAGAACCGAACGAGGGACGATTTTTGTGGCATATTTCAAAAACTGACTCTTTCCAGTTCCTGCAATAAAGAAAAAATATGAAATAGATGGATGATTGGGGCTTTACATCATGTATTTATGCATTTGGTAGGCTATCAGGACAGTCCTGACATTTTTTCCTGTCATTACCTGGATCTCCAACGAGAAGAAGATGACTTTCCCCTCGCACTTTGGTGCCCCCTCCGTCATGTCTCTATAAAGTAACAACACAAACTCATTCAACCGAGAAATAATCCAGAAATGAGCAATGCCTCGTACTGATGTATACGCAAATGACATTTTGTTACAAAATTAGGGACCATGCAAAAAATGATGAACCATAAAAATGGGAATTTCAATCCAGGAAAGTTTATGTTTAACCTTTCATTAGATTTGTTTGCAGATTAGAGGACCAAATAGTTTCAAAATTAACTTTCAACTTGGTCGGGTGATGTCACTGGCTTAAAAAATGTTTTGTTTGTGTCAGTTATGGTTAATCAGTTGATTCACTATTTATCCACAATTTTAGAAAAATAATTATTTTCAACAATCTTAAAAGCCCTTTATTAAAAATATACATAAAAAGTTATCAAATTCAGACCAACCTGCACGCCACCTATAAGAACAAGAGTAACGGCCAATTTGACAATATACAGTCCGTAAACTTGGGGACACAAACTGGCGAGGATGGAATTTCTGGCGACGAGAGTATTGTATTTGTGGTCCTCCCAGAATTTCGCAAATTCATCTCTCTGAAAAATGGAAAGTACCATAAAATTGAGGCAGACAGTTACAGAGTAAATACTATCTAACCCATGTCTATGTACATTTTCTCCCAGCTACAAAGGGTTTTTTACCCAGGGAGCCATAGAAGAGAAAAGTCATTATCAAGGAAAAAAATGCTGTTTGCGATCAGCTAACAATGACATATGATCTACATTAAGGTTAGCACCAGGAGAAGCGACAAAATAGGTTAAATACCATTTCTTGAGTGAGTAAGACGTTAGTTCTCTGCTCATTCGTGACTTGGACGTGATTTGCCAGCATCGTCAGCTCCACTTCACACCTCTCTTCCCAACTCAAGTATCTCCACCTTTGCAAAACTATCCCACTGGAAAAACCAGACACGAGATAAGTGAATTATTATGAAGATTCAGATTCAGATCTTTTGTTTTTCTCTTAAAGCAAGTTACATCAATTACATTCACAATATAAAAATAATCTAAAAAAGAAATTGCTCCAAGATAGGTGACCCCTTTAAGACATCGATGATGTCACTTGGAAAGTTTCTTAAATCAACTTGGGAGCCCAGTTGAAAGCACAGGCATTCTTATTGGAGCATTTAGCTTCTCGCCCGTGCCTCTGATTGGTCCAGGCATTTGTGTTCAAGCTGGAGTATTTCTAACTGGCAACAGCTGATTCCAACCCCGGTCCCAGCGATTGGCAGCCAAACATGCTACCACAGAGCTAACCCTCCCCCTTATCTAAGATCATATTAAGATGTTGAGTTGTTCTTCAAAGTATTAATTTAAACAATTATTGACCAAATTTCACATTTACAACCAATAAATTGTGTCTCATTATCTGTTTGGGATAAATCATCTGAATTTCTCAAACCCACAAATACTCACCAAATGGAAACGTCATCCCCAGGTTTGCAAGAATCAACCAAGTCGTCATGAAGCACCACCGACATGGAGCGCGGAATCGTCCCTACCGCTAATTTCTGGACTTGCTCTTGGATTTTGATCTCTTGGAAGTTGCGACAAGCATCTGGGGCTGCTCCTTTAAAAGTAGAAAAAAACTTGCTTAAATGCCTAAAATGTAACTAAGTCTTACAGAAAATTACATCGGGCAACCATAAGGGATGAGAGAGGGAGCTCCTGCTAGGAGTCTTTCTCCATGTCTATTTTATGCAAACACCGAACATATTCAATATTGATTTCAAGCACGCAACATCAAAAAAGATATTTTTACAAATCAAACAATACAGCATTAAGAAATCCAACAACCAAAAAATGTATTGCAAGATCACAGGCAAAGAACTCCCTTTCTTCACCAATCTTTAACTGGGCAAGAAATAGTTTATTCAAGAAAAAAAAAATCCCACCCCCACCCTATTGAATATCTAATGATTGCCTACTTACAGTTCCGTCCTGATAGCATACTTGCACTCATTTGTCAAGAGATGTAAGATATTACAGTAAATACAATATCAAATTTACTGCTCATCAGTTGAGAACATCTAGGATAATTTTTAGATGACAAGCAGACAAGGGAATGAGTAGTAATTGGCTTTACCTTTGTCCGAAGCAGGCATGAAGTTATTCCTGTTGGTACAGTCGTCATTTGGACACTTTGTCGGTCGACATACACCATAATACTGTTCAAAATCTGCCTGAAAAAACATTTAAGCTAATAAAATCATGCTGAGAGAACTGTCATGTTACACGAAGAGACTCTAGATGACCAATACAGAATACCGAGAATCAAATTCATATGACATTTTAATTATTATTTTAAATAGATCTGTTTCATTTATTCACACATGCACACCAGATAAACCAGATCAGTATAATGACAGTATTCATCATTGAACAATGATCTCCATTCATAATATATAAAATCTTAACATTTTCTCAAAAGATAAAGAGACCAATTTTGAGAAACTAAATCATCACAAACTTAAATTTGATAGCTTTGAAATATAACATTTAATCCTATAAAGTATAATTGAAATATCAGTTTCCACAACCTCTTTGTTACCTGCACTCCAAATATGTGCTTGCACTGTGTGCAGATGAAATCTTTCTCAAATTCAAGCATTTTGATTGTTGATGTCCTTATAACAGTCCCTGCGTTATTCAAGTAGAGGAAAATAAAGAAATCAGTATAAACATTATAAATACCATATTTAGATTTTGCATTTAATAGTTTCATGATAGTCACATTTTCCCAAAATCATTACATCTAAGGCACCAGTACAACTTTTAATAACTTTGTGGTCCTCATATAATTAATCTATCTACTTAAGGCCACACATAAGTGATTCTTAGCTTCGCGGACCCGCCGACACAATAGATTTCCTGCCGATGGAAAAAAAATAAATTTTTTTTGACATTATAAAAAAAATATTTTTCACCTTTTTTTTTTGTCCTAACCCCAGAAAAAGTGCCTTGAGAGGATCCGAGAAGCTAAAGATCAATTATGTGTGGCATTATCTCCGCTGGACGCCCAATGTCGCCCATTGTTCTTACGCACACTTTTCCCCTCAGCCTTTCTGTTAAGCAGAAGTAAAATTTTATTAACTGTAAGCCTTATAGTGAGGGCTATTCCAGTTATAAGTGTGGGGGGGGGGGTGAAAAATTGTTCCCTTCATACTTAAGATGTATGAAGGGGACATTACCACTGCATGAAGATTATGCATTGTAATAATAAAATTTGGATTTGAAGCATGTAGGGTGACCCCCCCCCCCCACCCAAGAGTTTTAAATGGAATAGCCCAGACACATACTCACCACTAATTGAAAGAAAATGGTTGACATCATGAGTTTTTGGTAAATTGTCTCTCGTAAGCTCAGGACAAACGGGTAAGCCGGTCACACGAGCGTGGACGTTTGGTTTGAACACCTGAAATTTTCAGAAATTACATGAAACATTGTCTGAATCTATTTCTTGCACAAAAATTATGGTGAAAATTAAAGCGAGAGAAGAATTCCATGTCATCCACACTTTTGTAGTTTAATATGACATCAAAATATTTTTTCAATAATTAAATTTTTAAAAATTATTAAGATTTCATTACCGTGTCATCCTGGTCTGTAATACTGTCCAGCACCCTCTGTTGAGCACGTAATGCAGCTTTGTCGAATAACGGCAGGAATTGTAACGGGCAGGATAGAAGCAGTTCGCCGAGTGACATGCAGCTCTCGAATAAAGTAGAAGCGCTGAAATGATAGTATCTTTTTTTCTGAAGGTCCTATTATAATATTTTGAAACATTTTAAAAGTGATTAAAATTATTAAATTAAGGTTTGAACACTGAACAGGTTAACTATAGCTTAAATTACAAAGATAAAGCTTCATTGCTTCAGTGAAATTAGTCCATTAAAGCCACACATAATTGATCTTTAGCTACTCGGATCCTCTCAAGGCACTTTTTCTAGGGTCGGTCGGTAGGACAAAAAAAAAGGTGAAAAAAAAAAAAACAGTTTTCCATCGGCAGGAAATCTATTGTGTCGGCGGGTCCGCGAAGCTAAGAATCAATTATGTGTGGCCTAAGTGAAAACAACCTGCTTACTTGACTGTAACTCCATAGTGATCCAGGGAATCAGGCTGCTGAACCAGATCTAGCAGGTCAGTGCGATGATGCTCCAATAAATAACTTTCAAGAAGTTCTGTAACAAAAACATACTTATAATTATAATATACCTGAACGGAAATAGAAGCCCTGACCAGAGTGTGCTCATTCTTCCAGAATCCAGAAAAAACTATTTGCCATTATTTTAATATTCTTTTCAACCAAAATATTATAACAAAACAACCCAAGTCAGGGTCACTGAGTAACAATATCACGAGCTGTTGTGTGAATTAATATCACTCGAGCCCGCAGGGCGAGAGTGATATTAATTCACACAACAGCGAGTGATATTGTACGAAGTGAACCGACGCGTGGTTGTTTTGTTTTTATCACCTGGTTTTACCTCAAATTTAAAGTTATAAAGAGAGACTATTTTCTGCCATTACAAAAATGTGACGTCACCATGGAGCAACAATGGATATGACGTCACAATCCCATTGTTTTGGCCATTGTTTGGTTTGTGACGTCATCAGGCAGCTGAAATGCTGGTGATGTCATAACCATTGTTGAAAAATATCACCCTTGAAGGGTGGTATTTCTTACAATATCATAGGCCCTGATATTTTGACTGCAAACAGTGATATTCACAGCCAACCAGGTGATAAACAAATTATATAGGAGTTTTACAGGACATGATTCACAGGAGGTGATCATAAAAAAAAGCTAAGCAAAACAGTTCCAATTCGCAGATTTCATGCCAGTCCAAAATACGTTGGTTCAATTATGGTAACAAATTTCAACAAATATTCCCATTAACTATGATTGAAACTTTTTGGCCCGGACTGCACCTTTTAACTCCAAAAAAAATTGAAATTTTCCCTTTTGTCTATTAAATTAAAGGTTAAAAAGATGAAGCAAAACATAAGGGGGGCGGGGTAGCTGCTTCGTTTAGGGTACGTTGTTACAGGTTGAGATAAAGCTGGGCACAATACAGAGGCACATGAAGCTGTGGAGGGGGGGTTGCTCATCCATATAGGGCCAGTGGCGCCCACCTTATATAAGTTATGGAAATTGTGACTAAGGCTATAATATCAGGGTCGCAGCCTGCATTGGGGTAGGAGGACCCCCCTAGAATTTGGCAGACATTTTTTTTAACATACAAAAATCTCAATTTTCTGTGGTTTTCAGTGTGTATGCCTCCGGATCAGACTCCGCCACGGCGCCACCCCTAGGATTCAGCCCAGGCTACGGCCCTGAATATCCAGCAGGTGCTCGCCAGATCATAGGAAGACCCCCCCAACCCCCACCCCCAACAACTGACCAGATGTCACCAGAACCCCACCCCCCCCCCCTCCCTCAAGTTCTTTCATTTTCTCTCTCCAAATTAGTTCCAAGCTCAGTCTGTGCCAATCTGACGCAATGTCAACCATCAACTTTGACATTTTTCTATTCAGTAATCTCCATAACACATTTACCAATGACTTCTGTACTTTCTGCTTCATTCATTGTCTACATTTAGGGGGAAATTCAAGCTCCTGTCAAATTCTGAAATGTCAAAACAAGCGCGCCATTTTCTTCTGTGTTTTTCATTCCAAAATTTGAACTCGAATTCTAAACTTCAGGAAAATAGCAGATTAAAGTTATTTCTGAGGTAAAAAATTATCTATTTATGATTTATAAAGATTCTAGTCTCCATTACATATTATTAAAGCTTCTTACCTTTATCAAACAGCTTTGTATTATTTTCGCAACTAAATTCCAAAACGCCTATGAAAAATTGGAGGGAAAGTTGATTGTTTTTATCCTGAAACAAACAACTGTTTTTTGCTGTTTGTGGACAATTCAAGGCTGCTGAAGACAACAAAAGATGTCAGAAAGACGTTCTGGGTATTGTATCAGTAGATTTAAGTGGAATGTGCATGATATCTGTAGTTATTGGTGTGAAAATGAAGCTCTTTTGTTTGTGTAGCTGAGACTGAGAGCTGTCAATTGGGGTGGGGGGTCCAAAAACACTGTGTCTGATCGTCAACCATTAGATATTCGGGGCTTGGAAATTATTTACGGTAACTAACCGCCATACAGTACCTATTAATACCTGTGATTCATGCAAATTCAATTTAATATTTTCTCTTCAATTATGGGGGGGGGGGGTTGCAGAGAGAGCCATGAGCGGCGAACCACAGCGTCATTTACGTGCATTGTCAATTAGCAAAGCATTTTGAAGTCATTGTATCTGGATGGCACTTGACACTTGTAACAACACTTGATTGCAATTCTGAAAGACAGTGGTCTGGCTTCCTTTCACACCTACTGCAGGTAACTCCAATCCCATTCTTGACAAGTGCTATTGACACTGACAGAAGTGACCTGTCATATTAAAGTGAGAAGTGCAATCAGCTGGGTCAGTTATAGGCCTACCATAGAGGCTCACATCAAGTTATATTCATATGGAGGTGAATGTCTTCAATGACAGTCATTCAGACTGTTGAAATCATTGAAGGATGCAATCCACCCAATACACACTTAACGTTATGTTGTAGCTTCTTTTAATGGTTATGGAGGTCTACGGATTTTGGAGTGAGTCTGACAAGCTTAGCTCAAAATGCTGGTGTTTGCTGCTCAGTTGTTATCCCTGGTCTTAGCAGTTACACCTAAGGAAATATGAGTGCTTACTTTTGACCACCTATTAGTCCACCATTGACATGCATCAGTGATGTCACTGCATGACAGCTCAGGTCACACCTTTAAAATTGAATTGAGTTGTTAATTTGAGACATGTATGTATGTGACAATTCACATATTATATGACTCATCCATTCAGTGACACTCAGTGTGCGTACCCAAACTTGTAACAAAGCATGCTAAGAGTAGGAAAGAACTCATTTAGGTGTACAGCTTATTTCATTATAGGCGCATACACATTCCTATACTTTTTCTGTGGCTTCTTGATATGTTTAGAAAATTTTACACGCACAACTAAAGCTTGGCCTACGTTTGCACAATATGCATTGCAAGCAGTATTTTTTATTTTTTTTCCTGCAAGTGAAAGCAAAGTTATCAAGTTAGTCACTCTTGACCAAGGAAATTCAGGTGACACAAGTATAACTGAAGTCACTAAAGTGAAGTACGTAGCAAAATCTTTGTGAAGTCAGAGAGAATTTGCTAGTCCGTCACTTTGATGCAGAAAAGAGTGGACTCTTGCACTGTGAAAATGGCACTTCCTGTGTCATCATGCTGATGATTTGTCATGATCATACCCAATACTTTCAATGTTAATTAAGGAGACTTATCCCACTTGTTGGTGACAGCCAAGTGGAAGAATTATGCATCTGATTTTCACTCTAAAATCAGTTATGACAAGTCAAATGGCCTTCTCTCGATTATGACTAATCAAACAGCCTCTATGTTTCCCATGTTGAAAGTAGAGAAGGTGACACTTCATCGGCTATCATGGGTCAAGAAGTGCATTTTTCACAGTGAACTGGTCCTCATATTTTCTATATTAAAGTGACAGACTGTAAGTGGTGATATTTTTGAGGGAGTATTTCAGCAATAATGACAACCTCAGTTTTGGCTGTCAACAGGCACTTAACCCACAAGTATTCCACCATGAGTCACATTAGAAATTCTGGGAATTATTGACAAGATATTTCATGCAGATATACATGCATGTAAATGTTGCCGTCTATAGATATGTTGTTAGATCCCAATTTTGAGACTCAACAAACTCAATATCAGCAGAAACAGCATTCATTTTGTTGGAAAAACAAGAATCAGTGGATGTCAAGTTGCCAACTAGGTCTTCCTTGCTTTACAAACCCAGTGAGGTGGTGAAGTGACAAACCTCCAAAACATAAGGCTTATCTGCATGTGTGATGATTACTGTTACTTGACTCCATTGTGACCCATATGAGTGACAGTTACCTTTTTGGAGTCTGAGGTTTGAGCTACATCAGTTTTCGTCTTAATCACACATCAATGAAGTGCAGAAAATGTGTTTTCAGTCCAAATAGTTGAAACAAGTGATGTTTTGCAGCTTTTGCTATTGGCTGACTAGGTCAATGCTAAACATCCTCAGCCATACTGCATTTTTAAAAGTTTGACAAGTGTGATAAACCACAACATGGTGTTAAAAACAGAA
Source organism: Platynereis dumerilii (assembly GCA_026936325.1). Lineage (NCBI taxonomy): Eukaryota > Metazoa > Annelida > Polychaeta > Phyllodocida > Nereididae > Platynereis > Platynereis dumerilii. The sequence continues at coordinate 12,826,000 of JAPTHN010000006.1, read as the reverse complement.
ATTCACTCATTTGATGCAAAGAAAATATATAAGCTCATCGGGAAAAAAATTGAGGCTGGTTGCCAATTTTCTTTGCTCCACAAACAGTTACACATGAGCCAAAAACTTAGAAACATCATCATTTATGACCCTATTATGTTTTCATCTCATCAGATGAGAATTCAACGAAGTTTAGTTGACAAAATGGCATAACATCACTTGTTTCACTTATTGCAGACGGCAATAATGTATGTGTAAAATTTTGTTGGTCATGGAACTGAGATTTTTTTACTATTTATATTTTCTCCTTCACTGTGCACCTTTTGAGAGGCTTGTTGTTTAGTGGAAGAAATGGTCTCAGGTGCCTCCAGATGCCATATATTGGCCTGGCATTACAAAAATTTTCCTGGGGGGCCATGCCCCCAGACCCCCCTAGTATGCGAGTGGCTTCGCCACTCGACCGTGCATTTCAGGTTTTTTTCTCTTAAGCCAATCACATCCCTGCATATTACAAACGAGACGGCTTCCAGTCATTTAGGGACTACGCATTGAAGCGTCATCACCATGTTAAGAAATGCCCCCACCAGATATTAGTATTCATTTCAAGAATACCAAGATTGAATTTATTTATTTCAAACTGTGCAATAAATTTTTTATTTAGAAAAAAAACTCCAGGCTCCCACACACCTTCATATGTAATGGTTGCCCCCTAAAGACATTGTTGACGAATGAACGATAGCTCTGTGCCCAAATTATTTCAGTAATTTACAAAATATTTTTTATTGCAAGCAACAATTATAATGAATTATTGTTCCATTATTTAATTATCAGATTATTATAGGCCTAATGTAATTAAATTATAAATTGTGAATATGAATTGTCTTTGAAGACACACTTGCACACAATCCTGTTCAGTGTTGTTCATCTATTATACTCCCACACAAATTTCTAAATGAGGTTATAAACTTTTCAGGCGCTCAAAGAAGCAGGTTGACTATTCTCGCTTCGCCGCTGATGATTTTGAAGATGACGGTAAGTTCACAGTGCTTAGAGGGGTTGGATAAACTAGGCAACTACTGCAGCAGACAACAGTCGCAAGTTTACATCCCTAATCCTAGACCATGGCTGTAAAAATTTGCAGTCCTATTTAAATTGCTTGAGAAATATCTGTTACCTAGTTGTCTGTGCTGTTGCATGGTGACGTAGTCTGTTCAGTAGGAGAAGTCAAGTTTACCTGCAGAACAAATTTCAACTGTGACCTTTCTTGTCATTGACAACTTGTTGTCTACACTACATATATTTAAAGTACAAATTCTTGCTTTGGAGTGCTGTACTAAACACTGCTTAAGTTTGCTGTATTTACATATGAACCTACCGGTATGTAATGACATTTACATGAATATTGTCATAAATCAATTAAAATGTTAATCTTTTTGCTGCTGACGCCCTGTTTATCTGCTTTAAGACAGTGGTAAGAAAGTTATTATGTTGTGCTTGGTTTGGTATTTCTGAAAAAAATTTAGGATAGACCCTACATTTGTGAAATTCTAATTAGTTGACAATTCATTCTACAAAGTCCTATCAATTAACTATTGTCACTCTATGTCTTATTATTGATGTTGATTTGTTTCGCTGCTGACGTCTTCTAGAAAGTTGTTATAGTGGTAAGTTTACGATTATGTCTCAAAGGCCCGCCGTCGTAGTCCCCAGATTTGCATTGAGAATGAACTTGATAAAACATGTAAAATTATGTCTGGGTATTATCATTGTATTATTCTTATCTATGCCTGGTTTTGGTCTAGTGGTACACTCTGATAGCATGCCTTGTCCAGGGTTCAAATCCAGCTCTTGCTGGGTCGCCTGCCACTGGGCCTATGTTGGACGGCTGTTTCAATTATCCTTTGCCTCATTGCCGTGTGCTCCTCCCGTCCTAATTGGCTTACTAAGTGCATAAATACAGGACGTAAAGCCTCAATCATCCATTCCACCCATCTCCAATGCCTGCATGATATTGTTGAATGTGTCTTAATGTGGTATATTTTGTATTGAAGATGACTTCGCTGAGATGACCCCTCCTGTGACAAAGAAACCATCAAAAACACCGACGGCAAAGGAAGCCAAGCCCAAGAAACCAGAAAAGAAGAAAAAAGAACGGCCGAAGAATTTCGAGTCGGAGGAAGAAGATGAAGAGGAAGAAGTATTCAAGACAAAGAAAAAGGGGTAAGACGGAGAATAATTTAAATTACGGCCATCTCTAGGGATGCACCGAATGCCACTGATACCACTTTTTCACTTCCAATCCGATACTGATCCTGGTATTTTGTTGTTGATACAACCGATACTGATACCATTCCGATACCGATACCATTGATTATAATATAGAGTAGTGCATCCGATCCGAAACCGCGTTTTAGTGCTGGATCGGCACTGATGCTGATCCTCAGTATCTCGATTACAGAATTTTAAAATTGATTAATTTATGGCCGAAAATCAAATCGCAATCGATTTAGCCATTTTCTCGCCATTCAGGAGAATAGGTAAATTTCTGTTCTGTTTTACAAGATTGTCTTGCTGAAAGGCTGAGAGCCTGTGATATTAAATTGAAAATGCTATTAGCAATTAGGACTTGACGCTCCCTTTAGAACTTTTTAATCTGCTGCAGCTTCACACAGGTAAAACCAATCCAATTGACCAATCCAGTTGCAATTTACTCTTAAAATCTGGATTTCGAGTCCACATTAGGCCCAGTAGTCATTTATGATATTATAGGAAATTTGAAAAGATTTATTTCAAATTAGTTGTGCAAACTGAAATTCAGTTTCAAAAAATATTTTATAAAATTTTTATTTTCGCAGAAAAGCTGCCGACAAGTATGAAAGGGATTTGCAATTGGCTTTGAAAATATCAATGACAGAATCGCAGGAAGGAAAGGAAGAAACGGAGAAGGGAAAAGGAGAAAAAGTAGAAAAGGACAAAGGAGAAATGGAAAAGGAAAGTGAGGAGGAAAAATCGGAAAAGGAAAATCAGTCGGAAATCGAGGAGGAAGATTCTGCAGAAAATGAGGTCGAAGAAAAACGGAAAAAGACGCCCGTCAAAAGGTCACCACGCAAGCCACCGCCTAAAAAGCCAAGACGAAGTAAGAAATTAATTATTACCTAGTCGTTAAGTTTTGCTGCTAGCTCCAGCAGATCCTGGGGTCATAGTCATGACTACCGCCATGTGGCTGTCACATGGTAGAATTTTGCGTTCTGTGGACACCTTAGCCTAAGTCCGAGCTCAGCACTCTTGATTGAACTCTTAAGCGACGCGTCTACAAAAGCTGCATAGATTTTCGTGTTGAAACAAATGAGGTGAACAGGACAACTGAGAGTGTACGATGTATCCTGATAATAAACGTTGCTGAAAGGCACACACTTAACTGCTTAACCAGCAGTTCAAAAACATCTCAGCATCACACTTAATCGTAATGTTATTCAGATCCGATAGAAGATGACGAAGACTCCTTAGATGTTCCGGAAGACGAGGGGGGTAAAGGAGGGCGGTCTCGCCGGGCGGCAGCGAGTAAAGCTGCGGCTAAATTAGTCGTTGACGAAGAAACGGAAGAATCTGTGGAGTCAGAGGAAGAGGCGCCTGCTGATGAAGGTTCGTAAATTCATTCACAGAAAGTATGTCTAATTATAGCACAGTCTTAGTCGCTTTTAGATAGATAGATAGATATGGTAAGTGCAGCCCTCTAAGCCCAGTTCTGGGCGCTCACGATGGTTGATTGATGAGATGAGAGAGAGAGCAGGAGTCCTCAACATGTTACACATTTACCCCATGTGAGGGATCTTTTACTTGCCCAGCACAGACACTGATACAAGGGGCCGCCAATTTAACGTCTCATGCGAACGACATCCAGCTGGGATTTGCTCATAAAGGTACACTGATAATTTCGGGTTCCCCAACCAGGAGTTGGTAGAAGCCTAGGAGACCTGTATTTTTGGTCTAATATCAAAGCTTTTCCAACTTACTTAGGCTACTTTGTCAGGATTGTCTCGTGGACTCTTACAAATATGAGTCAAATTGTTTTCATTCTTATATTTTTTCACAACTCTTTTTTCGGAAACTTCTTTATTTCTTTAACTGCTCCTCGCAACTTTAGTTTGTATGTAAATTTAATCTTTCATGAAACACTTTCATTTCTTGTAATTTTTTTTTAATGTTACATTTTTACAAATCTTTGAAATTTTATATTTCGCACGCCTTTTGTCTTCTTTGCAATTAATGGGCTTTTTGCTATTTAGTTTATATTGTGTGACTTGAATATTTTGCTTTATTTTTATTATTCTTCCTATGTAATATTTTGCTCTAACTTTAACAATCTTTCAGTTAACTATTAGTTATTCATTTTTTCTTGCAACCGTAGGTTTCTTTGTTTTACTTAAAACTTTTTTTATAACTTAATATAACTTTTAATATTTTCATGTAACTTTACTTGGAATATAAATTTGTTCATGTAGCTTCCTAAATCTTTTAACGTAACCTCAATCTTTCCCTGTAACTCTAATCTTCCCTTGTAACTTAATCTTCTTCCTGTGACTTAATCTTCTCCCTGTAACTTTAATAACCTGTAACTTTAATCTTTCCCTTTAACTTGAATCTTTCCCTGCAACTTCAATCTTCTTTGTAACTTTAATCTTTCCTTTTTGCTTTAATCTTCCCCCTGTAACTTTTATCTTCCCCGGCCCTGTAACTTCAATCTTCTCCCTGTAACTTTAATCTGTTCTTGTTGCTTTAATCACTTCCTGTAACGTCAATCATCTCCCTTAACTTCAATCTTTTCTTTTGGCACTTTAGGGAGCAACAGTGAAATAGAGGAATCAGACGATGATGATTTCAATCTTGGAGAAGACGAAGATCTCGAATTTGGTTACGGAAAAAAACGAAAAGCTGCGACCAAGAAAAAGGGGAAAAGTGTAAAACAAGCGAAAACTGGAGGAGGACCAACTATGCCGGCTTCTGCACCAAGGCCAAGATTAACAGCTACAGGTAGTTCAGTCCATTAAATTAAGACTTTGTCTTTGATTTTGAAATACTCTTACTTTTCCAAAGTAGTATTGTAAACTTTATAAATTCAATATTTTTATAATTTTGCATGGAATTAAACAATTGCTAGTGACAGACAACTAAATATATGTATTATCTTCCTTTTGATAAATTTGTTATTTATGTATTGTACTAATTAATGAGCTGTCTCTGAGAAAATCAGGCGGGGGTGTCCGGATGGCCCGACTCGGATTTTGATGAAATTTTCACCAAATGACCTTCAAATAGATTAACGAGGACTGGTGAAGTCCGTTTTGTCATCCGACAAATTTTTCCATGCTATTGGGCCTATTCAAAAATAGATGTCAAAACTGCCTAAAATATATTTAAATTAAAATATATAGTAAAAATGCCCAACTTTGACGATGTAATTCTCAAATCCGGGCGCGTCGTTTGAAAAAGTGACCATGGGGCATCTTCAGGTATGCCTTGAACCTCCAAAAACCAATGTCCGCCCGGTGGAACTTTTCCGTATATTTTTGTAATTGACACAATAAAAAACGCAAAAACGGACAATTTTGAGGCAAAATGACGGAACCACAAAATTCAAAATTTTTCATATCTCAGCTAATAATACCTCTATTTCAACAAATAAAGTGTCAATTCCTATGTTTTTAGACATGGGGAGCTGATTTATGGGGTTATTTTGATCATCAAAGGTCAAGGTCACCACGAAATGTCAAGGTCAAACACCAAAAAATCCAAAAATTGCAGTTTTTTTGGCATCTAACACCCACCAAAATACCCGAATCATGTAATATTGCCAATAGTATGATGCTTAACTATAGAACAGTTTATATTCATCAAGTAGAAAAAGGAATTATCCTTAAATATTATGCATACACCGTACAGCTCCTGTCAAAATACGGATATTCCGAATTCTTACGACAACAAAAATCATGAATCGATGGCGTAGATCGGGTCCTGATGTACATATTAATTGTATCTGTTCATCCATACATTTTGAGAAAGCTTAAACACCAAGGATTCTAAAAACTGGTATTTCAATATATTATTATATTGGCTATGGCGGCCATCTTGGAGTTTCCCAAAATGGCCATCCGAAAACCTTTTTTGCTCATATCATCAGATCTATTTGGGCTAGAGTGATGATTTTTGGGTCAAAATGTTTGTATTCAGGGCAGGAATATTCAATACTTTTTCCCATTACACTGCTAGTGGACTATTATCCACAAATTGACATAAGCACTTTAATTTGCTGGGGAAAATATTGTCAAATGAAAAAGTCATTTGAGGATACATTCTGTGTTCCTGATGTACAAAAATGAATTCAGAGCTTTTGAAATCAAAGTAATGTGTGCTGCTCTGCTTGTATTAAGAGAGCTTTGTTAGCCATATAGTATTATTGGTGTTATGTAACATGATTGGATGGTAAGGAGGACAGAAATTATTTTTGTTTTTAAGAAACTGAGCCAATTATAATAACAAATTGATAATAATTGTGTATATTGAAGTTCAACAATGCGCAATGAAGCTTCATCAACTTTTTTTTTTTCTGTGGCATATTACTGAGTGTCAGTGAAGTACCTGGTGTCTTTCAGGCTACAGTGACTTGCACATCACTGACACTATTTTTGGGAGTTTTCAACTCATACTTAGTACAGATTATTAATTACAACCTGCTTTTTAAATGGTAGGTCGGATATATTAGGGACTCCTTACATAATATGATGGAGCTATTGAACTTTTCTGAATATAAGTGGATAGATAGATAGATAGATAGATAGATAGATAGACAGATAGATAGATAGATAGACAGATAGATAGATAGATAGATAGATAGATAGATAGATAGATAGATAGATAGATAGATAGATAGATAGATAGATAGATAGATAGATAGATAGACAGATATGGTAAGTGCAACCTTCTAAGCCCTGTTCTTGGCACTCAGGCATGTTGATTGATTAGATGGGAGAGAGCGGGAGTCCTCAAATGCTACACATTTATATATCCAGTGTGAGGGGTCTTTCGCTTACTAGACACTGATACAAGGGTGGCCAATTTAACCTCTCATCCTGACAACATCCAGTTCTGCTGGGATTTTGCTCATGAAGATCCACAGAAAATTTTCGGTTCCCTACCCCAGGCTCGAACCCATGCGGGCAAAGACCTTCAGTAGAGCACTCGGCCACTCGATCAAGCGCCTGGCAGCGACAAACTGCTAAAACTTTCTTTTTATAAAGAGATCATCACACAATATTATGTCAAGTGAATATGATAAATGTGTTTTTTCAATAATTATGGCTTAGTTTAAAACTAAGAGCGATTGAGTGACCCTGGCCAGTGCTATTCTCCATTGTCTATTCTTCATTCTAGTTTCTATTCACTTCAGACTCGTGTTGCTGCCACGTTTTCTGACTTTCTTGTTTGCAGCTGTTTAGCATTCACAACTACCTTGTGTAAATCCTCTCCCTATAAATACACAGTGCGCCAATCTAGTGCGTCACATTTATTAAACAGGTTATTTTAATCCTTCATACCCAAATTTGATTAAAAGTCAAATATTCAGAATCACAAAAAACAACAGAAAACCCGACATCATAATCGAACTGAACAGGTGTGACACCAACAGGTAACTTGACATGTTTTCAACTGTTATTATTGTACTTATGTTCATATTTTAAGAATATCTGATTTCGTATTAAAAAAATTAATTGAACAGCAAATTTTCAAATTTCTCATGAGTTGTACATTTACCAACATTTATGGTAATTAAACACATGTATATTAAGTGTTTGAAATTGATCAGATTATTGGTTAAAATTGTAATAAATGTACTCCATCATGTCCGGCGTTGTCCGCATATTAAGTTCTAGTTATTTATAAATTAATTTAGGAAAATTTGCCTTTGGTGTCATTTTCCATAAACATATAAATACACAAAACTGTAACAGAGCTGCGTGTGAGTTGAACAGGTGGCTGAATGGTAAAATTCCTCAACCACACCATTTTCTGGATGCATGAATTCTCATCTGATGAGATGTAAATATATTGAATTATAAAGGGCAATTATTGAGGCATGTGGGATGGGATGCAAATAGCTGCCAATTTTTTCATCAATGACGAGGGCAGTTCACTTATTTATCAAAGATTTTGAGTTTTTGACCCATATGTAACTGTTGGTAGAGCAAAGAAAATAGGCAGCCATTTGTATCCACTTGCCTCAAATATTATCCTTTATGACCCCAAATATTTTCTCATTGGATGAGCAGCCTTGTTTTTTACAAGTAGTTTGGTTGAGGATGTTTAGCGTTGTCCCAATGGCAAAGAATAACCCGTTCACTTGGGCTACTTACAGACGGCACTGTAACCTTTTATACTCTTATAGGTTTCTTTGGAAAAGACAGTCAAAGGCAAATAATCCAAATAAAGAACTACAACTTTATATGTCCACACGAGGTGCATTGATGGCAATCAACTCATATTTTTGTGTTTTAAGTAACATTGACATGTATTGCTGATGAGAAATGTGAAAATTTGTTTTTCATTGGTTTTTTTAAAAAGAAAGTTATAGAATCATGTTTTACTCATAATATGAACAGAATTATGGAAATGTCAATAAATCAAATACAGATTTCATTAAAACAAAAAATTAAGAAAATATGTAAAATACTTTTTGGTGTCATACATGTTCCTTTCGATATGATATTAGTTTTTCTGGTTTTGTTTATTTGTGTATCTGAAAGTTTGATTTTTAATTAAAGTTGGATTTTGGGTATTAAGGATAAATGAATAAAATCATTAATTCTATTGATATGGCCATTAAGTCAAAAGGGGATATTGTGTTGATCAATACATAAACAAAAGGTTTTAGCAATTTTATCATTGCCACTTTTATTTGAAGTACTTGAATAGCAAAATATGAGTTGAAATATATTGTAAAAAAAGTGTGAGTGATGTACAAGTCAGTATCCTAAAGGAAACCAGGCACTGCCACTAAGTATTATGCCACAGGAAAAAAAAAAAGTTGATGAAGCTTCATTGCGCATTGTTGAACTTCAATATACACAATTATTATCAATTTGTTATTATAATTGGCTCAGTTTCTTAAAAACAAAAATAATTTCTGTCCTCCTTACCATCCAATCATGTTACATAACACCAATAATACTATATGGCTAACAAAGCTCTCTTAATACAAGCAGAGCAGCACACATTACTTTGATTTCAAAAGCTCTGAATTCATTTTTGTACATCAGGAACACAGAATGTATCCTCAAATGACTTTTTCATTTGACAATATTTTCCCCAGCAAATTAAAGTGCTTATGTCAATTTGTGGATAATAGTCCACTAGCAGTGTAATGGGAAAAAGGATTGAATATTCCTGCCCTGAATACAAACAATTTGACCCAAAAATCATCACTCTAGCTCAAATAGATCTGATGATATGAGCAAAAAAGTGTTTCGGATGGCCTTTTTGGGAAACTTCAAGATGGCCGCCATAGCCAATATTATAATATATGGAAATACCAGTTTTTAGAATCCTTGGTGTTTAAGCTTTCTCAAAATGTATGGATGAACAGATACAATTAATATGTACATCAGGACCCGATCTACGCCATCGATTCATGATTTTTGTTGTCGTAAGAATTCGGAATATCCGTATTTTGACAGGAGCTGTACAGGGTATGCATAATATTTAAGGATAATTCCTTTTTCTACTTGATGAATATAACCTGTTCTAAAGTTAAGCATCATATTATTGGCAATATTACTTGATTCGGGTATTTTGGAGGGTGTTAGATGCCAAAAAACTGCAATTTTTGGATTTTTTGGTATTTGACCCTGACATTTCATGGTGAGCATGACCTTTGATGATCAAAATAACCCCATAAATCAGCTCCCCATGTCTAAAAACATAGGAATTGACACTTTATTTGTTGAAATAGAGGTATTATTAGCTGAGATATGAAAAATTTTGAATTTTGTGGTTCCGTCATTTTGCCTCAAAATTGTCCGTTTTTGCGTTTTTTATTGTGTCAATTACAAAAATATACGGAAAAGTTCCACCGGGCGGACATTGGTTTTTAGAGGTTCAAGGCATACCTGAAGATGCCCCATGGTCACTTTTTCAAACGACGCGCCCGGATTTGAGAATTACATCGTCAAAGTAGGGCATTTTTACTATATATTTTAATTTAAATATATTTTAGGCAGTTTTGACATCTATTTTTGAATAGGCCCAATAGCATGGAAAAATTTGTCTGATGACAAAACGAACTTCACCAGTCCTCGTTAATCTATTTGAAGGTCATTTGGTGAAAATTTCATCAAAATCCGAGTCGGGCCATCCGGACACATATTGGGCTATCCGCCTGATTTTCTCAGAGACAGCTCATTAACTTAATTTTCATCTCGCTTCAGTTATGCCAGTGAATAAGGAGCCAAGCCGACCTCCCTTGAAGACGCCAAAATCTGCTCTGTCCATCTACGACAATGCCCCAGCTCGCTCACCAGGTGGCTCCCTGGTAATTAGAAAACCCTCATGGGTTCCCCCTGGTGAGTGATTTGTAAAATATTTTCCGCTTTGTTTTCTTAGATTTGAGTATTTCTCATAAAGGATATTTTATTTGATAATAATTTATTTTGGATGAGAGAACATATTAAAGCAAATGTGTGAGATCTTACCAAATTAATTTTGTGGACAACAAACACAAGAAATAGTCGCAATGCTTGCCTGGGCAAAATGGATATTGGGGGAGGGGAAAGAAGTTACAAAGCTAAAAGAATCAGTCGTCTATGTATAGGGCTAGATAATGTACTTCATCATTCACAAGAAGATGGTACTCCATCTAGTATTGGGCCTAAGTTGCCTAACTTGGTGTAACACTGATGCTCTAATTTCATAAAATAGGCTATGTTTTTGGCATTTATTTGTCCTACTTTGATAACAGTATTACTTTCAGAAGTTTCCATATGACTTAAACAGGATTATTTTCATATTTTGCAGGACCCTCTGGTACGGCTCGATCTCCAAACATTGACGCTAAATCGCCCGGAGGACTACGGCTCGGCCTCAGTCGGAAAATTAAAACGAAACCTCTTCACTCTGCCGCTAAAGTGTCTTAATATCAACTTATTCTTAACTCTTCATCTGTACATTTTCAATTCATTATATTCATGGTCTCATTTGTAGATATATCATTTTGTAGTTAATGAATTTTATTTAAGTGTTGTACCATAGGTCTACAGATTCTCGCACATTCTTGAAAAGCCTGTAAATTTCCTATTAACCCTAACCGGACTGAAGGGACATTTATGTACATCCCCAGCTTACTGCCTGTTGAGCCATTTATGTCCCTAAAATATGCTGCTATCCCTGATGACGTCGCAAGCACAGGATTGTTTTTTTGGGGCTGATCAGTCCTGTAAGTGTTAAAGCTGTTATGTCCGGAGATTAAAAGATTATCAGTAAACAAATATTTGTCATATTCTCATGGATACTTATACTTAACTGCCATGCTAAGTGCACTCTATGATAGTATATGAAGACATATATATATGCCTTGAAAAATATCAACAGATAATTTTTAATGCCGTGAAAAATCTTGTGTTTGTTAACCCAGCAATCAATTCAGGGTTCTCCTGGAAAATCGCTGTTATTTAAACTAATTTAATCATTTTTAGTTCGAAAAAAAAAAAATTATATTGATTGGCAATGTATAACATCTTCAATATCTATCAGTTTAATGTGTTTGTCTGCAAGTTGAATTTGAAAAAGAATCAACGGACCTAGTAGCTTTAAGGGTGTTCAATTCTTTGACGTGGTTATGAACCTGTGAAAAACTCAAATCTTATCATAAATCCAAGTGGACTGAGAACTTGGGAGAAGTTATCAAGAATTTTTTGTTTAACTGTGTTTATTATATTTAAAAAATTGTAATGAAATAAATATGAATGGCCTATAAATAAATATTGCTGCCTGACAGTTCAATATGTTGTTAAGGATTTGCTATCAATTGGAATGTTGGCTTGTTGAAAATTGTGCATTAATGCAACCAATTTGTTTTGTGATTTTTTACTAACAGAAAATAATCAATGGAATTATTTTTGTATACCAATCTATAAAGAAGTGTCCAATCAATTGTGCTTTCAAAGTGTGGCATTCTTAAATAACACAATATTTTATGAAATGTTACAATGTCATTCTCAGCCCGAATTATTCAATCTTTATTACTGATTATTTACTCAAAATTGTCCTGCATGAAAAGACAACTTGTACATTGAATTTATAATTTTATTGGCCAAATTGGTGTGTATCTAATTTATTGTAAATAGATATTAATTACTTAATAAAAGTATTAAATATTACATAAAATATTTAATTGTTGTTTCTCATTCTGGGATGTTAACAAAATGCTGCATTTGAATTTCGTGAAATTCATGTAGCACGTGACTTTCATTAAAAATTGTGACTTGTGATATAGATGGTCAAATATATTCAGTACGAGTGATGAGTTAGCATTGTTTTGACGATGTCAATGGTCTTATCATGTTGATGGTCTTATAAAGATGGTCTTCATCTGATTTTCTGAAGTTTGACTTCGACGTTGAGAACTCTTCCAGTTTCACTTCAGCAGAGCTGATTCTCTTGGTGTCCAGTTTTGGGGGTGAGACTGATCCTGCGCAGCTGCAAACCCTCGGCCTTTGCCTGTGTAGTGTACACCTTCATGACACAGCCCTCAATGCCCTTCAAATTGTTCATGTAGTGTGGACATATGTTATCATTTAAATTTGCATACATGTCACATCGTATCCGGTAGAGTTCTCTCACCAGGGGCTTGGTGAGGCAGTCTGTTGTGCTGTGTCTATAAATAGCACTAACCTACACCCCAGCTCTGATCCTGGCTGTGTGAAGCTACCCAAACAACTTTGCCTTTTTGCCAGAAGTTGAAATCATTGACTGAACCGTTTAAGGTGCTAGTGCTAAGCCAAACACATGAAAATTCTGGCCCCAACGGCCTTTTCTAGTTCGTTATTAACTTATTATATAGAGTTACTTCCAAATGGGAAATCATAGGAGCTGTGATTGATCAGGACATGGATAACAAAACTCAATATGTAATAATAAATTGTTGTTTATTTGAAATGAATATATCGGATCTTGCAAAAATGTATACTTTATAAGCTCCAACCAGTGTAAGCGTTTATCCAACGTTTTGATGTAGAATGGAATGCAGCCAGTATGAGGCCAATTTGTCTATTTGTTAAAAAAAAACACATATCAAATAAGTAGTATCCTAGACAGCAGTTGAAGAATTATAAAAAAGCTAATTATCTGTTAGTCCGTTCCCGGCAAAAGTCTCTTTTTCAAAATCTCGTACATCATCCTGTATCTATAGTATTCAGCTGAGTTACAATTGATTTTCAATGCTGTTTTCGAAGCAATATTGTCAGCGAATCTGCACACAAAAACTCCACAATCGTCTGAATTTTTCTGACGTGGCACATTTCTCTCGGTGGAATAACGCCATCTATGGGAGGGAATGCTCTTCAGCTTGTCGAGGTGTTCCTCGTTCAGGTACTGCCGGATCTGTTTTGAAAAGACAGTAACAAGAATTAACAAATGATTTATATGCAGGTGTAGTGATACCGATACGCGATACTGGTATGGGATATCAGTGACGATAGAGCCAAAATACTGAGTAACAGGGAGTTTTAGTATCAGAATTGGACTGTCAGTCACAAGTTTAGGCCACACATAATTGATCTTTAGCTTCTCGGATCCTCTCGAGGCTCTTTTTCTTGGGTCGGTCGGTAGGACGAAAAAAAAAAAAACTGAAATCTCAATTCTTTTTTTTGGTCTAAAATCATAATTTTCATGGGGCGGTCGGTCGAAAAAAAAAAAGCGAGGTTCTTCATGTTGGCAGCAAAAACTTTTTTTGTGCAATTTTTATTAGGGCTGTCACAAACTCACAATTGATTGTAGATTTATCCCATAATGAATATATTGATTTCAAAGTGACAACATGATACTAAATATAGTATCATCATCATTATGCAGTGTACATGACAAACAACGATAATCCAAAACAGTGAGACAAAATAATATTTGTCTGTTTGCTTCTGAATTATTTGATCCCTTGGGCTCAGATTTGCCATGTGGCTGCAGTTCCCGTACCATGAATGCCTTGCAGGGGCGTCACTAGAAATGCGAGTTTGGGGGGACTGAAGTCCCAAATTCCAGAAGCGTTGTTAGAGGCCTTAGGGGCCAAGCGCGAGCCGCCGCAGAATCTAAAGAATTAGGGTGTCTGTTGATCTATGGGAACATAGTATATAGATAAACCTCAAGGTAACGACACATAGTGCACAATGTATACTATTTACAGGCTCTTTTGCTGGGCCCCGGTTATTAAATCACTACCACAGTACCATACAAGGAAAATTTAGTTTTTTTTGCCCATGATTTTTGGGGGGGCTGAAAGCTCCATTTGGGGGGCTCAGCCCCCCTAGCCCCCCCTTAGTGACGCCACTGATGCCTTGTGCTATTACAGTCTCACTTTGATATAGATAGAAAAAGAGTGACTGTTGCACTGTGAAAATGGCAATTTGTGTGTCATCATGCTGATGATTTGTCATGATCATACCCAATACTTTCAATGTTAATTGGATAAAAGAAGACTTATCCCACTTGTTGGTGACAGCCAAACGGAAGGATTATGCATCTGATTTCTACTTTAAAATCAGTTATGACAAGTCAAATGGCCTTCTCTTGATCTTGACTAATCAAACAGTCTATATGTATCCCATGTTGAAAGAAGAGAATGTGACACTTCATCGGCTATCATGAGTCACAGAGTACATTTTTCACAGTGAACTGGTCATTTTTTCTATATCAAAGTGACAGACGTATTTTGACAGAAATAGACGAAGGAAGCTGGTACTGGTAGGCCTTGACTTGTGCTAACCAGCATAGGGGGCCTTAAGCATATATGTCAAATAATTTATATTTATGAATAACTTATGTACAGAATATGTATTTTATGAGTTGAGATTGTTTACTACCCCTATGCTAACCAGGTTTCCCTCAGGCCTATATTACTGGTACTGCTCACTGGCAGACTGGCACTGGCATGATTCACCCAGTGCAAATGTTGTAGTGTCATTGGTGTGAAACAGTCCTCTATTTCCCTGTAAATAGTGAAACTGCTGTGATAGAACATAAATGTCTAATGAGCATCCAATGTGTAGCTCTGTTGGTCATTGACAAAGAAATTACTGTGAAACCAGTGAAAATAGTTATGAATGCAACTATTGCTCTGAGTCTAATAGGGCCTATATACAATTATAGGGGGAGCCACTCTGACTCTCTTTGGCTCCCATTACTGAGTTTCCACCTGGAGTTAAACTTACCTGATTTTTAGTATTTTACAAATAAATATGATGTTAAAATTAGAGTTAGCACACAGTATTTAGTATGAAATACCTTAGTGAAGAATAAAAAGTGAAATTTTGGCCAAAAACAGAGAAGAAATAATGATGCAAAAGTGACCTCAATATGGGTGAAATAACTGATGTGGGATCCACTTGAGCCTGGTTGAAACAGCAAAACTCCTTGCACTGTTTTTTTTTCAGGTGCCATACAGGTAAGCTTGGTGTGGTCTATCTGATGGGATTTTGCATCAGATCAGGTAAGGTCAGCGGTCGTCGGCGGGCACGAGAAGCTAAAGATCAATTATGTGTCGCCTTACTAAATCTGTGAAAAAGATTAAGATATTTTGAATGTCGGGTAATTTCAAAATTAGGTGGGGAAATCTGTCCGGACTAAGGCAAATTTTTTGATGAACAGCCTCCCGCATTTTAACACATGCATAACCTTTGTGTGAATTGGGCAAAGTTTGACATCAGAAGAAGTATATATATATGTGTTTGTCCTTCGAGGAAAGAACAGTCGGAAATTGAGAAACGGCATAATGCCCTCGAAAAGTAATAGTATTATTCGAACCTTTTGAATTACTGCATCGCCATTGCCTCCAAGGGAATCGTAGTATTTAATTTCATTGCTCTTCATGAAGACGACCTGAAATTAATATTAACATGAAATAATAATGGTTTTGTGAAAGGGTTGATTTGTCTGAGTAATTTATATGTATCAGTTGTTCAGCCTCAATTTTACCTAATATGACTGCACAGTGAGCATCATAGGATGAGTGCACTCCTTACAGTGCAAATATGACTGCACACTGAGCATCACAGGATGAGTGCACTCCTTACAGTGCAAATATGACTGCACAGTGAGCATCATAGGATGAGTGCACTCCTGACAGTGCAAATATGACTGCACAGTTTGCATTGCAGGATGAGTACACTCCTTACAGTGCAAATATGACTGCACAGTGAACATCATTGGATGAGTGCACTCCTGACAGTGCAAATATGACTGCACAGTGGACATCACAGGATGGGTGCACTCCTGACAGTGCAAATAGGACTGCACAGTGGACATCACAGGATGGGTGCACTCCTGACAGTGCAAATATGACTGCACACTGAGCAACATTGGATGAGTGCACTCCTTCTAGTGCAAATATGACTGCACAGTTAGCATCATAGGATGAGTGCACTCCTTACAGTGCAAATTGACTGCACGCTGAACATCATAGGATGAATGCACTCCTTACAGTGCAAATGTGACTACACAGTGAGCATCATAGGATGAGTGCACTCCTCACAGTGCAAATATGACTGCATACACTGAACATCATAGGATGAGTGCACTCCTTACAGTGCAAATATTACTGCACAGTGAGCATCATAGGATGAGTGCACTCCTTACAGTGCAAATGTGACTGCACACTGAGCATCATAGGATGAGTGCACTCCTTACATTTCAAATATGACTGCACAGTGAGCATCATAGGATGAGTGCACTCCTTACAGTGCAAATTTGACTGCACACTGAGCATCATAGGATGAGTGCACTCCTTACATTGCAAATATTACTGCACAGTGAGCATCATAGGATGAGTGCACTCCTTACAGTGCAAATGTGACTGCACACGGAGCATCATAGGATGAGTGCACTCCTTACATTGCAAATATTACTGCACAGTGAGCATCACAGGATGAGTGCACTCCTTACAGTGCAAATATGACTGCACACTGAGCAACATTGGATGAATGCACTCCTTACAGTGCAAATATGACTGCACACTGAGCATCACAGGATGAGTGCACTCCTTACAGTGCAAATATGACTGCACAGTGAGCATCATAGGATGAGTGCACTCCTAACAGTGCAAATATGACTGCACAGTGAGCATCACAGGATGAATGCACTCCTTACAATGCAAATATGACTGCACAGTGAGCATCACAGGATGAGTGCACTCCTTACAATGCAAATATGACTGCACACTGAGCATCATAGGATGAATGCACTCCTTACATTGCAAATATGACTGCACAGTGAACATCATAGGATGAGTGCACTCCTGACAGTGCAAATATGACTGCACAGTGAGCATTATAGGATCAGTGCATACCTTACTGTTAAATATGACAATGCAGTACGCACTGTAAGGTGAATTTACTCCTTACGGTTCAAATTTTATATAACTACAATTCCTTGGAATTTTCCGTCGGAACAAAATTTCACAGCCTGAACATTTTCAGAAAGTAGTTCCTGTCTCCAGAAAAAAGCCTTATCTCGTATCTTACCTATACACTGCCATACAGTGTTTGATCAACCGAAATGAATAGTTGAACAGTTGAACTAATACTTACACACAGTGTCCAGTGGTTACCCTTGTTAACGGGTATAATGAGCAAGTCCTTGTTGAATATGTTGACCTTTTTCGTCCACCTCCTTACTGCATTGTAACCGTAGTTTGCCAGTTTGTTGTAGAACTGAGTGGGAAGTGCATGGACGGTTTGCATGCCGCTCTCTTCTCCTCGTGCTTGTATCATTTGCATGTAGAAGTTGATGATGTTGTCATTTAGCCACCCACCTGCAGGTATGAATGAGATTTCTTTAATCAGGACAACAAAGTTTTTGGTGCTGGATGGGCTCTCTTTTTACTAAGCTGAAGATCACAACGTATATGTAGGGAATTTTGCCCAAGTGGGTCCTAACTTTTCACTTGGTGTCAAGGGGGGGGGGTGCTAATTTTTTTTAAGTGAGGGGTATGAAATCTTTACAAAAGAAAAAAAATGCAAAAGTCCACGAATCAGGACAACAAAGCTTTTGGTGCTGGGTGGGCTCTCTTTTTACTAAGCTGAAGATCACAACATATAGCGGTACTTCATTGGACCTTCGAGAGGTCTCCCAGCTCCATTACAGATTCTATTTAAAATCATTTCTATTGTAATTTAAACTCTGTAAATGTATCTGGAGCCAATAAATAATTTTGAAATTTTTTTTTGAAATTATATGTAAGGAATTTTGCCAGGTGGGTACTAACTTTCACTTGGTTTCAAGGGGGGGGGGTGCTAAGTATTTGCAACATGTTTATTGTTTAAGGTCGCGTGTCACAAGATCGTACAATTTGCGTTACATGGCGGTTTTGGACCAAAAATTTTTTTCATCAACATAGTCTCTTTTAGGTCTTCAATATCCTATTCAAACCAAAAACCAACGTAATTTCACAAAAATTAGGGCTGTTTTTCTTATTATTTGATTTTATTCACCATACAAATCAATGTAAAGCTCAAACTTTAAAGGCATTTTTCTCAAAAACGACTATATTTCAGTAACGTTACTATAAAGTACAAAGTACTCCTCATATCCCCATGAAATTTTCACTGAAGTTAGTTGAGAAGATGGTCCTTCTAATCAAAGCAAAAAAAAACGTCCTCTTCTCCAACAGACTTTATAAACATCAATGAATTTATGTTACTGCGACAGAGAAAAAACCATTCTCCGACGTCATGTTTAAAACTGTGCCAGAAGCCTGATTATGGTCAAAATCTCAAGTAAAATGTTTTAAAACATTGCCAAGACACCTGAGAACAAATTCTGATATTGAAAATAAGATATTATAAGATATTTACATGACATGTTGCAAATATATCTTATATCAGTTATTGTCTAGTGCATGAGAAATCAGCATCTCATGTCAGCATACCATTCTGGAGCTATTTGTGGATTTAACCCATATATATCTCTTTTTTTGGCTATATGAGAGCAAGATTATCAAATGGATTGTTATTTATTCATTTGATGATTTGGCCTGCCCTTTTTGTCCTTTTGGAAGTCCATTACATTAAGAAAAAAAATCGTGTACGCTTCAAGCATGAATGTGTTACATTTGGTTCAGCCTTGTTCAGAGCCACACAGAAGTGAGAAAATGATTGAAAACATAGCAATATTTTATACCATAGTAAAATATAGCTCATGAGCATTTAGGCAATAGCCTTATCCACAGGGTGTGGTTAACCTACTTCGAGTTCTCATGGTTTAAACTTAGAACCCCTATCCAATTTTACGGGTTTTTGCAAGTGTTACGAAGAGTTCAGCCTAAAGTAGACAAGCAGCACACGAAGAATTTTACCTGCAAACAAAATCTGATAAATGCATTTTAAAATAGACCTTATGAGCATTTAATTGATATATATTTGAACTTCCTAGCTTTAATATTAATATCTACAGACTAAATCTAAGAAAATGTGTTGAATTTTTTTTGCCAGCGGGACAGGTTCACGTCGCTGCACATTTGAGGCTCTGCAGAAAGTACTGTAATAGTTACATAAAAAATTTAAGCTTCATGAGCTTACGTAGGAACCAGGTACTCCTGCAGAGAAAACCAGATTAAAATATCTTTTGTCACTGGCAAGAAAACTCACTGTCTAGATGATTTTTTCAAATTTGACGTAACGCGGGACACAAAAAAATCACTTGTTTTCCTGAGGTTTTTGATGGCTAGAAGCCTCACTTTGTGATAAAGTTGACTTTTTAAAACCTAATATGATATAGAAGAAGTCAGGCCTTCTAGTGGTGCATAATATTGCATAATATATATTTGTAAAGTACATGTAATCATCATTTAAATGCAAAATTTCTGAAATTGTACTACATTACGACACATGACCTTAAGCTAGGGGTGTGAAATCTGTACAAAAGAAAAAAATTGTAAGACAAATGCAAAGTCCACGAATCAGCACGCAAAATCGACTGAGGTGTGAAAGATTGTATAAACGGAATGGGAGTGTATTGCTTTTTATGTCGACTCGGAGCAAGGGGGTACTGAAAATCCAATTCGATCCTAAAGGGTTAGGAGGTACTGAAAAATCCTTGTGAAACCTAAGTGGAGGTATCAATTTTAAATGCCAACCTCCGACAAAACTCCCAATCATAAATTCAGAACACTCCCTCATATGAAATTAGTCTATTGATTTGACTCAAAGTAACGAGAAATTAATTTAATTACCGGGTTCCAAAGTTTCCATGTCATCACGTGTAATGAAAAGATTGAATCCTTTTACTAGGGGCTTCAATCCCTGTCCTATAGCTGCAGCTAGAGCATTATAAACCTGCTGCCTGGCTTGAATGTGTTGCGAAGGACGTGGGAAGATTTTGCTGACACGTTTATGTGTGCTTGGCCTTCTTTGTCGCAAATCTAGTGGAGCTGTGTGTCAAAATTAAAAAGCAAAAAATAATTCAATGTTGTTGCAATTCATAAAAGAAGTTTCTAAGATTACTTATTACTCTGATATTTGTATCTTTAAATTTAGGCCACTATCTAGAAAAAAATACTGAAAAATGTTCACTTACAAATTAGTTTTGTGGACACTTTAATGAGATGTGCCACTTGTCTGTTGGTGTCACGAGATTGGGTCAGTCTGGCGGCAAATAATTTTGCCAATATGTTGACTTTGTCATCCTCACCCTTGGCAATCTGAGTGAAGGGAAGACAGGATATATCAGATAATCAGAAAATCAAAATATACCATGCTGGCACATAACACATTTTAGTGTGGAGCAGTGGTAGGCCTATGGTTGACACAAAGATATCATGTTAGGCGGTGAGAGATCTCAGAGAGAAACATGGTAAAAAACACAATATGAACATGTTCATAGAAATGGGACAGAGCCGAAATGTTGACTTTCTGTAGTTTATATGTTTGTAGGGTGTCGAAGAGGGAGAAAAGTGGGGCGTCTTGTGGTGGTTGTCACCCAGCATGCCAGCAGGAACACTATTGTATAACCCGAGTATCTTCGGGTAAATAAAAAAAAACAGAGTGGAAATGCGATAAATTGAAATTGTTATGATTTGCATCCTAGGAGAATAAAAATGTCATCAGGTTGCTAAGAAATAATTTAAAACCAGGGGTGGATCCATAAAATGTTGGGCGGGGGGTTACAAATGGAAATGCACTAAAAATATCGGGATTAAAATTTTTGTCTTTACATGAAAATCTACAGGCCCAAGGCGAGGGGTTGAACCCCCTAAACCCGCTCTGGACCTGCTACTGAAAATGAGTATTCTATTGTTCGTGTTTATCATGACAAAACTGTTGTACAAAATTACATTTCAAAGTTACTCACCTCGCTTAGATTACTCAACAAATATAATGTGGTGGGGCTTACGCCTGTTTCAAGTGCTTCCAGAGCTGAAGAATACAAATGACATAAATATATTGTTCCAGATTCTGAGTAGTAGGTGGTAGGTTATGGTATATGAGAGTGGAATTTTGAATTTCCAGCCAAAATTCTAAACTTTGAATTTCCCGCCAAAATTTAAAGTTTAATTTCCCACCAAAATTTGAATTTGTATCTCCCACGAAAGGTTATTTCTATTTCCTCCTAAGTTTTAATTTTGATTCAACCTATTCCCATAGACTGGACCACCAACTACTCATATATATGCATAAAACAGAAAATACTGTGTATAAAATCCCAATTTATCATGTCACCAACTGAGCTCCAGGTGGCATCACCTTGACAACAACTGTGCACCATCCAGGTAAATTAAGCCTCATTTTCAATATTAAATCTTTGTATGTTATTTTCTGAAGTTGATGTGCTTTTCATATTTCGTTTTATCATTTCATTTCTACTAAAAGAACTTGATGTTTTCACTATGTTTATGTACCTTTTCATGTTTTCATTCCATTTCTAGAATCTTAAATAACTCTACTTTCCATTCATAATATGCACACAAGGATACTCACTTAAAGGCCCATTCACAACCGATGTTGGAATGAGGGGATTTTTAAACCGTCTCAGAAACCCGTCAATGATCCTTATTGCCAGTGCCACATATCTTAATTTTGACTCTATTTGACGATTATTTCCTGAAATTATAATTAAAGGGTCACAGACATTTTAAAAATGATTCAATGAATTGAAAGAATTTGTACATAAATATTTATAAAATGGATAGAAGAATAAAATTGCATGGTTCAAGGGACTTACGTAGCATAATATTCAAATCCAGAATGTCTTGTCTGCTGATTTCTTGAAAATAAGCCCTTGCACCTGAAAATTTGGAGGGCTGTTAGTGTTTCAAAATGTTTCAAAATTTATATAAAAAGTCATTTGTCCAAAAAAAAAAGAAAAAGAAAATGACCGCTACAATAAATTAAAAACATAGAATTAAGTATTCTATCCCGAGTAAACACCAAAATGATTTGAAGTGATAAGATTTATTATAAACGTTATTAAAATGTGGATACTGATGTTTCTAATGTTGCTTTATAAATTGTAGTTAAGTATTGGCCTAGCAGCCGAAGTGTAATGATATGGACAAACCTTGTATCATGGAGGCACGTCCCCTTAGATAGGTCAAGGCCCATGTTACTGTATCTGGTACTAAATTCCTTGATGTAAGAAAAATAAAGAAAAATAACCAATACTAGTTGTAAATTTGTGTATATAGTCCGTGAGCTGAAATCCAAAAAGGGCCTTATTTTAGAAGTTGGCAGCATCGGCAACCGAACCAAGGTTGCAGGGTACCAAATTAAAGCTAGGAATGTCTAGTTTCAGAATCTAAATGTTGCTAAGTCCAAAAGTGGTTTGCTAACTCACTAGTACAGTATATCAAAACTCTTGTGGGTCCTTAATGATGTGGTGAATACCAAAATTCAATTCATTCAGTGCCCGGTTTAGGTGTGTGGAGTCCCCTGTAATGAGTTGTTGTGGGGGCCCCTAAAATTAATCGCAATGGGCCCCATTAAGGAGTGTTTGTGTTCACGTGAGAAAAACTCCCACATTTTCACGGGATAACCACGTGATGAATGTCACCAGATTAAGGCTTGACCATCTTCATGACATAACTGAGAGTTATCACATGTTTTTCTTCATGTGGTTAACTGGTGAAGATTGCCCCGACAAAAGATTGACCATGTAGTCATTGTCGACCATGGTTTGACCATGGTCGACCATGGTTGACCATGAAATGACCATGTACCTGACCATGAACTAAGTCTGACCATGTTTGACCATGGAATGACCATGAAAACTTGGACAATTTCTTTTGATGACCATGTACGACAATGAATGACCATGAGGACTTAGAAATTTTCTCTGAATTATTAGATGACCATGTGTGACCGTGTGATAACCATGAGGACTTAGAAATTGTAATCACTGACATTTATGACCATGTGTGACAATGAAATGACCACGGGGACTTAGAAAATTTCTCTAATTTTGAATGCCTGTCATCACGATGAGAACAATTTGAATCTAGTAAAAAATAATCTTTCATTTACTTGAGGATCGTATAATATATGACCATAGAATGACCAAGAAGATTTTGAATTATTTTTGGTTGCAGATTTGTGAGATTCAGCAGATATTTTATGCATTTCTGTGATATCCTATTGATCCAGATACCAGAATTTCGTGCAATGGGTAACTAGTAGATAATTATCATACATTATGCAATTATAATCATAGCATACGACAAGTGCCTATCAACTGCATTTGAAACAGATTGAAATTATTTTAATGGCAGAGTTGCAGATCGATTGCAGATCAATTGACCCATTTTGAATTTTTGCTAATCAAGGCCTTAAAATGACAGAAAAACTGTAGTTCGATCATGATCCATGATGTGTAAAAGACTAAACATGACAATTTGACATTTGGCACTCAGTTTGACATTTGATTGCTTTGCTTATGTTTGTAATTTCTTCGAGATCCCTAAACCCCCCCCCATCTGGATCCGCCATTAAATACACTCAATGATTCATCATTTCTATTGGCAGTCTGTTATTACTTGAAAAGAGAGTATAGAGAACTTGGTAGCAGAGTATTGTACAAGTTTGTTTTCTAGTAAATCTCTACCCTAATCTGTGTAAATGTTGCAGATTTTTACTTCTGATATCTATCTGTTGATTGCCATCATCTCAGACCAAAAAGACTTGAAATATTTGTCTGATTCAATACTGACCATATATGACCATATATGACCATGTATGACCATGTATGACCATCTGTGACCATGTAATGACCATGTAAGTCACATGACTTACCAGTGTCGCCACCTGCCTTATTAACAGTGCACACTTTTGGAGGGAAAGTTTTTAACTGCAAACATCAGGCTGTCTGGAGCTAAATTACCTAATCTAATTGTGTTTCGGTGAGTGCTAATGACATAAACCTGTTTCTGATTGTTCCTAGGGCTAGCTAGACAATTTTTCCATGTAGACAGGCTGCGAAATAGCAAGGATCAGGTTGTAACAGTCTAAAATTTTGTTCATCTATTATCACTCGCCTAAAAAATCACACTAATTTGTCTCTTTCGGGGTGTTTAGAGAGGAATAGATAAACATACTCGATATTTTGCTTAGAAAATCCTAGAATTAATAATGCCATGAAAATCTTGTCATTTTACGATAATGGTATATTAAGGGGGCGATCATGAGATACTGTCAGCATGAGATATTGTATTGTATTTTAATTGTGTCAAAAATAATCCTGTGTAAAAAAATATCAAATGACAGTCTTTTTGGTATTTTGGTACAGTGCCACCTGTAAATTAGTGAAATTGGTCGACCATAGTTTGACAGTGACAATTTACCGCAGAATGAACAGATGGTCACAGACGGTCATTATGACCGCGTGTGACCATGTGTGACCATGGCCATATGACCATCTGTGACCATCTGTGACCATGTAATCCCTGACCATGTACGACCATATGTTGACAATGACCAATTACCGCAGCAATGAACAGATGGTCACAGATGGTCATTATGACCGTGTGTGACCATGTGTGACCATGGCCATTATGACCATCTGTGACCGTCTGTGACCATGTAACCCCTGACCATGTATGACCATATGTTGACAATGACCAATTACCGCAGCCTCGACCATGGTCGACCATGGTCTGACCATGGTCATTTCATTGTCGAACATGGTCAATGACCATGGTTTGACCGTGGTCAGACCATGGTCGACCATGGTTTGACCATGTTGTTTTCGTCGAGGTGCCCCCCAGAAATATAGATGGAGCCACCTGTACTAGAAACACAGCTGTTTACCGAGTTCCGCACTAAGTTTACTTTAACTGAGTTTAAACTAATTAAACAAATGATTATGATTTCTAAATTTGAATTAATGCACAGTACATGGTGGCATGAAGCCTATTAGCTCAAAAAGGAGCATTATTGGGTATTATTACAAAAGACTAGTTATCCGAAATGTGAATCATGTACGACTACAATCCTTGATTCTGGTAACCCATTAAGAAGACTGAAAAGAGACTCACTGCATCACACTGGTTGTGACACATTTTCAGCAAGTTCTTGTGGCTTTAACTTCAGCCCCACAGCTATTGAAAGCCCAAGATACTGCTTGAAACCGTCCAAGTTGACTGGCTTGATGAAGAGATGGGAGATTTTGCCTCTTCTAAAATAATTTTAACTGGTGAAGATTGCCCCCCAGAAATCACGTGGTTAACTGGTGAAGATATTCACCAGAAAATCATGTGGTTAACTTGTGAAGATTGCCCCCAGAAAGTCATGTGGTTAACTGGTGAAAATTGCCCCCCAGAAAATCACGTGGTTAACTGGTGAAGATATTCACCAGAAAATCACATGGTTAACTGGTGACAAAATCACGTGGTTAGCGTTTGCAATAACCTATCAGTTTTCCACCTGATAACTGAGGGGCAATTTCACGTGGTAACTCTCAGTTAACCACCAGTTTTTGTCAGCTGGGAAGATACAGACCACACAACAAAGTGCAATCAGCTTTGACACCTGTGTGGTTTACCCCTTGTGCTGTCCCTCAATAGCAATTAGGCAAAGTGAGGATGAAATTAAGCTTTAGGTAGCAGGTTCCTAAATAAAATACTTCATATTTTTAATTTAACGTTAACAAGTGTAAAAAAAGTTATAATGCGAGCATGGGTGCAACTTTAGTATATTTCATCAGAACTAAGGGTCACAATTATTATTATCAACTCAGAAATATACCTTGACCAGATATTTTTCCTTCAAATTCAACATTTCTGAAGATACTTGGAAATCTCTGCAGTTGGTACTCAAAAATTTCACCAAGATCCAAAACTTGTTTCAGAGCCATAATTTCATGGTAAACAGCTCTATTTAACCTTTTTCTATTTTAATTACTAGTCTACACTCTGAATTACAAGAAAAAGTCAGTTCCATTAATATCCAATCAGAAAAAACATTGTTTTCCACTGCTGGACTAAAAACCATAAGACATTGGAAAAGCGCCCCTGGTGGAACTGCCCGGAATTAGGGACCTGCAACCTGAAGGACAGTGAAAAAAGAAGCCTTTCCCCACAAAATAGTTATTTTCTCCTATTTTTGAAAACTACAACAGATTTCTGATTGAAGCACAGCAACAGTTTTCACCACTCAACCACGTAGGACCACTTCCAGGCTTCATTAGATGCCCTCGGCAGAGCTGCATTTTGAAGCGTTTTCGCGGCGCATTTTGAAGCGTTTTAGCTCTTGTAGGCTGAGAGGTTGAATGGCCGCCAAATCAAGACAATTGGTGATAAACACAAAAATTCAGCTGTTCTTTGTAGAATACAACTGTGGGAATCAGTCCCTATCATTGTGACATTCTCACCCTAATTAGTTAGTTAATTAATGATCATCATAACAAGAAATTGCGTTTTTTAAATGAATATTTTTTCTAAATTCCTTATATTTTCATGGAAAAAGCCCAAAATAGCTTAATTACCACACAAAACTTGCTTGAAAGTGTTCTAATTTACTGAAAACCAATACCAAATGACAAAAAAGTTTTAAAAAATTACATTTGGAAAGTCATTCATGCCCTACGGGCCACTTGGCCACGTTTGAGGTCCCTGCTTGAGGTAGCAGGTTCCTAAATAAAATACTTCATATTTTTAATTTAACGTTAACAAGTGTAAAAAAAGTTATAATGCGAGCATGGGTGCAACTTTAGTATATTTCATCAGAACTAAGGGTCACAATTATTATTATCAACTCAGAAATATACCTTGACCAGATATTTTTCGTTCAAATTCAACATTTCTGAAGATACTTGGAAATCTCTGCAGGGTACTCAAAAATTTCACCAAGATCCAAAACTTGTTTCAGAGCCATAATTTCATGGTAAACAGTTCTATTTAACCTTTTTCTATTTTAATTACTAGTCTACACTCTGAATTACAAGAAAAAGTCAGTTCCATTAATATCCAATCAGAAAAAACATTGTTTTCCACTGCTGGACTAAAAACCATAAGACATTGGAAAAGCGCCCCTGGTGGAACTGCCCGGAATTAGGGACCTGCAACCTTTAGAACCCTGCAGCATTGCAACTAGATCTTTCACTAGGGGCGCTGCAGCATCAAATAGCGTTGCGCCATCTGTAGGCAGTCGGTAACCAAGGCAGCAAGATGGCGCAAGGCATCGGAAGAAATGCTTGCCACAAAACTTGGTTTTGAAATTGCTGCATTACGCTGCAAAAAAAGGATGTACATCAAAATTTTCAGCGCACAGCACGAGAGCACGGGTAATAAAGGTAATGTGCGAAGTTAGGGGCCCCAGGGGCCGCTAGTAAGTGAGATCTCAAAGTCAAATGGTTGTGACAGGGATTGTGGACGACAGTGGACGACATTTTGTCTATCTGCAAAATGGCCAGTACCACCCCGGTGGTACGGCCATAATAAAGTATGGGAGGAGCATACTGTTTTAGCTTGTCTAGTTGCCTGTCTGTCTGTCTATAGATAGCAGGTTCCTAAATAAAATACTTCATATTTTTAATTTAACATTGACAAGTGTAAAAAAAGTTATAATGCGAGCCTGGGTGCAACTTTAGTATATTTTATCAGAACTAAGGGTCACAATTATTATTATCAACTCTGAAATAGGCCATGACCAGATATTTTTCCTACAAATTCACCATTTCTGAAGATACTTGGAAATCTCTTCAGTCCGTACTCAAAAATTTCAAAAAAACTTGTTTCAGAGCCTTTATTTCATGAAAAACAATTGTATTTTACCCTTTTCTATTTTAATTGCTAGTTTATGCTCTGAATTACAAGAAATAGACAGTTCCAGTAATATCCAATCAGAAAAAACATTGTTTTCCACTGCTGGACTAAAAATAGCATGCAATGCATGCATCGGGTCCTTGGTCTATTTCAACAAGTTGGGCCTCTTCAATTTTCTACCCACAATCTATCAAGTTAGGTATAAGAAAGCAGTATATTGTGACTATGCACAAGAGGGCAGCACAGTCCAACCTTTGGTGTGTATACAGAAACCAGTTTTTGTGTGAAGTGCTGACAGCTCAGAAGAAATATGTTTAATAGAAGAAAATTTGAGCACTGATAAGCACAATATTGTAGCCAGGGGTGCATAAGCACCATCTTGATCACAAGGGCATATCTGTTGGGGTTGTCATTTTGTCTGTGAAATGTTTTAGTGAGTACACCAACTTTGCCTGTTCACAGGAAATGAAGCTGACGACAATGGTCTTGGAATGAATTCCAAGGACCCAAAAACCATAAGACATTGGAACTGTGCCCTGGTGGAGATGGGCCCCTGGTGGAAATGCCTAGAATTAGGAACCTGCAACCTATACATCTGTGGGCGATCATTTGGGCCTTTTTCTTAATCGCTGGTTCAATCTGCAATTAACACCAAAGGTCTCTACAAGTCTCCACACAAGTGAAGCCATGACAACGGTTGTGACCAAATGATTTTTTAGTAATGAGTACCACTGGAACTACTTGTCCATATATTGGGCTTGAGCCACTTTTTTGGTTCGAGTTCAATATAAGGACCAAATAGTTTCAGGGTGTAACAATTTATAACTGTTATTTGGTTGGGACGTCATCATAACAAAACGTTTCAGCCAATGAGTAGAGGGGGGGTGTGGGGGCAGCATTCCCCATCTGACGCCATGACAACGGTTGTAACGCAATGATTTTAAAGAGTAAAGAGTCTCACTGGAACTACTTAATCAGATATTGAACTTGAGCCACTTTTTCTTGGTCAATCAAGCAATCATGTGAAGTTTCAAGCAGAGGGCCCGTGCACAGATGAGATATCGTGGTCAATAGAATCAGACATCAGAGAATGACCACGCCGTCAACGCCACTTTTCTCACTATCTGCTGAAATGGGCCATTAGTAATAAGTCCATTGCTGCCCCCAAACCCTTGCCAATTATATAGTAACCATGGTATTGGTACTTAGTTGGAACCACATTTTTTCACAGAAACCTGTGTTAAACTTACATTTTTGGGGTATGATTCACTACAGCAAGATTTGGTGATTTCATCTATGAAAGCTTTTAATTAGGCCGATTCCTTGAAAAGTTTTAATTATTCCTAATTTTTTTTTTTGGGGGGGGTGGACATCTCACTAGCGACAAAATTCTTGTCTTAGATATGTCAGAGATGTCCTCCCTCTTTAGCTACTGTAACACAGTACAAGAGGTGTTCAACTTATTTTGACAAAAATGGAAAACAGCCACAAAATTGAGAATTTTTGGCTGGAGAATTCTGGAGAATTCTCTAGCCTTTTTAATAATGGGTTTTGGGGGTGTGGTCGATATTTGGAGGTGTGGCGCATAATGACAGGTATGCATTTTTGGCCATCATGCGTTGAGTTTGTGTTTGTGGTAATTGCTGGTTAGAAGCAATCTTAGTTGGCTAATTTGGCAGCATTAGGCAAGGTGTAATGGGTTGACAGTTGTTCGGTTGAAATTGTGGCAGTACTTAAAAATTTTTAATTTTTGGGGGTGTGGCCATTTAGAGCCAATGAGAATGAGGGACTTGGTGGGAGTGGCCATTTCAGCCAATAGGGAGACATGTAGAATGCAAGGCCTGGGGGGGGGGAGGACACATCCAGGGGGGTACTTGCAGAAATTATTTTTTTTGCTAGTTATACTTCTAGGCTTGGGGTCACCTCTGAGGGAGGTAATTTAAAAATTTTTAGATTTTACAAGTCCCGAGGGGGGTCACCTCGGGGGGGGGTTACTCGCAAAAAAAAAAAAATTTTCTGCCTGTTATATTGCCAGGCTGGGGTCACCTCGGGGGAGGTATTAAATTCTATATTCTGTGCAAGGCCCGGGGGGGGGGGGAGGACACATCCAGGGGGGTACTTGCAGAAATTATTTTTTTTGCTAGTTATACTTCTAGGCTGGGGGTCACCTCGGAGGGAGGTAATTTTAAAAATTTTAGATTTTAAAAGTCCCGAGGGGGGTCACCTCGGGGGGTCCTCGCAAAAAAAAATTTTCTGCCTGTTATATTGCCATACTTGGGTCACCTCGGGGGAGGTATTAAATTTAAAATTCTATACAAGGCCCCGGGGGGGGGGTCACATCCGGGGGGTATTAGCAGAAATTTTTTTTTTTTTGCTAGTGATATCTCTAGGCTTGGGGTCACCTCTGAGGGAGGTAATTAAAAATTTTTTAGATTTTACAAGTCCTGAGGGGGGTCACCTCGGGGGGGGGGGGTACTCGCAAAAAAAAAAAATGTCTGCCTGTTATATTGCCAGGCTGGGGTCACCTCGGGGGAGGTATTAAATTCTATATTCTGTGCAAGGCCCGAGGGGGGGAGGACATTTCCAGGGGGGTACTTGCAGAAATAATTTTTTTTGCTGGTTATATTTCTAGGCTAGGGGTCACCTCAGAGGGTGGTAATTAAAAAATTTTGGATTTTAAAAGTCCCGAGGG
The DNA here is from genome assembly GCA_026936325.1 of Platynereis dumerilii. Lineage (NCBI taxonomy): Eukaryota > Metazoa > Annelida > Polychaeta > Phyllodocida > Nereididae > Platynereis > Platynereis dumerilii. The sequence goes on along the minus strand of JAPTHN010000006.1, from coordinate 12,794,828 downwards.
GGGTCACCTCGGGGGGGATACTTGCAAAAAAAATTTTTTTTTTCTGCTAGATATATTGCTCGGCTGGGGTCACCTCGGGGGAGGTGTGGTGCCGTGACTGTCCACTAGGTGTCGTCCTAGTGGACAGCTTCCCGCCAACAGGACTGAAGTGTCAGAGTTGATATAGACAGTGAACTGGACAGACCTATGTCTTAAGTGGTGCGTACTTGGCACCATATTGGCGCAGTTGACTCGAACTTCTGTGTGCCTCACTCGGATATATCATAGCCAGGGAGGTTATGGATGGATTCTGCTGAAAAATGGAATTTTTAGACCCATTCTGAGATGTTTGGAGGTGATTAATTGAGTGTGGATTGTCGTGGATAGGCGACATGTTGCATGACAGAGCTTGTCATGGACTGCTGTGGGAAAATGAAAGCTTAAAATTTGATTTGAAATTGACCATCGACAATTACAAACTATGGAATCACGTCGTGGACTTCGTGATTGAAGGTTTGACACTTTATTTTTGATTTGTCATGCTTTGGACTTGATGGAAAGTGGACTCTAAATTTCCGACATTTGAACTGTCAAATGATTGCTGTGAGTCAAGAATTGCTTCTGTGTGAAGATGTGGTGGATTGTAATTTCGCAAACTGACGTTTTGAGACATTTGAAAAGCAATGTGTGTCGTCTGAGCAAGCTGTGTGATTTGCCATTTTCCCTGTTGAATGATTTTTTCAACTTGACATTTTCATCTGTCAACTATACTGAGTCAGCAAATTATACAAATCGGAGCTGCATGTCATTTATTTATGAAAGTCTACATTTTGCTCTGAATTCTCAACATCATCTACAAGAGCAAGACTATTAATTTGAAGTTTGACACTTGCTTACTTTATGCACTTGTTTGACATTCATAACACCTGTCAAACACAGCTGATTCACACAAAAGCTGTCAAAAGGATTACTGTGCATTGTCTAAAATAGCAGCTCTCTATTGTGAAACACAGGAGTTTCCTGGCTACAGTGTTGGTCCAAGGAGTGACAACTTTTCGTCTTTAAGTATCTGAATTTTTGAGCTGAAAAGGGCCGGAATATTTTCCGACCCTTCTGTTACAGTCATCTTTGTGGGAACGTAACATTAATCACCTATTCACACCATTCTTTTACATTTATTTGAGAGATTATTTTCTCAAGATGGAAGCTAAATATGAAATCAACACTGCTTCCAAAGAGGAACTCATGCTGATTGAAGGTGTAAATGAGATTACAGCTATGTCAGTTATTCAGTATCGGGAGGATGTTGGGAGAATTACTTCCTGGAATGCATTTAAAACTCTTGCACCCAAGACATCGCTTGAAAACATATTGGAACTTCATGAGTCAAGGGAGTGGACATCAGACATCAAGGAGGATTTCCCATACTTCGTGGCAAAGCGTCTACGCTCAGTATCAGCTGCTAGTTCGAAGGAGGGGCCAGTAAATTCTCCAGTATCTCCTCCTTCAAATCTATTTCCACCTCTTCTCAATGATGGGACTGATCCCATCCTTACTTCATCCTTTGTGGATCAACAGGAGGAAAAACCATCTCCAGTGCCTAGTGGATCCAATTCTTCCAACATTGATAGCCGTTACCTGAGCTTGGGGCCTAAGTTCAACAGCCTGGTTCATCGCAAGTTAGTCAAAAGTGTGGGAAGGAGAGGTCTTGTTGATTCGCCTCATCCCAAGCATCAAGTGGATGGCAGGTCAGCTGTAGCAACTCATAAGCCTGCAGAAAGGGATTTATCTCGAGCTGCAGTGAATAAATCTGTAGATGGGGCTTTTCCTCCAGCTGCAGAATTCCAGTTCATCGATGGAACTCTTACTGTATGCCTGCCGGAGGCCATTATTAATGGGGTGAAGAGGATACAACTTGTCAAGCCATTTGAATCCAAAAAGGAGCCTGAAATTCCTCCTGTTCTACCACCTGAGGATTCTCACCATTCTGCAACTACATCATTTGAAAAGTCTGGAAGTGGCACATCATCATCTGAAGTCTGCCAGACAAGGCCTTGGAAACCCAGGAACTGTTTTGAGTGTTGGGGTGCAGGTCATCTTGCACCTCATTGTCCTACAAGACGTCAGCGCTCCATTTTATGTTTTGAATGTGGGGGTGCAGGTCATCCTGCACCTCAATGTCCATCAAGGCGTCTGTCCTCCGTGGTGTGTCACCAATGTGGAGGCTGTGGTCACATTGCCAAAAACTGTGCTTTTCATCATCATCCTGCATCTCACTTCAATTCAAGGCATAGACTTTCCATCAGATGCTATGAGTGCAGGAATTACGGCCACATTGCCAGGAATTGTATAGACTCCATGTCATCAACTGTCCGAGCCTCAAATTATGGCTCGTATCATCATGGCCTCGGTAATTTTAACAGCTCACTGAGAAGACTGCCAAATCTAGACTTCAAGACCGGCAGTGATTCTCAAGACTTGCGTGCCACAATGAGGGGCAGGATTTAAGGGGGACGTCTTCCTTATTCTTAGGGTCAGGTGATCTTGGCCCTAAATTTATTTTTATTTTTTTTAAATTCTTTAAGATTAACTGTAACTTTTTGTACAATGTATGAATGACTGTTTATTGGATGACCATGCATCTACAATGTAGTTGAGGATTTTTAAAAGGGGGAGGAGATGGTAGATAGGGGGAAGGACTAGTGCAGTGCGCCTTTCCTCTTCGTTAGATTCCTTCCCTTTCGTCATCAGTGAGTCAAGTCATCAGTGAGGGAATGTTAACATCTGCAGCCACCGAAGGGCAGAAGGAAGTGCCTCAAGTCTTCAAATTGGACGGTCGAAGTGGAAGCCAAAAAGGATAAAGTTGGGAGGAGTGTGGTGCCGTGACTGTCCACTAGGTGTCGTCCTAGTGGACAGCTTCCCGCCAACAGGACTGAAGTGTCAGAGTTGATATAGACAGTGAACTGGACAGACCTATGTCTTAAGTGGTGCGTACTTGGCACCATAGAGGTATTAAATTTTATATTCTATACAGGCCCGGGGGGGGGGGGGGGGGTCACATCCGGTGGGAGCTTGCAGAAATTTTTTTTTTTGCTAGTTATGTTTCTAGGTTGGTCACCTCGGAGGGAGGTAATTAAAAAATTTAGGATTTTACAAGTCCCGAGGGGGTCACCTCGGGGGGGGGGGAGTAACTCGCAAAAAAAAGAAAAGTTTATTTCTGCTAGATAGGCTGGGGTCACCTCGGGAGGTATTAAATTTTATATTCTATACAAGGCCCGGGGGGGAGTCACATCCGGGGGGGGTACTTGCAGAAATTTTTATTTTTGCTAGTTATATTTCTAGGCTGGGGCTCTCCTCGGAAGGAGGTAATTTTAAAATTTTATATTTTACAAGTCCGTGGGGGGAGGGTCACGTCGGGGGGTTTCCTCGCAAAAAAAAATTTTTTTTGCTAGTTTTGCTAGTTATATGCTAGGGGTGAAAGCAGAAGAATGAGTAGCCTACCTGTCGAGACAACTGAGATAGCGTGCATTTTAGCAGCCATCTTTCTTCATTCCTGGACTGCCAAATGTGACCTTAATATTTCACTTAAGAGTTATAAAATTTGGTTCAGGTGTACGCCTGTGGGTATTGATTGGGAACATGACGATAAATTCAAGATGTAGGCCTTTCTGGCAGCCATCTTTTGTCATTCTTGAACTGTCCATTTGTGACCTTAATATTCCGCTTATTTTAGAGTTATGAAATTTGGTACAAGTATTCCACATTATGAATTTGTCGGCCCATAGCTCTATATGGGCAGCGACTCTGTTAGACACTAGTGTCTGCTGTCACGCTCTACTCAAACACTTGCGCAATGCTCACTGCAGCAAGTTGCACCTATACTTCATTGCTATACCCTCACGTCAAGAGAATCTAGTTCACGCAGACATCACCCTACTATACCTCAACCTCCAGTTCCACTGTTCCTACACTCATATTTTTTGCCTCAGACGCTCTCGCATGCTGCAAATCACACCTTCTACTTTCCCATAGGATTAACCAGCCATTGTATCCGACTCCGAGGATGCTTGTTGCTATTTTGAGCAAAAATTTCTGTGTCAGAGTGATCAGTATGATGCTCATCTTTCATGTCCTATCACTTAAATATCTCAGAAATATAGCAACGGTAATTAATTGAATTTTGTTTTTAAGGTGTGGTAAAATACCTTTTGAGGGGTGGTGTCACTACCTCAGGTATACTGTCTTGTGTCATGGGAGATGATAATGGTATTTATTTGAGCTAATGTTCACTGTGAGCCACTGCACAAAGAAACAATTGGATGTCGCCCTCGTAAGGGGTTTCAAAATTTTATTCCACTGGTCATGGTTCATGGCCAAATCGGGCCTGATAAGCAAAATGAGATCAGTGATCTGAGATTGGTTCATTCATACAAAGATGGCACATCATTCCAGTCGCAATACAGGAAGTGGCCACAAGTTTACGCATGACTTCTGACAGTGTAAGTTCCAAAAATAAAGCCGGAAATAACAGCTTTGGAAAAAAAGTGTGGAAAGACAAGGAATCTTGAATCATTGCTCCAACTGAAACTGTTAAACATAGGACCATTAAAGGTTTATACTTAATAAACCCAAGCTTCATCAGTTCATCTGCGAGACTGCACCAATTAATAAGTGGTTTTCAGCATAAAAGAAATTTACCGAGTGCTTTAAAGATAGAAGATCGAAAAGTTCAGCAATCCAGTGTGAAAATTCATGCACAAATTGTCCAGTTATTGAACAAAGAAAAAAGTGTCACTTTCGCCTCTATAAATTCAAATAGGATAGTCCAATCCCTGAGCACTTAGCATAAATCTAAAATCTGTTTCAGAAATAACCTTCCTAAGTTTTTTCCACAGAGAGAAAAGTGATAGTATTCTTTAAAAGACTGTTTGGGGGCCATGGCACCTTAATCACATTGAATATCTAAAAATAAAAGCAAGCAGTATTGCTGTACCTTGTTGGGTAGGCTACCAAAGACCCTCTGGTGAAGTCTGAGAAGCAAAATTGGTATACCTGGTAAGAATTTGCTAATACATTTCTAACCACTATCACTGGCCGAAATGTCATATATGTAAAAAACGGTGCCATTTTAGAGATTTGCAGACGTCTGCAGGACAAATTTTTTTTCTTGCTGCCAGACGTCTGTAAAATATGTTTTCTGCCTTTTTGGAGACATCTCAGACAGTCTGTAAAGAGGTGGAAATGTCATCTACCAGACGTCTGTTTTAAGTCAGAAATATACTTCTGCAGATGTCTGCATGGTCTGTAAATTGATAGGATCCAGACTGTCTGTAAAAAGCTAGAAATTATGTCTAGCAGACATCTGGCTAACTAAAAAATAGACCTCGTACAGACGTCTGCATGGTCTGTAAATCTCAAAATTCAGTCTGTTGTTTAGCTCGAAATGTTGCTCGCAAAACTGATGAGAGGCCTGTCTCAGGAAAATTTTAATAAAATTGTGCAAACTGTTCGTAAAATAATTCAAATTCATGTCTTATATTCACAAGACCTATAGTTAACCGTTTCTGTCATCAGAGAAGAAAAAAGTAACATTTGTTGACCTTTTTGTCAAAATAAGTTGAACACCTCTTGTAACTGGGAAAGCGACAAACTTTTTAATTGCAATTTCAACATTATAGACCATGGCTTCAGGTGGAAATAATGTTTCTTTTTTTTTTTCATGTGCTGAACAGACTTTTTTTTCAGTGTCAAGCGGGAAACAAACTCTTTTTTCACCCAAAAACCAATAAACCCCCAACCCCCCCCCCAAACTGTGATCAGAAGCAATGCTCGGACTACCCCCCCAACTGGACCGGCCCCTTATACCAGTACTGCCCATGGAATTATGAGGGCCACTCCTATGTAGTAAATTAATGATCAACCTATTTATAGATAAATATTAGATATTTCGTGGGGCTGTGACATCAGAGCGAATGGGGTTTCACTTTCAGGGCAAATTCTGAACAATATCAGGGCAGATAGAGCAGATACACTGCGCGTTACATGTTAAAACTTCAGGGCAAAATATCAACGGACCCTCCACAAAACACTGAATACAGCCATCCTCGGTGTTTAATCCTCAATCTAAGATTATCTATAGGCCTATATATATTAGAAATATTTTAAACTATGCAAAATATAGATTTACATACAGATTATTGCCTGCATGTTTTTTCTTTGTGGTCCCTGGAGATGGTGAAGTGAGATCAATCACAGTACTTCCATTTCGGTTAAGACGAGATTTTCTTCGAGGAGAAGGAGAAATAAGATTGATGATGGCGGGCGAGTTCCGTTTTCTCTGCCTGCTCAATCGTCTGACTGCTTGCGCAACTCCCTGGCGTCCTGGTTTTTTGGGACTTGGCGTGACAAGGTCAACGATACTCTTTCGTGATGCCTTCGGTGGAGCTACAAGATTTATTACAGTGGAGTTTCGAAATTTCCGGCTAGGTGTTGTGAGGTCAATGACGCTATTTTTACGCGATTTGAGCGATGTTTTCCTGACCGTCCCTCTTAGTGCTTGAATTGTACGATTGATGACACTTTTTTCCCTGGATTTTTTTCGAGGAGGATGAGGGGTATCGGTGAGATCAATAACGCTGACTTTGCGACTGTTTCTTCCTGAACTTAGTCGTCTTTTGACTTTTCGACGTGGAGCCGGAACCGGAGTTGTAAGATCGATGACAACCGGTTTTCCGTGACTTCGGCTTTGTCTTCTCGGCACATTTGCGTGTATATGTCGAGGGGTCCGCATTTTTTTCAAGTTGAGGTATATTATTTAACTTGATTTATCGATGATTTAGATTTTACTCCGCTTTCTTTTTTTTACCGAATTTGCCTTTTATCTTATCAACCAGTTTAGTAATGAAACCCGGACACATCTTGACTGCTTAGATCTCGACTGCTCAGATTCTCATATTAACTGTCTCAAAAATGAGGCTCAATATGCTATAGCCGTCGCTTAGCAGCGTCAGCTGGTGACTATGTCAGAATGAGGCTGTCATCCAACGTCTCTTCTTCTTTTGTTGTGCTTACTGCACACTCCAATCTACTTCCTGTCTGTGATTCTACAGACAAGCAGGGAGTACTGCTTTCTGCGCTCTGATTGGTCTAGAAAACAATCAAAGTGACGTCACCAATTGAAAAAAAGTTTTGTGACGTAACCATGATGCCACCTCAAGATGAGGTCACCAAATCCGCCATATTGGAACTGCCCTGAGACATGACGTCACAATAGACTGATTATGATGTGACGTCATGCCATTGTTATAAGTGACATCAGTGTTATTGCATGATGTCACGGTTACATTGTGCCAGGATACAGGGCAGTTCTAAGATGGTGGATTTGGTTGCTTCATCTGCCAGAGCCTCATGTCCGTTCTATGTATTTCTATGGACGTAACTCACTACGTGCCTAAGGTCATAAATGACCGTGGAGCCCAGATTGGCTCACTTCCCTCCAGATGTCTCTGTTTCTCGCCAGTTCTCTCTTCTCATCGGAAAGCTAATATTCCAGAGAACACATTTTTGCTTGTTGGAGATTGCATAACCTCCACGGGTGGCGGCCATGGTGGATAATTCAAGATGGCCACAATTTAACCATTTTGCCCATATCTATGGATCTAATAGGGCTACAGCTAAGATTTTTGGGTCTAAATATATGTTTTCATGGATCAGGAATTCATTTTGACAGGTCTTGATAGACTCCCAGTAAGTTAAGTGCAATTTAACCCATATTTTTCAAAATGGCGGCCGTTTATTTTGCCTCAATCATTGATATAATAATAGCAAAGGTCTTTGGTGTTATACTATCCATTTTAATACACTGAAGTATTACTTTATATTACTAAAATTTTGCACAAGGACATGGAGAGGGTATAGGCGCTGATAGTGGAACAGAAATAAACTATTTCTGGGAACATACCGCCATTTTGTACCATTACGAAGTCGATGGACGCTTGGATTCCGGGCTCCAGGACACTTGTAAAACCACTAAAACAATCCGGATATTATCACCTGGTTGGCCGTGAATATCACTGTTTACAGTCAAAATATCAGGGCCTATGATACTGTAAAAAATACCACCCTTCAAGGGCGATATTTTCTAACAATGGTTATGACATCACCAGCATTTCAGCTGCCTGATGACGTCACAAACCAAACAAGGGCCAGAACAATGGGATTGTGACGTCATGTCCTTTGTTGCTCCATGGTGACGTCACATTTTTGTAATGGCAGAAAATAGTCCCTCTTAAAAACTGAAAATTTTAGGTAAAACCAAGTGATAAAAACAAAACAACCACGCGTCAGGGCACTTCGTACAATATCACTCGCTGTTGTGTGAATTAATATCACTCTCGCCCTGCGGGCTCGAGTGATATTAATTCACACAACAGCTCGTGATATTGTTACTCAGTGACCCTGACTTGGGTTGTTTTGTTATAGTATCACCGAGCCTTAAAGTTACCCCGAACCATAAAATGATTGCCTTAATATTGGCGATTTTATATGTAGGCCCCATTTCATCGCATAAGTCCTGCAGGTCCTGTTAGTCCTGTAAGTGCAAATACGTCCGAATATGTCCCTTTTAAGTCCAAGTAATTCCCATGTTAGTTCAATATGCACGACCGAGTCCCATAAGTCCAAATATGTTCAAACAGGTCCGGTAAGTCCATATACTCCCTACAAATCCTCATACATCCTGTGTGTCCTTGTACGTCCTGTATGTGTCAATAAGCCCAAATACGTCCCGAAAGGTCCAGATAAATCTCATTATGTCCTGCTATGTCCCAGTATGTCTTGCTATGTCCCAATATGTCCTGCTATGTCCCAGTATGTCCTGCCAGGTCCCAGTATGTCCTGCTATGTCCCAGTATGTCCTGCTATGTCCCAGTATGTCCTGCCATGTCCTGCTATGTCCCAGTATGTCCTGCTATGTCCCAGTATGTCCTGCTATGTCCCATTAGTCCAAATATGTTCAAACGGGTCTGGTAAGTCTATGTACTCCCTACAAATCCCCATACATCCTGTCTGTCCTTCTACGCCCTGTATGTCTCAATAAGCCCAAATATGTCCTGATATGTCCAGATGTATCCAAAAAATCCTAATATGTCCAGATAAGTGCATGTACATCCTACAATTCCTCATACAATCTATTTGTCCATATAAGTCCCAGTATGTCCATATAAGTCCCAGTATGTCCAGCTATGCCCCAGCATGTCCAAGCATGTCCAGCTGTGTCCCAGTTTGTTTTGTTACAGGCCCACTGTGCTAAACCATCAGTAGCAGATCCGGGGGGGGGGGGGGGTTTAGGGGTTCAACCCCCCCCCCCCACCTTTGGCCTGCACATTCTAATGTAAAAAAAATCCGGATATTTTTAGTACATTTTCATTGGTAAACCCCCCCCCCCCCGGTCCAACATTTTCTGGATACACCCCTGACCATAACACAACATTGCTATCATGCCAGTTTGTTTGTTTGTTTCTGCAAACATGAATCTTAGCTGTGAAACATAACAATAGTCTAGACAACTTAAATGTAATTGGTACTTAAATCTGCCTTAATGATACTTTCTGTCAACTTAAATGCCACCCAGTTTAATGCTGAGAATTTGAGAAGACACATGACCTGCATTCACAAGGTAATTTTAAGTTTGAAGGTAATATAAACCAACCAAGAGCATGTAATATTGATTGAATTAGTTGGGATAGGCTAACTGTTTTAACAAAAATAATTAATTGTATATTTGTGTTATATATTTCCTGTGAAATTATGCATTACTCATATGAACATTTCCAAGTGCATTAATATGTTAATGGCACTGCCATGACATTCGCGCAGCACTTTAAAATGTTAAAATCTTTTTTGTGGGAATTACAGAGTTACCATAAGTTCTTTTATTTTTATTTCATATTCAATTTATGAAAGGCAGTTATGTAACTGTTTAATACATAGAAAGTCAGATAAATTTAGAATATTAGAGAGATAAAATAAACAAAAAATATAATAGACAGATGAATAGAAAGATAAATAGATAGATGGATAGATAGATAAATAGATAGATAGATCGACCCACAGATGGATAAATAAATTGATACTATTTGATAGATAGATATATATATATATATCACATGGCTAGCGAAAATACTCGCTTCTCATTGGCCGACAGCCGTGCCATATTATACAATTATGGACTTCGGTTGAGGTCAATATCAGGTTTTATGGACCTGACCGGTGAATATCACTATAGGTCAGATCCGTAAAACCTGATATTGACCGAAAGTGAAGTCAATAATTGTTTTGTTCCATGATGATTTTTTTTTGGGGAAAATTTTTTTTTTCGGAAACAATTTTTTTTGTGGAAATTTTCTTTTAAAAATTTTGTTGTGTAAATTCAAAGTTGTTTTTTTTTTCGGAATTTTTTTTTTTTCAGGAATTTTTTTTTTTTGGGACAGTTTTTTTCTTTTTGGAATTTTTTTTTTTGGGGATTTTTTTTTTTTCCATTTATTTTTTTTGGGGAAATTTTTTTTTTTATGAAAATTTTTATTTTTGGAAATTTTTTCCAGGGAGGTCAATAGCAAATGTTATATTCACTGATCAGTGAATAACACTTTTGTTATTGACCTGCCTGTCACACACCACTGCACACAGGTGAATATCACATTATGCAGGTGGGTTGTTGGCCAATCAGGGGGCTTGTTACATTGGGGTCATGGAACAATATACAGTTATCGCACAGCACCGAGTGCAATATCAGTTTTTATGGCACCTCGGTGACTAATATTGCACTCAGGCTGCGCCCTCTTGCAATATTAGTCACCTCGGTGCCATAAAAACTGATATTGCACTCTGTGCTGTGCGATAATATTGATAATCAGCTAATGCCCCAGTCTCACGGCACGTTACGGAGAACTTTTTACCACTGAGGGGCAGCTTGAGTTGAATTCTAGGAAAAAAATGACCATCACGGCGACATACAATGTTTATAAAACCATTACATAATTAATTAAAAGCATATCACGGCAGGGTTCTTTTTGTTCACTGCGGAGAAGAAAAGTTGTACGCCGTCCCCAAAAGTTCGCCGGGGGAAAGGAATTTCCTCCTCCTGAGGGATACTTTTATATCGCCCCGAGATATAAAAAGTACCCCTCAGGGAACCTATAACTGCCCCTCAGTGAACCTATTTCACCGCGGCGGGATGTCAAAAACTGCCGGCGAGGCTTCAAATGTCCTCCCAGGGGCAGGAAAGGTCCCCGCGGGGGCAGAAAAGGTCCCCGCGGGGGCAGGAGAGGTCCCCTCAGCGGCAGGGGATGTCCTAATATCCCGGCGGAGATGTTTTTGAGGCGTTCTCACTGAAAAAATCCACGCCGGACATCCAAAAATTAAGAAAATTTTGGGCTCTGCTCCGCCATCATGTAAAAAAAGTTTGTACCTGTTGAATCTTCTTTGACATCCACGGCGCAGTTTTTCCATTTCTAGGAACCGCTGAGGGGAACAAAAACTTCCCCTGGGGGGATGTTAAAAGTCGACGGCGGATCACCCAAATTCATCCAAATTACCAGGAAATACTTCGACGCCGATCTAAATAGTTCTCCGGGAGCCGCCGTGAGACTGGGGCATAAATGGTAGAAAGGTGGATAACACTGAAAGCTGTCAAAGTCAAGTCTATGTTAGATTGTTGATATTACATAATAGTGTAAATATATATACTATACAGCAATACAAAAACAATAACATGATCTGTTTGTGGATTAATTGCTCCCTGTTACATAATCATAAGCTTATAAAGACTAGGCCTAACTAACTTTAATATTGTTATGTTTTCTTGTTATTTGCATTGAAATGAAATAAGTCATGTGTTAATAATTTAATTTAGCTTGTAAAATTCCCTACTGTGGACTGTTGATGTTCAGACCATCACTGCAAATAATTTTGAGTCCTCTATTGTGCTCGATTCGCTGCGGCCGTTTCGCTGCGCAAATATTATATTGTTTTGTAAATCATTTGTAAGCCTTTTAGACTTTTTTATGTCTACGAGTCAACTTGGAGATACTGGGGTAAATTGTGCCACTCACTGAAAGTCTTTTTGTGAACAGTAGGGAAGACTGGGGTAAGTTGTGCCACGGGGTTAGTTGTGCCACCCAGTGTTGGGGTGAAATGAAGAACTGGGTAAAGAAGACAATGTCATCCATGTATACACACTTAGTCTACATTAATATACACCTATAAAATATAATGCTGTGAAAAGCTACACTCGTAAATTCAATTTTTTTTAATGAAAACTTGAAGTGACGAGGACTGAAATTCTTGTTACTTGGTAATTTGGTGTTTGTAATAGGGTGATGTTCCTCTGGGTAGGATGGAGTTAGGAGGCATATCTAGACATTTTTGTTGTCAGATTTAATCTTGCATTATTTTTTTATTTTTGACGACCAGTTTTCTCCAGAAAATCAATTTGGGGTAAGTTGTGCCGTTTTGATTGGGGTGAGATGGGCCAATCGTATAACAAAGATAAATTTTTATTCATCTATTTAGGTCTGAATTTTACACAAAGCCTCAACATGTGAAATAACTTGCACTGAGAAGAACATGTGTTAAAAGCGTTATACCACCCTCTAAATATTTAATAATTTTAGTTTTTGCTGGATTTCGAATTTTTGCATAAAATGGCTGATAGTTTTTTTGTAAAATATCAGCCGTATGCTAGCCGTATGCCAAACACATGATACAAATGATCTACCTGAAGAATGGATGGGTGATTGGGGCTTTACGTCCTGTATTATGCACTCGGTATGCTAATTGGGACAGGAGGAGGACACAGCAATGAGGCGAAGGATGATTGAAACAGCCGTCTAACATAGGCCCAGGGGACCTGGAAAGAGCTGGATTCGAAGCATGGACCCAGCAATAGGCAGCCCAGCATGCTACCACTTGACCAAACCTCCACCATCTATCTTAAGAAACAGGTGAAATAAAAAAATTTTTTGGAATAAACTAAGTGGAACAACTTGCCCCGACATGCGGCACAACTTACCCTGGGACCAGGTCAAGTTCTGTCACTTGACCTACTCTGGGACCAGGTCAAGTTCTGTCACTTGACCTACCCTGGGACCAGGTCAAGTTCTGTCACTTGACCTACCCTGGGACCAGGTCAAGTTCTGTCACTTGACCTACTTTTTCAAATGCCTACTATGATAGCTTAAGACCTCCTTTATCTGTACCCAAAATATCATCATGATACAAACAAGCATAATGAGTTTTTTTATGGCCCCACAGATGGGGTAAAAAAACAGATTTTCTCTCAATTTTGTATCAGAAATTTGTGAATATTATTAGAATATTATCCTGTTTCAATAATCTGTTGCTGGCCTATGGCATTGATCTGACTTCTGTTTCTTTGTCATTAGTTATGAATAAGATTACCCTATCCTGTGCTCTAATTTTGATTTTTTTTTATTGAAAAGAAGACACTAAAGCACCTGCATCTTTGATGTCATTTTTAAGCGGCCTAACAGCGGAGGCGGGTTATTATCCCATGTCTAGGCACATTTTCTCCCCGATACTGTGTTTTTCCCTGGGCAATACAGCAGGGAAAAAGTCAGTATAGGGGAGAAAAAGCAGTATATGGTCACCTGACCTGTATACGACGTTTTTTCCCTGTAATTACAGGGAATATACTGAAAACAACCAATCAGAGAGCAGCATTCAGACACACCCCCACAAATCTGGTATAGCGTCACAATCTCTGCTGCTGCTCAACATCTTTTCTTGCAATTTTGACAACACACAAAAATGATCAGTCTTTCAATTTTAGAAGGATCTGTTGGGGATACAGACAAATGGATTAAAGCGTTAGAAGCACAGAAAATTCCACCTGTTATAGATAATTTTCCAATGTGATTTTCGGTAAATTAGTTTACTTTTTTCAAAGTGACTTAGTTGTACAAATGCTGATTTATATGAATTTCCATCGGGATGAGGACCCCTTTTTGTTTTGTTTTATTGTTTTAGACAATATTTCACAACACATGACAAAGTAATAATGTTAAATTCTGTTGACTAGTACTGTTTCAGCCCTATGGATCTTTGATTTCAGAAACGTTTTCTGCCTTGCACTGCCGTTTTATCTTATTTCTCTGGATCTAATCAATGCTGATACATCAGATTCACACAGTGGGTTGCACATATAGTATAAATTACAAATCCAAATTTTCAAGATGATATCTCAAAAACTCTTGCCACAAAAAAAATCATAACTGAAACAAGAATTTTCACTTCAAGCGTAAAATCATTGATTTGAGTCAACTTTTTTTTTAGTTGCATGGCCGTTTTATTTTATATCTCAGGACCTGAAAGCACCAGACCTATTAAATTCTCCAGTACTGTTGTACATATAGTATAGATTACAAATCCAAAATTTCAAGATGATATCTCAAAAACTCTTGCCACAAAAAAATCATAACTGAAACAAGAATTTTCACTTCAAGCGTAAAATCTCTGATTTGAGTCAACATTTTTTTTAGTTCCATGACCGTTTTATTTTATATCTCAGGACCTGAAAGCACCAGACCCATTAAATTCTCCAGTACTACCGTACATATAGTATAGATTACAAATCCAAAATTTCAAGGCGTTATCTAAAAAACTAATCCCACAAAAAAAATCATAACTGAAACAATAATTTTCAGTTTAATCGTAAAATCATAGATTTGAATCGACGTTTTTTTATTTAGTTCCATGGCAGTTTTACTTTATATCTCAAAAATGTGCCTAGACATGGCATAAAAAGGTTATACCATGGGTAGGTACAGTACATCTCTGGTATACTCCCCTCAACCCCAGTACTGGGGTCTCGGGGAGTATACCGGGGACGTACTGCACCTACCCATGGTATAACCTCATAATACAGGAGCTGTAAATGGATCAGATTGTAAGATCCAGGTTATTGATCATTGTTTATTGAATCATAACTAATCTTGGTTAACTGTAACTAGCACTCATTAAGGCTGTGTCATATTTACTCTTAATTATGGATATCATCTCACTGGTAGGTGGCACTGGGGTAACTATCTAAAACTCAAAGTCTAACTTAACAATAGCTATTGTGCATTTTAGAAGTCAAACACCCAAATTGTCTCATGCTGGTCATTGTCTGAACCCCTTGCCTGCACACCTGTGAGAGGCCCTAATTGCCCTATTGGTATGATAACTTAGGACCTCCCATCAGGGTGCTTTGAGTTGGTCAAGCAATGACACCAGAGAATTGGGCTCTCAATTGGCTTGGGGCAGTCCCACATTGTGTCTTTGTCTCATAGTTTGTATTGTTGGGGTTGTTGAAAGGGTCAGGGAACAGACCCTCAATGAGAATCATCATGGCTCAATGACCATGCCTGTATGTAATTAATATGTATGTAAATGAGGTCACTGACTGGAACAGTCAGCCATCTTGGAAATAAAGCTTTAGTTTATCTCTGGTCTTGAAGCTGTCAACATCAACCATCTTGTCTGTCTTGATTTAAACCTTTTGAAATGGAACTTTAGGAAGCAGATATGTATTATCATACATATCTAATTGAGTTACTGCTGGGCACTAATTAACAGCCGCCAGATAACTCATAAGATGGGTCTCGGGAATATACTGGGGTCTCGGGGAGTATACCGGGACGTACTGCACCTACCCATGGTATAACCTCATAATACAGGAGCTGTAAATGGATCAGATGGGTCTCGGGAATATACTGGGGTCTCGGGGAGTATACCGGGGACGTACTGCACCTACCCATGGTATAACCTCATAATACAGGAGCTGTAAATGGATCAGGCGAAACCATAAACAGTAGGCATAAACTGCAACCACAAACCAGATGTAAACCACGTTTGGCGTTTTTTCCCCATTGTGACCTTAATATTTCACTTACAGTTATGAAATTTGGTACAGGTATGGGACTCTGGGTATGGATTGGGAACATGTTGAGAAATCCAAGATGGCGGCCATTTTGTGGCGGCCATTTTGGCAGCCATCTTTCTTCATTCTTGAACTGCCCATTGTGACCTTAATATTTCACTTACAGTTATGAAATTTGGTACAGGTATGGGACTCTGGGTATGGATTGGGTATATATCATAAAACCAAGATGGCGGCCATTTTGTGGTGGCCATTTTGTCAGCCATCTTTCTTCATTCTTGAACTGCCCATTGTGACCATGATATTTCACTAATAGTTATGAAATTTGGTACAGGTATAGTACTCTGGGTATGGATTGGGAATATGTCGAGAAATCCAAGATGGCGGCCATTTTGTGGTGGCCATTTTGGCAGCCATCTTTCTTCATTCTTGAACTGCCCATTGTGACCTTAATATTTCACTTGCAGTTATGAAATTTGGTACAGGTATGGGACTCTGGGTATGGATGAGGAACATGCCGAGAAATCCAAGATGGTGGCCATTTTGTGATGGCCATTTTGGCAGCCATCTTTCTTCATTCTTGAATTGCCCATTGTGACCTTAATATTTCACCTACAGTTATGAAATTTGGTACAGGTATGGGACTCTGGGTATGGATTGGGAACATGTCGAGAAATCCAAGATGGTGGCCATTTTGTGGTGGCCATTTTGGCAGCCATCTTTTTTCATTTATTGAACTGCTCATTGTGACCTCTTTATTTCGCTTAGAGTTATGAAATTTGGTACAGGTATGGGCCTATGGGTATCGATCGGAAACGTGTTGAGAAATCCAAGATGGCAGCCACTTTGTGGCAGCCATTTTTCGTCATTCTTGAACTGACCATTGTGACCTTAATATTTCACTTACAGGTATGAAATTTGGTACAGGTTTTGGCCTGTGGGTATGGATGAGGAACATGTTGAAAAATCCAAGATTGCAGCCATTTTGGCAGCCACAGGGTTCCCACTCAACCTGGAAAACCTTGAAAACCTGGAATTTTGGAATGTGCTTTTCCCGGCCTGGAAAAACCTGGAAAATGTGATATATCCACCAAAAACCTGGAAAAAGTCTGGAATTTGGGTTCTCCTGCCAAAATTGAAACAGTCCCAACAAATTTCGGACTTTGATGACTGTCTGGGGCACAAAATCAGTTTGAAAGAATTGCAGGTTTAGGCCTTGAAAATTGGTTTTGGCAACCTTGAAAAACCTGGAAAATACCTTGAATTTGAACTTGCAAAAGAGTGGGAACCCTGCAGCCATCTTTCCTTTTTTTTAGAAACTGCATTGATTCTATACTAATAGTCTAGCATCTTCCAATCAACTACTTCTCCTATCTTCCAATATCAGTTGCTCAGTGGTTTAAGCAATGGCACCTTCAATTTCATTGCGTTAGGTCGGTTTTGAATTTGCGGATTCTTGTTTCAGAACAGAGCTGTCTGACTCAAAGATACCCTCCTCTGTCGTTTTTTATTTCAGAAGATGTGCTTATACACTAGGAGGAATAGAGAGCATAAGTGTTAAATATAACCATGGCTGTTCCTTGGCTAGTTTCTCTTCCTACCTCTAAACAAGAAAATTAAAAAAAAAATAGAGGCGATTTTTAAGGCAAATTGACCTTGTTCTGCACATTTCACGCCATCCACATTTTATTACCGCTGATCCCTCAAAAGCGTCCCGTTCCGCAGATTTTCTGAATTCCAGAAAAGCCTCCTGTTGGGAGGCCTGTGGCCATCTATACAGAGGCGAGTGGCACCAAAAAGAGTAACTAAGAATATATCAGCTAGGGGCTGATGCATCGCCTCAAAAAAAATTAATCCATTGATTCAAAGAAGGCTGTCAAGACGGCTGAATCATAACACTTACTTCAGCCTGAAGGAGGGCTCATTGACATTGTCCTCATTTGTCATTGGATGAAGATGGCTGAATGTTTGCATTAATGGTAGATAAGACTGGTTGAAGTTATGTTTCACCCATTTCTTTATATAAATCCTTCACATCATGCGCAATTTATGTTCTGAATATATAAGCACTTAACTTTAGCTTGATATTTAAATTAGGGACCAGAGAAATGGCGCAAGGTGCACAAGTAGCGCAAGATGAAGCATCTGTCTAACATGGGTTGGGTTGCCTGGATTGGGAATCAAACTTGTGTCCCATTGGTCAGTAGGCCAATGTATTGGCACTGACTCCTTTAAATGGGTGAAATTGCCTTCTTTACTCTTTACAAGTTACCCCCTGACACGACTTACCCCAGTATCTACCCAGCTAGATTTACACACAAATATCTTCTATTTACATAAATTGATAATTTGCTAGCTGATTGTTTGTTGTTGAACTTGCCTCATGGAATCTATAGTTGAAACAAAAAGCGCCACAAGAAATGTGACAACATTGTTGATCAAGTAGAATGCATTAGTACCGTCAGAAACAAAATTATTCAACCCTTGAAGTATTCCAAAAGTGACTAAGTCTTGCAAAACTAGATGTGTACGGACCACAGTGTGGTGAGTGAAGCACTGCGCTGGTAAGTCACATTCATGAGGCTATTGTTAAAGGACTCAGTGCCAATACTTTTCAACAGCAGTGATCTGAACATAGAGGTCAACGACCTGCGTTCAGCTTATTTCATTACATTTCTTAACAATTCTTAACATATTGGGAATCTGTCTGTGTCTGTAGCACTGTAGTAACAAATTATGCATAAAAAATAATATAATTTTATTCACAAAGAAATGTATGCAATATTTTATTCACAACAAATACATGTGATTTGGCAACCACTTTATGGTAATGGTGGCATCCCTTCCATGTTTTGAGGATGGGTTTTTCATTAATTGCACATTTTTGTCCCACCATGTGATGGGACTGGGGTTTGTAACCAGTTTATAGTAATTGTGGCAATCCTTTCCATGACTTTAGGGTTGGTTTTTAATGGTGGTGTGTACCTCCATTTTTGCAGTCCCATTGAGAGAATGGGGAGTTTTTGCGGGAAATTCAAAATTTGAGCATTTTCAGAATGTCTTTTGGCCGTAACTTGGCCATTTTGTTTGGAATCATTTTGGGTCAACAGTTACTGAGCTATTTAACTTGATTATAGAGCATCCTTCTGGTATAGGAATTAAGAGTAGGCATGTTGTAATTTAGACAAGACTTTAGCTTTATTTTTGGCACATTATTGTATTTTTTATCCTAGTTATGACTTTTTGGTGGCCAGTCCACATGACATTATTTCTTTTCTCAAAATTATTGAAAAACGTGAAAAAAACCAATAACTATTTCTGGCATATTGGGCAGTAATGCCAAAACTATGCCATGTATTTTTTTTATTTTTGGTGCATTATGTGTAGTCCACATGACATTAATACTTTTCTCACCATACTGAAAAATATGAATTTTTTTTTTCTTTTTTTCCGGAACTAAACTCAAAAGCTGCTGTGCTTATGATATTGAAATTTGCATATATAATATGTATTGAATACCAATGATGTGCATTATGACAGTCTAAATGTTCTGAAAAACAGGGACAGATGAAAATTCATCAAAAATGTGAAAAAAAAAAATTAAAATATGTGATTCAGTCAATCTTGCAATTGCATCTAAAAAATTTCCAGATAGCTTCCCTTTAACATCTCTAATTGGAATGTTAACCCTGTGATTTTTTTATGAAAATCTAAACACTAGTTCATAGGGCTGCTGGTTGCTGAGATATCAGCAAAAACGGGTGTTCGCGATGATGTTGATGATCACTGTAGAAAAAATAAGGATTTTTGCCTATTTTCTGACATTTCTGTCTGAAATGCCTAAAATGATAAAGGTTAAGTGGTTAAAATTCAAGCATATCACAGTTAAACATACTATGAACTTTCACATTTTTGACTTTACAGATGAATTTAATTTCCTAGGCCTTATTTTAGATAAACATTTAAGATGGAAGTCCCATATAAAGTTCTTATCCCAAAAAATTAGTAAAACAACTGGTATTATGACAAAACTAAAGCATGTCCTTCCAACTGATGCTCTTTATAACATCTACAATGCTCTGATTTTACCCCATCTTAATTATTGTTCCTCTATATGGGGCTGGCAATCCCACAACCTATTCAAAATTCAGAAAAAGGCAATTCGGATTATAACAAAAAGCAAGTACAACGCTCATACAAGCAATTTATTCAAGCAGCTCAATACTCTAAAAATTCAGGATATATATGTGCACTGCATGACTACAAATTCGTTTATAAATTGTTAAATGGTTTAGTCCCAAGCTTCTTTTTAGATCTATTGGAACCTCATACCGTAGCATACCATGAACATAACACAAGACAAGCAATGGACTTACGCTTACCTGCTGTGAGGCATGACTTCGCAAGGAATGGCATCAAGTACAGATTTCCTAAAATTTTTAACACTATGCCAGTTTCTTTCAAACAAAAAATATTCACACAGTCAATTTGGTTTTAAGATTTATATAAAGAAAAATATGATAGAGAGTTATTCTACTATATGTTCCATTCCCAATTGCTATATTTGCAATTAAATGAAATCAGCTGATTCCATACCATTTTCACACTACATCTCCCACGTACGGCTGGATTCCTCCTTTGGGTCAGTCAGCAGAAGCATATTAATATTAATAATCTTAATAACTTATAATTTTTTTTTTTTTTTCTTTCCTAGACCAGCCACTGTACCACTGCTTATTTCAATATGATTATTACAGGGGCTCCTCGATAGCGGCTTCTTGCCTTAGAGGGGTCCCTGTAGCTCATTCTACTTTTTGTCATTACTTTATTATACTGTGTAAATACTCAATATGTTATGTGAGCTACAAATAAAAACATAGGCTGCGCGGCAGCATACCCTCGGCTACTCAGCGGCTATTCTCCAGACAGTGGGATACATTGAGGCAGGACCCCACTGGGTACTCTAATATCCTCATGAACATGAAATTCCCGTTGAAAAACTTTCATTGAATGGCCAAGAGCTGTGAGCAAAATAATATAAATGTTTCCTGTCTGCCATTTTGTATTGGCGGGAATTCAAAATCCACATGCAATCAGCTTGCAGGATGGGTCCCCCCCAGAAAAATTTGGGCAAGGAGTCAAAAAGTGTGGCACAAGATCAAATGAACTGAAAATCAATGGTTAGCAATTAGCAAGACGTTACATTGTACTGTTGAAGTGGTATAATTTGGTATAATCTGGATAATGAAATTCAGGCAAGTATTCCACTATGCCTATTGGTGGCCTGTGGCAAAATCTGTGCCTTTTTGTGAACGAGCAATTTGAGAAATAAAATTTTTAAAAAATGAAGTCAAGAAGATGACTGGTTTCGGTGACAATATTAAGAACAATATTATCCGGCATGGATTACCCACAGTAATTCGTCCCCTCTTCCACTACCATTTTAGAAAGTTGGTTTTTTATCAAACTTATTTTTGTCTGAATGTAATATACAGTGGTGACAGACAGGAAAATAAAGCAATGCAGTGCACAATAGACAGGTAATGACCATTAAAAAGACAGCTAGAAATGGACAACAACTGAGATAAAGACAGTCAGAAAACGATCAGGACATGTAGGGGACTGTTTAGATAGATAGATAGATAGATGGATATATAGATAGATAGATAGATAGATAGATAGATAGATAGATAGATAGATAGATAGATAGATAGATTTTTGGTAGTTTGATCAATCCAACTATCAGTTTTTCTATTAAGATGTGTCATAATTCCTGCAGAAAAGATAAAATTACTATTTCATTTAAACTGCATAAAACCGAATTGCAATAAGGGTAGCTATTGTTTGAACAAAAATTAGA